>JAMPIV010004555.1:0-597500 GCA_024509875.1 Oreohelix idahoensis
GTGCGTTCATCAGTCCAAAACACATAAAATTGAACTGGAACAACCCTCTGGGAGTAGCAAAAGCCGTAAAATGTTTACATCTTTCCGCCAACGGGACCTGCCAATAACCTTTTGACAGATCGAACTTACTGAAATATACTGCATCTGCTAATTTTGGTAAAAGATCATCCAATAATGGTAACGGTTCGGCGTCAAAAATTGTGACCTGATTTAATTTTCTAAAATCAATGCAGAGCCGAATGTTATTGTCTTTTTTTTTCTTATTACAACCATGGGAAAAGCAAAATTACTTTGAGAAGAACTGATTATACCTAATTGCAGCATGTCATCTATTTCTTTGTTTACTTTGTCTTGAAAGTGTAATGGTATCGGGTATGGACGCACTCTAATAGCATTTTTCATCATTTAAAATGATGTCATGTGTGATGACATTTGTTTTGCCTGGTATATCTGTAAGTACATCATGAAACGAATGTAATAATTCGGATACATGTGTTTTGTTCTCAAATGTAAGATTCGGACAGATTGTCACATCCTCCCAAGTTTCGGTAGATTGAACCGGTAGACTAGGAAACGTCATTGATACAGCTGGGAAAGAAGATTCTTCTTCCTGAATCACTGATAAAGACGCCCAGCTCATTGGATGTGAACCTACATTATCAACCGCGTGAAAGACTGCCTGAAGATGTTCAGGTCTTGAGTGAAACTCTTTCAACATGTTAATGTGAAAAATCTTTCTTTGTCCCTTAACATCAAGGACATAATCGACATCTGAAATACGTGACAGAATCTTGAATGGACCACACCAAGTTATCAGTAGTCGATTCTGTTTGCTCGGTAAAAGCACGAATGCTTCGTCGCCTGGTACAAGAAGACGAAGACGTCTTGAGTGATTCTGTAACATACGAGCTTTTTCTTTAGCTCTTTCCGATGCATCTGTTGCCAGCTGGCATGCATCCATGATTTTTTTCCTAAGATTTACAACATACTCGTAAGACGATTGAGTTTCTTGCGACAAGGAAGAATCAATCAACAAGTCTTTGATCAAGGACAATGGACCTCTGGGCTGAGCACCAAATACAAGTTGAAATGGACTGAAACCTGTATGCTCATTCGGTATTTCACGATATGCAAAAAGTACCGCTGGTAAAACTCGGTCCCACTCTTTAGGAAAATCGATTGTAATCTTTCCTAACATCTGTTTTATTGATCGATTTAGACGCTCCACCATCCCGTTTGAGGCGGCGTGATATACGGAACTCAGTGATCTGTCTATATGAAACATTGCCATAACCTCATTCATTGCACCTGACACAAACTGAGAACCTCTGTCCGACAACAATTTTCTCGGAAATCCGATTCTAGTAAAGATATGAAACAAAGCATCAGCTACATCCTGCGTAGTAATGTTCTTGAGTGGTATAGCCTCTGGCCACCGCGTGCACAAATCTATACAAGTTAATACATATCTATGTCCTCTCGATGACATTATAGGAAGTGGGCCAATAATGTCCACGGCCATCTTCTCAAATGGACGCACCGGAATATCGGCTGCTTGAATTGGAGCCAAATGACGTGCCCCTCTAGACTTCACCTCCTGACAAGTAACACAAGAACGGCAAAACATCGCAATGTCTTTCGACATTCCCGTCCAGAAAAAAGATGCCAGAATTCTAGATCTAGTACGAGAGTATCCCATGTGACCTGCACAACGGGAATCGTGAGCATGACTCAATATATAGGATCTCATTACCTTAGGCACCATGATCTGAGTAGTAATATGACAAGATTTACTATCTCTGAATCTTCGCACTAATATGTCATTAACGATAGTATACCATTGTTTGTGAGAAGTATGACCATTTGTATAATCCTGTTGGACTAAACTAAAAAATTTCTTTAATGAAACATCACTGTTTTGTAAAGTAGAAAAAACTTCCTTGTTTATGTTACTGTGTAACACATCATCATTAACTAGTGGCACAACATTATGTTGAGACTGCTCCTGTGCTCGAGTAACCACAACATTAGCACTGTGTACGTGTTCTCGTTCCCAATCATGTATTTGCTCAAGCGTACACTCTTTAAAACCGTGAATGCGACCAAGAACTAAATCGCAAACTGGATTCGGCAACAAACATACTTTTATTTGTCCCGTAAAAAATGGCGTCGCGATATGAACAACCGCAGTTTGAAATTTCTCAATTCTACCACCAAACGTAATGCACTTAACCCATGTGCCTGTACAACAAGAAGAATCAACCAAACATTGTCGCACACCTACCGTCGTGCAACCTGAATCCTTTAATAAAGTTACTGGCATGCCATTAAGTAAGCCCTTGTGAAACTCTAAAGACCCGGTTCCTTCATGAGCTGACATTGCAGGTAACGCCGGCAATGGGTGTCCACATCTCAGTCTGGATACCACGTCAGGCTGAAATAGATTCTTGCACTCAAGACATTCTTCCGCATTACCAAAGTCAAATGAACAGCAAGCATTTACTTGACTAACAGCGTTGTTATTATTATTTGTAATATCATTTTCTGCTCTCTGTACCGAATTTCCATGATGAGCAGACCGATGCGAACTATTTGAACGAAATGCACTGCCATTATCATGATTATTGCCATAAAAATTTCTTCTGTAATTCTGAGAATAACTAGATCTATTATTAATATTACCATGTTGATTATTTAGTTGCCCATTTCCTCTCTCTCTGTGTCCAAAATAATCGTGATGACCATTATCAGGTCGTTTATTTCTCCATCTTCGGAACTCTGGTGATTTATTTCTATTTCCAACTTCAAAATGAGAAAAATTTCTTTGATAATTATTATTTCGATCTGAACTGGCACTTCTATAACGAAACTTATCTCTGTCACCACCATTCGATCTAAATTTTCCCTGTCTGTTATTTACAGTAGCAACACCCGCTGACTGTAACGATTCATGTAGTTTAGTATTTCTGACATTCAAGTTTGGATGAGCAACCGAAAACTGGCGCCCGAGGGACTCAACTTCCGATAACGATTTAGGATTCCGCTCCTGTAAAAATGCCAAAAACTTATCACTTACTGAGGATAATACCTTATCCCGTAATATTAAATCGGCAAGATCTTCAAAATTCCGTTGTACCTTTTCAAGTGCGATCCAACGATTAAAAGTTAAACGAATATCCGAAATGAATTGTGAGAACTCTTTTCCTGTTTCCGGCAACAACTCTTTAAAACGCCTTCTATAACCTTCAGCTGTAAGCTGATATTTTTTTAATAGCGTAGCTCTAGCTTCCTCATAGTTTTGACTATCGCCTTCTAACGAAGCGACTGCACTTAACGCCTCTCCTGATAAAAAATTCATTAGTTTGCTACACCACTTACTTTTATCAATTTTATATTCTGTGCATACCAATTGGAATCTTGACAAGAAGAACGTAATATCGTCGACCCCTGGTTTAAACATTGGCAGATGAATTTTAATGTCACCTTTCTGCCCATCATTCTGAGTATGTGATTGACAACTAGCATTTCCATTTTGCAACTTCTGCCTTTCCATTTCCAGTAGCATCATTCTCTCTTCATATTGTCTCCTTTTCTCATTCTCTTCCATCTCCAAGAGTTTAATTCTCTCTTCGTCTTGCCTCCTTTTTTCATTATCTTCCATTTCCAACCGTTTCATACGTTCCTGGTTGGCGAATTCTCTATCTTTTAATTCTAACTGACGTTTCTCTCTTTCCTGCGCCTCTTTATATTCTATTTGAGCAAACTCTTGTAATTTGTCTCCTGATAAACCAAGAATTTTACCCTGTTTAATAAAGTATTCCGCCGTCGACATTTCAGAATCTGAATTAATATATTTACCTATCAAATAAACTGTAGTACTTCAATTAGTATCCTATATTCGTCACCTTATCGATACTCATTACTGGAGATCGATCATCTTTTATTTAATAAAATATGCAGCTATAAATCAATCAACTAAGAAATTATACAAGATAATAGTACTACTGAAAACCTAATGATCCATGACGAGAATCAATTACATAGAAATATACACGTTAGCAATGACCATCACCGCACCTAAACAATTAAAGAAGATATAATATCGTAAAGAACCACGGCGTCAACACAAAAATCTACGACATTTCAGCAACCCCAAAGAAACTGGCTATAAGCCTTTGCGATTCATCGACCTGAAATCAACGTAGGAAAACACCCCAGGACACTATGATGAAGAACAAGCATCTTACGAGTTAAAATGACAAAGAAAGGTACTCATTAATCATAATCAGGGTACTGACACCATCATAACAATGTCTACTTATCTGCGGGAATCCCAATACTCCTCGTAAAGTATTCTATCCAACACAGGTTATGAAATTCATACAGCTGAATTGAAGATGAGCAATTCTCAAAAGGACCAGCAATTCGCTCTGGTTGAAAGTATCTGTTACCGAATGACGTCACTCAATGTAACCTCCACAGGTACACAGCAGGACTTGAAAATGTAAATCGAAAACTGTAGCATCATTCCCCGGTACAACTATGATACTTCTCTGGAGACTTGAGTATGTACATCACACGAACGTTGACCTTCCAAGTCAAGGTTACGACTTTGACATAATGATCGATTTATTGAGCATGCAACAAGTGTCATTTTTCCAATATACGTGGCAATCAATTGAGCTCAAAATATCTGAATTTTATAGAACGGGAAGGTACATTATAATGGCCACCATGTTAAGGTACTGTCCGCCCGTTCGTTTATTCCCGTGTATTAAAAGAGTTTGTCTGCATTTGATATATGTATACCAGTATTATTCCCATATGTGTCTATATGAATGTTAGAACATTGGTATACAACAAAAGTGTCACGCGAATGTTTTATTCGTGGGTATACCAAAAACTGCACTGTATCGTCCCTGTATTATTTATGCAGTGTTCTCTCACAAGGGATCCCGAATTAGTAATGTCTCAGATATGCCCAACAGCTCAAATATAACCAGGTAAGAAGCCAATGCTGTTCCGGTAACATAACAACACAGTTTATTGAAAACTCATGATCCATGAGACATGATGAACCGTCCTTAGTTAATGTCATTCTGTCTATTCGTAACATAGTGTTATACTCCTTGACGGTAATACATTGTTGCTTATTAGTCCCAATACTTCTATACATCTCTATGTATTGATTATATCCGTGCCCTTCTCCCGTACCTTCTTTTCAAACTCATATAACTTCATTGACATGAATTTCCCAAAATTCAGCACACATTAGCGACAAAGCAGGATTTTTTTAGACTCCGATTTTTACGGTGTATAGACCTGCCCGTCTACCAAATGTATAAGCATCAAATTATACCTGATTCACAGTACTCATCCTGTTATGCACTCCTATGCATGGCACGAATCAATATACCCTTTTTTCACGGGTTTTCAAGCAAACCAGCAAACACAAGGCTGTTCACGTCTTGTTTTTATTTGGGGTCCATTTTGTTCTCTACGTCATTGTTTCAAGACCCAAAAAACTCCTACGTCATCCTTTTTTTACTGCGCGCAATAATAATGCACCTAAGTGTACTATTCACATATCTTCAAATATTTTCACCAAACTCAACTCAGCGCTCTTTGATGCGCAATGTCACGAAATGGATTTAGGACTAGAGACTGTCTACCTATAGTGACAAGACACTAGTGAGAAGGAAGACTGGAAAATTAGATTCAGATAGAAATATAGTGCAAAAAGTGAAAGTTGAGACCATTGGCTCCGAGGTTGAGAACCGAGGTTGATTCTTTCCTCGCCACTTCGGACGTGTAAATTGCTATGGCCTCGAACCACCTCTAACTACCCTATGGGGATAAGGTTCAATTAAGATTCACAAACACCAAGGTACAGACAACATATAGCTACTGTACTAAAGGAAATGACTGATGCCAGCTACAATTTATACAAGTTTATTATACACCTATAAACAACAAACATATGCATGTCCCATACATCAAGTGCGAGGATGCACTCCTGAAACAAAAGCAAGCACAGTTAAAAATGCATCAACCCCAACCCTTCTCCCACAATTGCAACCTGTATGGAGAAAGAAGGTAAGGTTAACTGAAATGAACTACACTGCACTTGATGTCGCCTACACTCCAAACTAGCTGTTCTAAATTCTAACTCTAACTCTAAGTCCACTGATAGCTGGAACGACGGCGAAGTGACTACACAATCTCTGCACAGACTTCGGTTCTACACAGCCTATCCTGGAATCTCCTGAACACAACTAACTGCACCTCTAAACTTCAGCGGCTGTCCTCTGCTATGATTCACCAAACTAACAGTTCTGCCTATCTGTGCTGACTTCAGTAGAGAGAATGTTTACCCTATCTCTCTCCACTAACTCTGGACTTGATGACTGAGGGTTAACAGAACCCCCCCTGGATTCTGGACTGGAACTGTAGCTGACTTCTACCACTCTGAAATTACCTGCCCGAGTATCTATAACTGGGCCGTCGGCTTTATTATGGCCGTGAAGAAACGAACACAAAATTACCACAACGCTGGCAGCCTGCCAAATCTGCGTGTGTAACGAGCGTCAGAGCTCAGGATTTATCCACAAAAATCCTATTCGCTGGAAAATGTCTTCCCCTGGTTGGGAAAACGTATTTTCTTCCTCTCCGTCCACTAACTCTGGCAACTAACGTAAAACCCTTGCGGTTCTGCGAATGCCCCAACTTTGCCGTGGGAGAAATTTTGTGGTCTCAAAATTCCGCTCTCATTCCCACAAAAAGCCGGCACCTGCTGTTTAGACAAAAGCAAAAACAACAGCTAAACAAAACGTTAATACTCTATTACAAATAACAATTAACTTCCTGACAAACCCTTAAGTCTTTAACACTTAAGTCTCCCCCGTCTATAATCAATACAGCTCCCCTACTCTCTCCCGTTATGCACCACCATACAAAATCATGCAAACAAAGTCCGCTCCCCCCACTGAGCTCCCTCCTCTACCTGAGCCCACAAGGTAAACATTGGCTAACCCAGATCGCCTGTTCTGCCTGACTAACTCCGAGCAACAACCATATTTTCAATGGCCCGTCTGGGCAGACGTACTGTGGCCTACTTCTTACGCTGACACTAATGCCGTAATGTTTAACACAACTAAAACTAGCCTTCTCAAGGAATTCCTAAAATTCCCGTCAATAATAGTAATCACATTCAAAATGAAATACAAAATAATTCCCTTAACATAAATAAATGTCATCTCCATCTTCTGAATACACAGAATAACAAAGCACAATCAATAACCTATAACCCTGTTTACGCTAGCATCTACATGCCGTCAAAAGTTATACATAACCCCTGGTTATCAAATTGAAAACCCCGTAGTTCAACCACGTGTTTATAACTTTATGACCACGTGCTTATCTCCCCCTCGTCCCTCTGAACGTCGTATCAATAACAATTCCGTAACCAACACGCCCACGCGCTTCCAAATTATGCCTCTTTCACTCCCGTCCACAGATATATGCGTAACTATATAAATAGCGAGCATCAATACTCTCACTAAAATCACAAATAAAAATACACATTACGCGCTCCCGACTATTCTGTAAATAAATAAAATTCGCAGATGCGAGTTTCTCTCCCGACCGACTTTGCAATAATACCAAGCGGTGATATCTCAACTTTTAAACCATGCCGCTATTCTTTCAACAAGGAATTAAATGGACCTAGTTTCTCATGTCTATCACTCAGATCGAATTGATGGCTCTGGAGTTAAATTAAACTAAACTGCCCAAAGAAACTTAAATGATCGGCTAGGACTAGAAAAATTAAATAAAGTCCTCACGCAAAAATTCATGCTTACCAAATCTCGAATGTCCAACTGAAGGCAATCGACTTGACTGGCAACCGGCTTGGCAATTAATTTTTAGAGACCGAACTTATGAAGTTCGGGCGTATTTATTCTCAAGCCCCCACGCGCCGACTTCATGACGTCATATGCGCGGCGTGGTTGTAAAGCCAATGAGAGCTCTGCATTTCAACTGCAGTTATCTCTCAGCCAATCAGAACCTAGATCGTTCTGATGTAACGTGCATGGGTTTTAGACAAAGAAACGAGATTAAGCCTAGCCCTATACTGCGGAAATGAAGCAAAAATGGCCGCAAATAATTTAACTCCCGAAAAATGCGTATATGGCCACGCAATATCTTTAAAAAAAGACAATCTGGTGCCAATCCTGATCTAGCATCTATAATCTTAATCTAGAATAATACTTTCTAATTCCCTACACCCCCATTCTAAACACATAGATCAAACTCCATCGTGATCTCATCTTGAAAAAAACGTAAATAATAGAAGGAGAAGAAACATGGAGAAGGATTACCTGTAATCCCTCCTAAAATATAGTGAACACATTGCAAGGAGAAAAAGACATGGGCCATTTGAAAGACAGGATCTCAGTACTTTCGTCACACGCAACAACAAAAATGTTGTAAAAAACTATACGCAACAGTCAGGAAAACCGAATACTCAAGAGGGTATTTGTTCTCTTCTTTTGTGACACATGTCGATGGTACCAATTGAGAGTACTATCTCTGGAACAAATGAGAGTATAAGTGGCCTGAAATCAGACGGGTCTTGAAGACGCTGGACCAGCTTCATAGTTACTCCCTGATACTTCTTGGAACGGGCTACAACCCTCAGACTTGACCAGTAACGATTGAACCAGCCATCTATCTGCAAAGAACCAAACATCAGCGGAAGCAGAAACCATCAAACTATTGGCAGCTAAGTAAATCTTAAAAGCTGCCAAGTGAACTGTCCATTTTTTCGAAAACCATAACATCACCCTGTGATGAGTGCTTTTTTAAAGAATTATTCAATTTTAAACTGTTAACCATAATTTATTATTAAATTGGTTACTTGTATATGTACATATTTAACGTTTATTTAATCATTTTGAACTTACTACACCCGTCTGTCTCAGTCAATTTCTTAAATACACTTAAACAGAGCTATAAATAATAATTAAGATTTTGCTGAATTAAATAAGCTGTGGGCTTGAACTATTGACAGCTAAGTAAAATTTAAAAGCTGCCAAGTGAACTGTCCATTTTTTCGAAAACCATAACATCACCCTGTGATAGTGCTTTTTTAAAGAATTATTCAATTTTAAACTGTTAACGATAATTGATTATTAAATTTGTTATATACATATTTAACGTTGACTTAATCATTTTGAATGTACCACATCCGTATTGTGGCGCTGGCTATTGCACGCCACACGCTAGAAAATGTATAGGCTTTTGGTGCTGATGAGCGCAGCACGATAATAATTTGTCGATATGTGTATTGCGCACATGACGTGAGCAGTGTGGAGGAAAATGGACAGAGCGTGTTTTGACCCTGAATGGGCGGCTTGTGTGTGTGTGTTCTACCCAGTGGTAGAAATATGGGAAATGTTACAATAGAAGTGTCTTGAAACATATTAATGTTTATTAAATACAACTAACGGTAGGAATAGGAATGAGGTAACATTTTTATGGACCTACGGATTATAGGAGTTGCTGAATCTACCTAATTATGCATGCTGTGTAATGATGTATTGTCTACGTGAATAATAAATGGAATGTTACTAAAATATCCAGCTGTTATATTGATCGTTGTGTGGAATCTTCGAGTCATAGAAAGTATCGTTAATGAACTATTGTGGCTGTCCTGAATCTTGTGGACCTATGATATATAAACCTAGACACAGTGTGAAAACGAGCACAAACAATCAACTGAAGAATATAAACTTTTAACGCCACAGATATGGGAGGCTCGTTCCGTTGGAGAGAAATTAATTGTTTGGAATATGTACAATGCTGTACTGTGGAAAGTACGCAAGATATCAAGCACACGAATTTGTGGAATCAATAGAAATTGCAATTTTTCGTACGAGGTCATGCCAAGACCTTGGACTGTTGGGAAGACATTAATACCAAAACAACATATATTCTATTAAAGTCGCTGAACAGACATTTGACTGCCTACGAACAGATATGAAATTTCGACACAATATACTGCGGTCACAGGTTACTATGAAGAATATTGTCACCTCGAGGCCATTTCACGTTGAATCGTTGTAGTGAACCATTACATCAAGATCACCTGAACGGACTTGTAAATCCTAAAGTAAAGTTACCAGTGGACATTTATTATACCAATAATATGGATCGTGAGAAGCATGACGGTATCCAGAACCAATCTTTTGGGTCTTTCAAGTCTGACAAGTCTTTCAACCCTGATGTCCGAGAAATCATTTCGGTTGTCTGCAATGGTCAGGAAGGATGATTTAATCTTTTACGTACGTCACCAAACAGATTTGCTGACCACGTGGATTTCCTAAGTAGGAACAGGGAACGTCTTGTACAGGACACTTATACGCGTTGTGCAACCCAGACTTTACATTCTTTTCTTGACCCGTGTTTATTGCATAGATTCAAGGCTACTTTGCGAAGTTGATGCGTCTTGTCTACAACGAGGATTGGCGGTCGTGGATTTTAATCATATAAGTGAATATATGTTGGTAGGGTCATGGTCTCCGGTCCTAAAAATGTCAGGCACATCTTATTTTTGTGTATCTTTTATGTTTTATGTTTTCTTGTGGGCGACACTCAATTATATCTTTGGATGAATTTAGTTGTCGTCGTTCTATAGATTTTGATTGTATTGATCTCTTTCAGGGATTCAGCATTTAGTGCTGTCGTATTTCCGCTCTGACTGAGATTAATATTTTCTTATTTGTTTAGCTGTGCTGTCGAGTAACATATTGTCGTGGAATTCTTATTTAGTTCAGTATGATTATGTTC
Source organism: Oreohelix idahoensis (assembly GCA_024509875.1). NCBI lineage: Eukaryota > Metazoa > Mollusca > Gastropoda > Stylommatophora > Oreohelicidae > Oreohelix > Oreohelix idahoensis. The sequence continues at coordinate 10,852 of JAMPIV010004555.1, forward strand.
GTACCTGTAGTTCTTCTCTGACTTTCTTTTTAATATGTACAGCAGTTCTATGTGATTGTATCTCGTCCTGTACTGTTCATTGACGGTGGAAACAACTGTTTTATTATATTGTAGGATTTTATGACTTTTTACATTGTTGTCTCTTTCCTGATTTGTTTCCAGCGTTGTCAGTTAATCTTTTGTCTAATGTGATAGTATGGCATGCTTTTAAATAGGTAGTAAAGGCGATAGTTAGTACTGGATTATAGTATATTGTTAATTGCTGATATGTTAATATATACGATGATTATGGATACACTGTGAGATTAGTTGATAAGTATCATATACTTCAGAGACAAGTATATCACACATAACGAAGAAGTACTGTATATACAGTTGGTTTTGAAAAGGTTTGAATTACCTTACGACTAAGTATAGTCATTGGGCAACAAGTGGGAGAGATATACATTTTGAATCTATAGCCCATTACTCTTTAATTTCATTATGGCGGACTTTGTGAAGGTAAAGGCGGGATTTATACAGAATGGGAAGGACTTGAATTTCTCGGGTGATGATCTTATAGCCTATGTAAATAAAGAAATAGCGGAATACAAAAGAAAGAAAGAGAAAAAAAAAGAGAAGAAAAAAAGACAAAGAAAGAAAAGAAAAAAAGAAAAAAGAAAAAGAGAAGAGAAAGAAAGAAAGAAAAAAGAAAAGAAAGAAAAAGAGAAGAGAAAGAGAAAGAAGAGAAAAAAAAAGAGAAAAAGAGAGAAGAAAAAAGAGAAGAAGAGAGAAAGAAGAGAGGGAGAGAAGGGAAAGAATTCGTTTAGCAGAAATTGCTGCAGAACAAGCGAAATTTGAAAGCGAAAAAACTTTTGAGTTAGAAAAATTGCGTTTACAATCTTCTTCTTCTAGAGAATCGTCTGGTACAGGATCGTCTAAGATCATTAATTTAAAATTACCAAATTTTTCTTCATTACATGACGATATAGGATTCTTTCTTTTGAGATTTGAATCAAGAGTTACGGCTTTAAATTTACCTAAGGCCTCATGGCCTGAACATTTTGTCGGGTTACTTACTGGGGAAAGTTTACAAACTTTTTTTAACATTGCCGATGATAAAAGGAACGACTATGAATCCATAAAATCAGTATTTCTTCGCAAATATTGTTTAGATGAGGAAGGATATCGTTTAAAATTTAAATCGATGGGTCCTGTGGAAGGTAAGGATGTCGAAGACTTTGTGTCTTCAGTGAAGATGTGTCTAAACAGATGGATTGAACTGTCTAATATTACTAAATCTTTCGAAGGTCTTTATGATCTCTTCTTAAGAGACAAAATTTTATCTTCGGTAAATACTGAAATTTTCTCATTCCTTCAAGAAAGGAAGCCCACAAATATAGGAGAAATGGAAAAATTGGCTCAACAATTTTCGGTCGCACACCCAAACTTGCCTTTAGGTAAGACGAAGGTCCTAGAAACTTTGCCAGCTTGTGCGGTCACTCATGATAGATCACGCACTCACAGCATGGACCGACGGTATAGGGATGACTATCAAAATTCCTATAGAGGTAGATATAATTTCCCTCATAATCATTCGCCCTCACGGGGTATAGAGAGACGCAACTTTAACCATAATAATAAAAAGTCATGGCAAAGAAATAATCAATACTCCAATAATAATTACACTCACAAACATCATTTTTCGGGACCCTCACGTAATGATTACAATAACAGTAATTACAATAACAAACATCATGTCTCACCACCATCTCGTGATGATTCTTCTCGCACGGACAAAAAGGGGTACTATCGGTCTGACTGTCCAGTGGATCGGAGAGGAACACATTTTTCTAGGAGTCAAAGTAGAGGAAGATCACAAGCTCACGCTTGTCAGCTTGACGTTGGTAATGATAATATTTCCAATAATGAGAATAATACTCATGCCAATGCATGTAGTTTTGATCTGGAAAATAGTGGTAATTGCAGAGAATGTATGACTCTATTTCAACCTGGATCTACTCCACGTCTGAGATGTGGACATGCTCTGCCAGTTTTGTCTTTAAATGATGGGGTTGGCTCACTCGTGATCCATAGAGGTTTTGTTTTTGACACACCTGTTTCTATTTTACGTGACAGCGGTTGCACCACCATTGGCCTAAGGAAGGCACTAATTCCTTCTTCTTGCTTTACGGGAACCTCTATAAAGTGCGTAACTTTCGGTGGAACTGTTGAATCTTATCCGCTGGCAGATGTGGTAATAGATACTCCGTTCTTTTCGGGAAAAGTAAGAGTGTGTGCTCTCGATCGACCTTGTTGTGATTTACTTATCGGTAACATAAAGGGGGTTAAAGAGTGTTCTGAACAGGATATTATTGATTGGGAGAGAAATCATCCCTCCTTTGCTAACGCGATCACAACCAGAGCACAACAAGCTGCAGAGACAATTGAATTAAATTCTTCTATACACAATCAACACATTACAACTTGTCATTACATTGACAAAAATATATTTATAGCAAAACAACAAATGGATCCTTCTTTGGGACATTTATTCCCATTAGCTATTGCTCGAACTATTAAACATTCTAAAAATTCAAGACATTGGTTTCAAATGCAGGATAATATTATGATACGATGTTTTGATAATTACTCTTTCATTCTCAAACAAGTTATAGTACCTACGTCATTTCGCGCACTAGTTTTGTCAAATGCGCATGACGTACCATTTGCTGGACATATGGGAATTTCCCGTACGGCTTATAGATTACTAAAACACTTTTATTGGCCTGGGGTAAATAAAGACATTTCAACTTATTGTAAATCTTGCGCTGAATGTCGAAGTGTTGCACGTAAGGGTGCACATCAATCAGCACCTTTACAGGTCACGGATATTGCTGTACGCCCTTTTTTTAAATTGGCTATTGATATCATAGGACCACTGTCTGTAAGGTCGACCAGAGGTTTTCAATACATATTAACATGTATTGACCTGTGTACGAGATGGCCAGAAGCCATTCCTTTAAAAAATATTACCACAGTGTCGGTAACAGATGCGTTGCTGTCTATATTTTCACGCATCGGGTTTCCGGAAGAAATCCTTTCTGATCATGGATCTCAGTTCGTGTCAGGTATGATGTCAGATGTTTTCAACACACTTCGTATCCGTCACTCTCTTAGTGCTATATTTCACCCTAGCTCTAACGGGGTCGTGGAACGTTGGAATGGGACATTAAAACAATTGTTGGGGAAGGTGACTACATCATTTCCTCAAGAATGGGATCGTTTTATTCCTGCTGTACTGTTTGCGTACAGAGAGGTTCCTAATCATACTGGTTTTTCGCCTTTTCAGTTGGTATTTGGTGCGAACCCAAGAGGTCCAATGTCTCTCTTACATGATTTGTTGATGGAATCTGATGTGAATAATAATAATAATAAGAAATCCACTTATCAATACGTTACAGATTTACGCCAACATCTTGTGGATGCATGTCAGGTGGCGACTGAAGCATCTGAGATGGCAAAATATAAGACCAGATCTCGCATTAACAGAGATAGACGACTAACGTCTTTCTCAATCAATGACGATGTTTTTGTTCTCCTGCCACTCAAAGTAGATCACTTGTTAGTAACATGGCAAGGTCCGTTTAAAGTTGTTGCAAAGAGAACGGACGTGGACTACGTCATCAATATGCGGGGTAAAGAAAAAACATTCCATGTTAACATGCTCCTACCATACATCACTCGTCCTCCTCAGTTACAATTCATTTGTGATGCTATCATGAACCAACCTACCCATCATGCATCTATCGCGTTGGTGGATGAGGTGCAAACCAATTTCGCTGATGTACCTTCCACGTTTCCGGTAGCACCTATTAAGTCTTCGGAAACATGGAATGATGTTATAATTTGTACTGATTTACCTGCAGATCATGGGGATCAAATTCGTTCTATGTTGGTATCCTTTCAGGATGTTTTGTCTGATCTTCCGGGACGTACTAACATTATCACATACGAAATCAAATTGTCAGATTACACCCCGATTTCATTAGACCATACGCCGTTCCTCTACATGTTAGAGATCAGGTGGAAAGTGAAGTAGATGGTATGTTAAAACTGGGTATTATTTCACCGTCTGATTCACCTTTCTGTTTTCCTATGGTGGCAGTACGAAAGAAAGACAAGTCAATTCGTATTTGTATTGACTTTCGTCGCCTTAACAAGGTGACCATATCCGATTCTGAACCAATGCCTTTGCTGGAGGATTTGTTGCCACGCCTATCATCCGCCACTTTCTTCAGCAAGTTTGACCTATCTAAAGGTTACTGGCAGATTCCTCTGGCTGATGTATCAAAACCTTTGACTGCTTTTGCCACTTCTCGTGGATTGTTTCATTACAATGTCATGTGTTTTGGTTTACGGAATGCTCCAGCGACATTTGTACGCATGATGCGTCGCGTTTTAGGTAATCGCACCGATCTCATTTCGTATATGGACGATATTTGCATTTTTCATGATACTTGGGAACAGCATATCGCTGGGATACAGTCGTTGCTCCAAACTCTCAGAGTACATAACCTCACAGCTCGACCTTCCAAAGTCGAAATTGGGTTTACTGAGATTTCATTTCTGGGTCATAAGATTGGCCGACATACAATACAACCTGATGAGTCTACACTAAAAAGGGTACTGGATCTTGCCATACCAACTACTAAGAAACAAGTTCGTAGTTTGCTGGGACTCATAAACTTTTACCACAGGTTTATACCACGATTTTCCCTTTTAACTTCTGTTCTATCTGCTCTGACAAAAAAGGGTATGCCTGACAAAATAATATGGAACAAAGAATGTGACCATGCCTTACAGAACATCAAAACACAATTTTCAAAAAGTCCAATACTAAGACTACCAGACTTACGACGACCTTTTCTCGTGGTTACAGACGCATCTCTGAAAGGAATCGGGGGATGTTTAATGCAGACCTTTAATGACGAGTGCCACCCGATATTCTACCTCAGCAGAAAACTTTCAGAGACAGAATCCAGATATCCAATTGTGGAAAGGGAACTTTTGTCATTGGTATGGACATTACATAAACTACAGAAGTTCTTGGTGGGTACACATTTTAAATTATACACTGATCAAAAAGCCCTCACATATTTACAGACTTTTAAATCGACTAATGCACGTCTCACCCGATGGGCGCTACAAATGCAAGGGTATGATTTTGACGTTTTACCAATAGCAGGAAAGGACAATGTCCTAGCTGACACCCTCTCTAGAGTTATGTAATAACTCGAATACGGAAGTGGACAATAATTACTTATTTATTAATATTGTTATTACTGACATTATTTTTTTTCCTTTAAAATCTAGATAGATATCATTTAATAAATGATAGGTAATCATAACGCATTAGGGATAAGATGAATGATTTAGTCTCGCTTCACATTATAATTGCCTGACTGAAAACTAAGTTTTCAGTTGTTCGAGGGGGGGTAATGTGGCGCTGGCTATTGCACGCCACACGCTAGAAAATGTATAGGCTTTTGGTGCTGATGAGCGCAGCACGATAATAATTTGTCGATATGTGTATTGCGCACATGACGTGAGCAGTGTGGAGGAAAATGGACAGAGCGTGTTTTGACCCTGAATGGGCGGCTTGTGTGTGTGTTCTACCCAGTGGTAGAAATATGGGAAATGTTACAATAGAAGTGTCTTGAAACATATTAATGTTTATTAAATACAACTAACGGTAGGAATAGGAATGAGGTAACATTTTTATGGACCTACGGATTATAGGAGTTGCTGAATCTGCCTAATTATGCATGCTGTGTAATGATGTATTGTCTACGTGAATAATAAATGGAATGTTACTAAAATATCCAGCTGTTATATTGATCGTTGTGTGGAATCTTCGAGTCATAGAAAGTATCGTTAATGAACTATTGTGGCTGTCCTGAATCTTGTGGACCTATGATATATAAACCTAGACACAGTGTGAAAACGAGCACAAACAATCAACTGAAGAATATAAACTTTTAACGCCACACGTATGTCTCCGTCAATTTCTTAAATACACTTAAACAGAGCTATAAAATAATAAAGATTTTGCTGAATTAAATCAGCTGCGGTTTTAACGAGCCAATTATAAGACAATCCTTCACAAAAGTTGACGGCAGATACTAAAGTTAACATTGCTGGGACTCATTCAGCATTGTTATTTCTTTCTGAATATCTTGTGAAAACTCCCTGGAGGTAGAAGCATCGTTATCCTTCTATCTACAACTCTGCCAAGAGTAATCTTTTGCGAAGGTAGACACCTTTGAAGACCCACATTAGATACTCTAGGTTTTGGCCACTGCTGGACCACTACTGCAGAGCAAAGGGGAGGCAACCCGTGACAATATGTAGCCTAAACAAGCTATCTGCTTTTGCTTTCTATGCTTATTTTCCAACATTTATTACCAGGTATATTCATCGTCGTCTCAATGGAAACACAGAAAGAATGAGTACCTACTGTTCTGTCAGGCATGTCATTGTGACGAAAAACACCCTATTCGGTCATCCAATACTTCTTTCTACGCTTCTCTTGGTCAGTATTCATTCGTTCATTCCTGTTTTTCTCTTCCTACGGTCATTATCTCACTTTTACTCCTCCATCTACCAATGGTATCTTATCCTCGGTAGGTCACACCTCAACACTCCCACACATTTTACGCTTGACTACAGGACATGTTATCCTTTGATAGTAGACAAACAACAACAAGCCAGAAGGAACAATACTATTAAGTCAACATTCGGTCAGCCGGTTGATGCGAGCTGTATTGTTTAGGCAGACGGGCTATTGATAGAAGCAAGTATTGCTTCCACCAGGATGGGGTGTTCGTTAGTGTGGCGGTTAGTTCTAGTTGTGGCGGTACGCCTCTTCTTGTTGTGGCGTAAGGGCCCAACGGTTTTCTCGTTGCAAGGCTGGAGGTTATGTTATTGCGGGGAGAGTTAGTCAATCATGATGATTGATTGATTATTCATCATTATAGAGCATCGTGCTGATAGATGGTTAATATCGCAAGTGGTGGTGTAAAGCTTTGTATCCATTATACTGACGGTTGAACTTCTGATATTCAATAATGGGATAAGTCCTTTATGAGTCCACATGTATTTATTACATAAAAGATTATAGACAATATTTCAAACAATGGTTGTCATGAAGCATAAATATATAAAGTTCTGTTCCTTCCTTGAATTATGATTTATCTTCAATTCAGTCCTTGTCAAATAACAAATAGACAGAACGACATAACTGTATACACGCGTGGCTGGTGATCCCAGCGACCGACAGTGAGATTATGCGTTCGTCAATAATTATAAATCTATCTCGACTTAGGTTTAGTCACTTACTAACCTGTAACATCTTCTTCCAAATCATAACATTGGACTGACCCATGTCCATCATTAATTATAATATAATCTGTGTGGCACTCCATGCCCGACACTGCATGAATACAAGGACCCGTCTTATCCGTTCGACGGTCATACAAGAAAGGGTGTAGCAACCTAGTCACGGTGCGTGACATACCAACGCACACACGTCATAATCAATCGTGTGTATCGCGTACACTAAACTAACAATTATTTACATTATATTAAACGTGGTCACCTCTTAATCTTATGCTGCTAACCTCTAGCAGACCATGCCAATAAAATACCGTAACAATTCCCTGTCCACTGGGGGGAAAAAAATCTATTAGATAGATTTTTTTCAAAAAAAAACCCATCTGAATGAATACCAAAAATGTTAACAATATCAAAAAAAAATTTAACAAAATTGCGGCATATGGCCTACGACGTTCTGTCTAGAACCAATGTCGTGGTCATGTCGAATAACTAACAGTCATGTAATATATTAATTATTTATATCATACATAAATATAAATTGTAATAAGAACTAAAAGAGAATGGTAATGTTGATCTCTAATTAAATAATTAATTAACTTAAAATATGTCGTGATGAAATGTCATGTCAGACTAATCTAAAGTGTTAAAATTAAACTAATTAACTATACTAAGTATGGAATAAGAATAAAGTTGTTGAAAATCTAATGTAAGAAAAATGAGAGGATATGTTAAAGAAAGACATAATAACGAATAAAGAATAAAGTAGAGGGAAAAAAAATGATGTATAAATTTAACTAAGTTATGTGTGTTGAACATCAAGTAAGTGTAGTATTAAATTATTAATGCCTATCTAACTACTTTAAATAATAGTATGTGATGTATTGACATAATTATTAAATATGCAATATAATCATGTAATTCTAAGAATATAATCAAAGAATTGTGTGAGTTTTCTTTTCTTTCTTTCATTTTTTTCAAGTTTCATTCATTTTTTTTTTTTAAATTCAACTCACTTGTCATTTTAATGTGGACTAGTTTTAAAGACTAAATTAAAAGTAATTAAAATTGGATATGAAGATCCATTCGTAGTCTTGATCTTTGAATTTCCATTAGACAAAATGTTCAAGCATTCTGAATCAAGTTATATAACGAATTAGTTCGAATGGAATGTCACTTATTATCTCTGAAGTGTTTTGAAACAGTATTGTGATGAATGTAAACCAGGAAAGTCCGGCGTAAAGAAGAATATAGTGTCAATTGATTTCAGTCACTTTGCGTATAATCTGTCTTTAAGAAGCAGCTGAGTCAATGGTTCATTCATGTGTCAAAAAGCAACGATGGTGCTATGTCCTTTGATTAAGTTTCTCTGTGAATAGTATTGTCTTTGCGACTAACAACGTGGATTAGGAATCGACATCATTAGGATTTCGAGATAAAGTATCTGCCAAGACGTTGTCGGATCCTGTGATGTACTCGATTGAGAAGTCGAAAGGTTGTAGGAGTATAGCGAATCTGGTCAGCTTTGGACTTTTGTGATTTGCTCGTCGTAGTGATGCTACGGCCCTCTGATCAGTTTGTACTACGAAAGGGGCTCCCAGTAGAAATTTCTCAAGTTTGGTTATCGCCCAAACGACGGCTAAAAGTTCGCGGTCGACAGTTGAATACTTGACTTCAGGTGGTTTGAGTTTCCGTGAGATGTAGAGGTTTGGGTGGAGGATATCGTCATGGTATTGGAGCAAACATGCGCCAATTCCGTAGTTACTCGCATCTGTACGAAGAATGAACTTTTTAGAAGCATCAGTTAGTCTCAAAATAGGTGGATTTGAAAATATATAAATTATTTGCCGAAAAATTCTGTCACATTCGTCAGTCCATGTCACCTTCACTGGCATGTCTTTCTTTAGTAATGAGGACAAGACAGCCGTGATAGATGACAAGTTAGGTACGAATCTACTGTAATATTGGACTAGACCTAACAAGCTTCTAACCTGTTTCTTCGTTTGAGGAATGGAAATGTTTAAAATTTTTGAAACTGTACTGGGTAGTGTTCGGATATATCCAGCTCCAATAATGTGACCCAAAAAAGTGATCTCATGAAATGCTACCTGTAATTTTGTAGGTTTAGCAGTTAACTTGTACCTTCTCAAGGTATCCAAAACGTATCCAAGACCCAAAAAATGTTCCTCAAAAGATGAACTAAACAAGCATATGTCGTCTATATATGTAATAATGTCTGTTCTACCTGAAAAAATGTGTCGCATCATGCGAACAAATGTAGCTGGAGCGTTAACAAGCCCAAAAGGCATAACGTTCCACTGGTATAGACCTTGCGGAGTTGAAAACGCTGTGTAGTATTTAGCTTTCTCGGTTAGTGGTATCTGCCAATAACCTTTAGTTAAGTCTATCTTAGTGAATATAGTTGCGGTCGATAGACGAGGCAGTAAGTCGTCGAGAAGTGGGTGTGGTTCGCTATCAACTATAGTTTGTGCATTTAATTTTCTATAGTCGACACATAGTCTAATGTTATTGTCCTTCTTTCGGACAATAACCAATGGAGATGAAAATGGGGAATTACTTGTTTCAATAATTCCTAAAGATAACATCTGTTCAAGTTCCTTAGTAGTTTTCGTAAGAAAGTGTAGAGGAACAGAATATGGATGTACCCGAATTGGAGTATCATCGTTAAGAGTGATGTCATGACTAATGACTGATGTGCGACCTGGAACATCGGTCAACACATCTGGATAAGATTGTAGAAGATCAGCAATCTTTTGATGCTGCTGCGGTGTAACCGACGAAGAGATGGTTACGTCCCGCCAAGATTCGCTAGATTGTACTACAGGTACAGGTAAAGCTAACTGTACCTCAGGAAAAGAAGATTCTTCTTCCTGGATAACAGATAAATTAGAATAGTGACATGTAGGTCTGAAAGTGTCATCTAATTCGTGAAAGATAGCTTGTAGATGTTCAGGTCGAGTATGAAATTGCTTGAGCATATTTATGTGAAATATTTTGTGATGTCCCTTAATGTCCAGGACATAATCAACATCAGAAATCTTATTGATAACCTGGTAAGGACCGTTCCACGAGATTAGTAGTTTATTATTGTTATGTGGCAATAACACATAAGCTTGATCTCCTGGAAATAATTGACGTAATCGTCTATTACTGTTTTGGAAAGTTCTAGCTTTCTCTTTCGCAGCGTTAGATGAAGCTGTTGCCATTTTACAGGCATCAATAATGTTATTTCGGAGATTAATTACGTACTCATAGGATGACTGGGTATCCTGAGTCATCTCGGAGTCAATCAATAAGTCTTTTATTAGTCCCATAGGACCTCTTGGTGGAGCGCCAAAGACTAGTTGAAATGGAGAGAAGCCAGTTTGTTCATGTGGCACCTCTCGATAAGCGAATAACACAGCTGGTAGGACTCTGTCCCAGTCCTGTGGATGGTTAACTGTAACTTTATGTAACATTTGTTTGAGTGTGCGGTTAAGTCTTTCTACCGCACCATTACTCATTGGGTGATAAATGCTGCTGAGATTTCTATCTATTTGCCAAGTCTTCATTACCTCCGTCATAGTCTCAGATATAAATTGAGAACCATGATCTGACAAAAGTTTTCTAGGAAAACCTACTCTAGAAAAGATAAGGTGTAGTGCATCAGCTACATCTGTGGTGGTGGTTGTTTTCAATGGGATGGCTTCTGGCCATCGTGTGCATAAATCGATGCAAGTGAGAATAAATCTATGTCCTCTGGCTGATGGTAAAAGTGGGCCAATGATATCAATGGCCATTTTGTCGAAAGGTCTCACAGATATGTCACAAGCCTGAATAGGCGCAGTGTGAAAGGCTCCCCGTGCTTTCACTTCTTGGCATATCGTACAGGTGCGTACGTACTGTGAAATATCTCGTGATACTCCCGGCCAAAAAAAAGAAGATAATACTCGCGAACGTGTACGAGTATAACCCATGTGACCTGCACACTTAGAATCATGTGCGTGTTGAAGTATGTACCGCCTAAAAGCAAAAGGTACCATGACTTGTTGTCTTATCTGAGTTTTATCCATAAAACATCTTAATAAAATGTCATTTTTAATACTAAACCAATGACTATTATTTTTGTTCATAGCAAGATTGTCAACTTTGTTGACTAGTGAAAAAATTTTTGTTAGTGACCTGTCTTCCCTCTGTTTTGCAGCAAAGGATACTCGGTCAATAGCAGAATCAATCTTGATACTTTCATGATCGTCTGTTTCCTTGTTTTCAGTGTCCATAGTCTCTAATTGTTTCGTATGTGCTCTGGTTATTGCTGCATTTCCGATGCATAGATTATTTTTTTCCCATTCAATAATCTCTTCTGGTGTGCAATCTTTACTCCCGTGTATGCATCCCACCATAAGGTTGGCAATTGGGTTTCTTAACATGCATGCTTTAACGTTGCCTGTGAAAAAAGGTGTATCAATATAGATAATAGCTGTTGGATAAAATTCTATGGTTCCACCAAAGGTCATACATCTGGCATGTTCTCCAGTTGCACAATTTGGATGAACAAGTGTCTGACGGATTCCGATCGTGGTCGATCCCGAATCTCTTAAGACTGAGACGATGGATCCATTAACTTTTCCTCTTTTGAAGATCAGCGAGCCTGTTCCGTCATTGACTGCTAGACTGACTTCTGGTAGAATGTGTCCGCAGTTCAGAACTGTCTCTTTTGCTTTCTGAAATATAAGATTACATGTTGGGCAACTATTTGCCACGTTATAATTCATTGCAAAACAAGTAGATGAAGACTGTATTTTGTTATCAGTAGTCGAACTCTGAACACCAGGGGTTGTAGCAGTAGTAACGGCTGCCCCTGTATTATGGTTATAATTTGTCGATCTACGAGAATGAGAACGATGACGAGAATAATTAGATGAATTATCCCGCTGTCCTCTATTGTAACTGTTATCTCGATGTCTCGAGTTATAATTATCGCTATTGTTCCACTTGTTACCATTATTATAATTATATGACCGATTATAACTTGAGTTACGTGGATTACTGTTGTATCTTGACTGAGGTGAATAATTTCTGGTTTGTTGTCTTCCTCTATTAAAGTTATTGTTAAAGTTATTCTGTCCCTTATGAAAATTAATGTCATAGTTTCCTTTGAACCTACCTCTGTCCACACTGTGTGTTCTAGGTTTGTTATGATTATGATATTGATGCGTGATGCCATATGATGATGGATGGTATCCGCATGTCTGGTTTTGTGTAGTGTGCAGATGTGTTCAGTCAAACAATGTTCATACAAAAATAACAGGGCAATCCACATAGGACGTCAGTAAACTCACGACGTATAAAGTCAATGATTCTTGAAACAGCCGTTGACGTTTTTCTTCATTATTTATTGTGGACGCCACAGTGACAAAATGGTTACGCGAATATGTAGACACATCAAACAGTCATTATCACAGCAACATTCAATACAGCAATAGACGGTAGACAGCATTACAATGATGAGTCAGATGCATGTTATATTTCATAGTGCTGTAAATGTAGTCAGGTGGAAAACTCCATCCTTTTCTATAACAGCCAGGAGATAACCAGATGTATGAGATCAGTTCACTCTCCTTAATCTGACTTCAGCAAGACAGACACGTCTGCCGAAGTATAAATAATGTCCTCAAAAATATCCTCTAGATAACAAAGGTTTTTCAAACCTAGTTCAGGTAACCAAGTAGCAAGTAATAGTCCTTGGGACCTGCATCAACCGATGCAGCACAATACAGCGACATGTGAGCTAGGAAAACATCTCGTGACGACGACTTTCGAAGACAGGCTATGAACCAGAAATCGTTCACGACCAAAAATCGATAGAGTTAATGAAAAAGTCAATTTACCTTGCTTTCATGAAATACACAGAAATATCACGCCTCCCGACATGTGGGAAACACTAGAGGTATTATCTCGAATAAACGAAATATCCATTAAGAGGACTACACATCCCTGACAGAACAAAAAATAGCGGAGATCCCCTCTTCAACGAGGCATCTCTTTCGCCATTCCAAATCGCTCACTCCACTAGTGGTGGGCGGAAACCGATCGACCAAAAAGCAAGACAAGTCATGCGCAGTCCAGCGCAAAATGACCACAGCTCAAACTTAACTGCATTCGATACCAACGCGAGAAGACAAATGCTTACCGAGAAAAGTAACTATAAATTTCAAGCAGTTGTTGCCCTTGCGTTATAAAATAGATATTGAAATAAAACGATGTTGCGAGAATTTATCACGCAACATATCACCACCTCCTCCCGATAAAAAAAAAATGTGGAACATATATTTTTTTTTAAATATCAAAGAGCATGCGATAAGCGGCTCAAAACGCACGAATTATGCGCTGATAATTAATTAAATTGCCTAACATGAGGCTAAATATAGAGTGTCTGGTGAGGATATACCTCAACAGAAAAATAAATATGTCTCAAAAAATATTCACATCGGGGAGGTGTCACCAACACACATCACGTTAGCATGTAAACACAATATACGTATGCAAGTTACCATAATCATCATTAAACAGCATACTCTAATATTGTCTTTAAAAATGGATGTACAAATCTGATAGGAAAATTTAAATAGTACATTATTTGACATGTAATGACATAAGTACATAGTAAAGTTAAACTACATGACGATCCAGGACATATGCTCTGGCATTCCGAGGGTAAGTACACAATCTAGAACTCGTCATGCTTGATACTAGTAAGGTAAGTCCTCAGCTCAACAATGACATTCTGAGAAAGTACAAGCATTATAATGCTAATTAATAACTAATATGCTTCATAAGGTACAATACATTATTAATAATTGTGGCTGTTTAGTAAACTAACGGCCCTTATATTAACTACTCAGTCCTCCTCTATCATCTTAAAAACGAACAGAAGAAGATGACAACAAAGCACGATAGTGTGTACATATAAAGTGAGTACAGATGTGCTAATCTATTGTAGTAATATAGGTGTGTTATGACTCTGTAATATATAGGAATATAGGACAGAAGTATTAGTTAGAGTCATGTGGGCATCTAGACAAAATGTCAGCCATCACATTATCCGCACCACGGATAGCTCGTACCGTGAAGTGAAAAGGTTGAAGAGCTATAGCATATCGAGTGGATCTCGAACTCTTCAAATTCTTAGTCTGAATAGCTGTAAGAGCTTTCTGATCAGTCTCTAGAATGAAATGTGCGCCCAGGAGGAATCTTTGTAGCTTTAGAATTGACCAAACCATCGCTAACAACTCACGGTCTAAAACCGAGTAGTTCCTCTCTGCCGCATTTAGTTTTCTAGAAATGTACATAACAGGATGCAGAGTATTTGCATATTCTTGCATCAGTGCTGCTCCAATCCCAGTGGATGAAGCATCACTCCGAAGAACAAAAGTCCTATCAAGAGTAGGTAATCTTAAGATGGGAGGAGAAGAAAATATATTCTTGATTTGGTCTAGTGAAGATTGGCATTCTTCAGACCAACGGACCAGATTAGGCGAACCTTTCTTCAACAATGTTGAGAGAGGTGCCATGATCGAAGATAAATTTGGAATAAATCTCCCATAAAATTGAATTAAACCTAAGAGACTCCTAACTTGTTTCTTCGTTTTAGGAACAGAGATGTTCAGTATTTTGGAAGTATTGTGGTCTTCTGTCTTCAAGAGACCATGACCAACACGATGACCCAGGAAAGAGATTTCACCAAAACCAACAAAAGCTTTAGAAGGTTTTGCTGTCAAATTATTCTCACGTAGAGTGGACAGTAAGTCATATAACCCTAAATAGTGATCTTCCCAGGTATCACTGAAGAGACAGATGTCATCTAAGTATGCGATGACATCCGAACGATGTGACAGAATTCGACGCATCATGCGAACGAAAGTGGCAGGGGCGTTCATGAGACCAAAAGGCATAACATTCCATTGAAATAGACCCCTAGGTGTAGAAAAAGCAGTAAGAGGTTTGGCATGCTCTGCTAAAGGCACTTGCCAATAACCTTTAGACAAGTCAAGTTTAGTGAAGAATCTAGAATTAGAAAGTCTAATCAGTAGATCTTCTAACAAAGGCATCGGTTCAGCATCGAACTTTGTGACCTGATTCAATTTGCGATAATCAACACAAATTCGTATGTTCTTATCCTTCTTCCGGACAATAACCATGGAAGAAGAATATGGTGAAGTCGATGGTTCAATTATATTTAATTGAATCATTTCATCCAATTCCTTTTCCACTTGCGACTGAAAGTGTATAGGAATAGGATACGGCCTAACCCTAATTGGATTATTGTCGGTAAGAATTATGTCATGTTCTATGACATCTGTGTGTCCAGGAATGTCAGTGAG
Source organism: Oreohelix idahoensis (assembly GCA_024509875.1). NCBI lineage: Eukaryota > Metazoa > Mollusca > Gastropoda > Stylommatophora > Oreohelicidae > Oreohelix > Oreohelix idahoensis. The sequence goes on from JAMPIV010004555.1 coordinate 26,610, forward strand.
AACATCCTGAAATGTTTGTAACATCGACGAGACTTGTCGATGTTCGTCACCAGAAAGATTAGGAGAAACAGAAACGTTTTTCCAAGATTCCGTAGAATGTAATGGAACCACTGGAAGGGGAAGGTTGACATCAGAGAAGGTAGCTTCCTCATCCTGTATGACAGACAGGGATGAATAATGACCGTGAGGTGCAGGAGCATCATCCGTTGCCTGGAAAATAGGCAGCAAATAGTCCGGACGTTCGTGAAATTCCGAAAGCATGTTTATGTGGAAAGTTTTATGCTTTCCATCAATATCGACCACATAGTCAACATCGGAAATCCGAGAGACTATTGCATACGGACCTTTCCATGCAATAAGAAGTCTATTTTCCCTACTGGGGAGTAGGACGAATGCTTTGTCACCTGGACAAAGTTGTCGTAGACATCTATTCTTATTAGCAAACTGTCTTGCCTTCTCTTTAGCAATTTCTGATGAAGCAGTTGCTAGCTTACATGCCTCAATGATCTTTTGTCTAAGAGCAATGACATACTCATATGAGGATTGAGTTTCATCGCTAATATCATCGGCAGTGATGAGATCGTGTAATAAAGACATAGGGCCGCGTGGACGCGCGCCAAAGACAAGTTCGAAGGGAGAAAATCCTGTGTGTGTTCATTAGGGACTTCTCTATAGGCAAAGAGAGCCGCGGGTAAAACCCTGTCCCAATCTTGAGGATGATCTTCAGTTATCTTACCAAGCAAAGTCTTGAGCGTTCTATTCAGACGCTCAACTAACCCATTAGACATAGGATGGTAGATACTACTGAGAGATCGTTCAATATGTAAGGTAGACATTACCTGTGACATAGTGTCAGATATGAGTTGAGTGCCATGGTCTGACAATATTTCTCTGGGGAACCCCAAGCGAGAAAATATCAACCAAAGAGCATCTGCGATATCTGTAGTAGATATGCTCTTAAGAGGAATAGCCTCTGGCCAACGTGTGCACATATCGACACATGTAAGGATAAACTGATGTCCTCTGGCCGACTTGACCTTAAAAGGGCCAATAATATCTATGGCCATTTTCTGAAACGGCCGAATAGGAATGTCAGCAGCCTGGATAGGCGCAGCATGTCGTGGTCCTCTAGATTTGACCTCCTGACATACCTTGCATGATCGGCAGTAAATACGAATGTCCTTATTGACAAAAGGCCAAAAGAAAGCCGCAAGGACTCTCGACTTCGTACGGGCAAAACCCATATGTCCAGCACATTGCGAGTCATGAGCATGTTGCAATATTTGCACTCTCATGCTCTTGGGAACAAGAATTTGCGAATGTGCCGACGTAGTCGAATCTTGTACCATACGTACAAGTACGCCGTTTCTCATTGCAATCCAAGATTTTCTATTTGTATCCTGATTCGGATCACCTTTCTTCGCAAGAACGAAGAATTTTTTTAAAGAAGGATCTTCTTCTTGCAATTTTATGAAAGAGTCACGAGTGATCACTAAGTGACTATCTTGGCTATCAACTTCATTATCACTATTCAGTGAAGTTTCGGGTGTTTGTAGAGCTTGTGCTCTTGTAACTACTGCATTTGTAGCTTGCATGTTATTATCTTCCCAAGCAGCAATCTGCTGTGGGGTACACTCCCTAACTCCGTGAATACGACCAATAATAAGGTCCGCAATAGGATTAGGTAAGAGACAAGCATGCACATCTCCAGTAAAGAAAGGAGTGGCAATGCGAATTACAGCAGTAGGATATTTTTCTAGAGTGCCGCCAAATGTGACACATTTAATAACCCTTCCTGTAGCACAAGATGGATCTACAAGCGATTGTCTAACACCAATTGTGGTGCATCCGGAATCGAAAAGTAGTGAGACCGGAGTATCATTAACAAGACCCTTATGTAGAATTAAAGAACCCCTCCCGTCATGCGCAACAGCAGCAGGAAGAGCGGGAAGTGGGTGACCACAACTCAAAGTAGTTATGGTACCCGGTTCGAATAAAGTACTGCATTGGGGGCATTTGTTTGCTCTCTCAAAGTCAAAAGCAGAACCAGTGACAGCGTCAAAGTTTTTATTATCAACAACATGATTACAGGCTCCCTCAGTTTCCTGTTGTACAGCATTAGCCTGCTGATATCTCTTTTTTTTGTGTTGAGATCTACCCCGACTATTATTACCTCTGAAGTTATCAGAGTTATTATTATCTCTGCAGTTATTATTGTCTCTATTGTAATTGTTATCCTGGTTCGAATTCCAGTTTCCACGATTACTATCATGTTCACATTGATGCGAACATCTATTTGTTTGGTTCTGAGGTCTTCGGCAGGAATAACCTCTATTACCATATCCTCTTTTGAAATGCTTATAATTATTAGGATGATAGTAACGACCACTATCAGGTTGTCTCCAATTCTTCGAAGAAGAATCACCATGAAATTGGTTTCCATGATTTTGACAGAAATTACCGCTGCTCTTTCTATCAAAATTTTGTTGGAATCTACGAGCAAAGTTTTGACCATACGGAGCTGCCGAAGCAACTGGTAAACCTTCTTTCACCTTAGAGTTACCCATGGTTATGTGTGGGTGTGCAGTTACGTATTGGCAACAGAAATCTTCCATTTCTTTTATTGTTTTAGGTTTACGTTCATGAAGGAAAGCAAGGAAAGACTCATTGACAGACGACATGACTTTGTCTCTAAGTATTAAGTCCATAAGTCCTTCATAAGTTTTTTTTCCGTCTTAGATAGTTCAACCCATCGTGAGAAAGTAATGCGTATTCTTGCAATAAACTCGGAGAATTCAACTCCATTTTCAGGTAACATGTTTTTAAATTGTAGACGATAGCCGTCTTCGTTAAGCTGATATTTCTTTAACAGAGCGGCCCTGACAACCTCATAATTGTTCTTGTCAGGTTCATCCACCATATTTAATATACTTAGAGCTTTACCTGTCAGTATCCCTGATAACTGATAAACATATTTTGCTTTGTCTATGTTATGAGCTGTACATGCTTGTTCAAATCTGTCCAGATAGAACATTATGTCATCACTGGAAGGACTAAAAGTTGGCAACTTAATCTTAAAAGTATCATCATTATTAGCCTTACCAGAAGATGAACCCTTGTTTGAATCATTACCATTACTCATGTTCATCAATTTCAATTTTTCCAACTCTAAAGCTAAGACCTTTTCTTCATGTTCCATTTTTGCTTTCTCTTTCCTCTCATCAGATTCTCTCTGTAATCTTCTCTCCTCAGCCTGAGCCTCTATTTGAAGTCTTTCAGCTTCTTTTTCAAGTCTTTTATTTTCAGCCTCTTTTTCAAGTCTTTTATTTCAGTTTTCAGCCTCTTTTTCAAGTCTTTTATTCTCAGCTCTTTTTCAAGTCTTTTATTCTCAGCTTCTTTTTCAAGTCTTTTATTCTCAGCCTCTAGCTGGAGTTTTCTCTCCTCAGCTTCTGATTCCCTTTTTTGTTTTTCCATTTCCATTTGGAATCTTTTTTCATCCACCTGCATCTGCAGTTTCTTTTGTTCAGCTTCCATATGCAGTTTCTTTTGTTCAGCTTCCATTGCTTTATCATATCGAGCAGTTGCAAATTCTTCTAACTTATCACCAGTCTTCCCAAGCAATTTACCCTGCTCAATAAAGTGCTCAAATGTAGACATGTTGTCTAACATATGAGTCCAAAACCTGAAATAATTAACTAATTTATTTCAAACCTAAGTGTAACAAGTCTTAATTAAGCACTTGTATATTCACATCACCTTATATTATCCCAGTCTCTGTGGGAAACAAGTCTCCAATCAAAGAACTTGTATATGAAATATCACCAATCAATTCTTGATCATAAGTGCACTTCTCATTCAATAGTGCACAACACTATTCATCATTCATTTATCATCAGTGTAGTAGTAACAGTGCATTAGCATAGCCCATTAACTAATTACTATAACTGTAAACAATGACTATGTAAACACATGCAGAATGTAAACATTGAAAATGTAAACAATGCAAACAATGTAAACAATAACAATGTAAACAATAACAAAGATCAGCAACAATACAAAAACGTTCGCAGAAATCAACTAAAAATAAAGCAGAAATTAATGAAATATCACAAAAAATGTGACGATATCTACGATAGAATTAAACAAAATACATGACACCACAGTGTATAAACAAAAATGTTGTATGAAACTAAATTATAGACAAGAGTAGGCTAACAAATACAAACAAATCAAAACAAAACTAAAGAATGCGAAATAATAACGAAAACAATATTAAAACATGTCATCACAGCTAACATAAATAGCAACAGAAGTCGCTTAGCAAATTCCAGTATCGGAAATTTGCAAACCCTACAGAAAACGCTCACAATAGACGACCTCTATGACGTGGCATAATCTAACGGAGACACCACCCAACCGAGAACCCGCTGAAATATAAACATATAAATATACAAATAACATATAGACATATAACATATAGAATGAGATGATACACAGAAGACTCAGCAGAAGTATAAGGGCACAGTTTACATACAAACAGGCCACTTAACTTATAGGCTTCCAATCGTCGAACAGCAGAAAAACGGATGTCAATCAACGTCCTAAAGAGCGAAGCTCCAACGATGATGGCACATCTGAACTGCTTCCACTGCTAACACGATGGTACTTGAGCTTCTGACATACTGTGTGTTGAGTTGTTTCGGCACTTGACCTTCTAATCCAAAAGTAAGTTGATGGAAATCGGTACTTGGCCTTCTTCAGAAAACAACCCGTTTCAACCGGCACTTGACCTTCACAAAAACGACAGCACTGGAACCTTGACAGCAGCAACTTGCTTGACTTGCGTAAAAGATAACAGCAGTCCGAGTTATCCGGCAACATGTAACAACGCCGGGTACTGTCAAATTCTTGTTTCCGTCAAAAAATTGAAATTTTGACTTTTACCGGGCAACGCCGAGTACTTTGAAAATTTTGAAGATGTTGACTGTCTTGAAGAATGTTAATTTCTTGAAGGATGTTGATGAATTCTTGTTGAAAATGAAGTGGGTAAGGGACCCCGTGTTTGCTGGTACCAGAATCAAACCAGCTTATGGCCACCAAATGATGCGTGATGCCATATGATGATGGATGGTATCCGCATGTCTGGTTTTGTGTAGTGTGCAGATGTGTTCAGTCAAAACAATGTTCATACAAAAATAACAGGGCAATCCACATAGGACGTCAGTAAACTCACGACGTATAAAGTCAATGATTCTTGAAACAGCCGTTGACGTTTTTCTTCATTATTTATTGTGGACGCCACAGTGACAAAATGGTTACGCGAATATGTAGACACATCAAACAGTCATTATCACAGCAACATTCAATACAGCAATAGACGGTAGACAGCATTACAATGATGAGTCAGATGCATGTTATATTTCATAGTGCTGTAAATGTAGTCAGGTGAAAAACTCCATCCTTTTCTATAACAGCCAGGAGATAACCAGATGTATGAGATCAGTTCACTCTCCTTAATCTGACTTCAGCAAGACAGACACGTCTGCCGAAGTATAAATAATGTCCTCAAAAATATCCTCTAGATAACAAAGGTTTTTCAAACCTAGTTCAGGTAACCAAGTAGCAAGTAATAGTCCTTGGGACCTGCATCAACCGATGCAGCACAATACAGCGACATGTGAGCTAGGAAAACATCTCGTGACGACGACTTTCGAAGACAGGCTATGAACCAGAAATCGTTCACGACCAAAAATCGATAGAGTTAATGAAAAAGTCAATTTACCTTGCTTTCATGAAATACACAGAAATATCACGCCTCCCGACATGTGGGAAACACTAGAGGTATTATCTCGAATAAACGAAATATCCATTAAGAGGACTACACATCCCTGACAGAACAAAAAATAGCGGAGATCCCCTCTTCAACGAGGCATCTCTTTCGCCATTCCAAATCGCTCACTCCACTAGTGGTGGGCGGAAACCGATCGACCAAAAGCAAGACAAGTCATGCGCAGTCCAGCGCAAAATGACCACAGCTCAAACTTAACTGCATTCGATACCAACGCGAGAAGACAAATGCTTACCGAGAAAAGTAACTATAAATTTCAAGCAGTTGTTGCCCTTGCGTTATAAAATAGATATTGAAATAAAACGCAATTGATTATGGTTTTCTTTCTTGCAGATAAGCAAAGAATGGTGGGCTGACAGAAGATAATACTTTATCCCTCAATAACAAATCGACTAATTTGTCGTAAGATTTGTTGACACCTGCCAGTTCAACCCATCTGTTAAAAGTATTGCGTATGTTAGCAATAAAACCTGTGAAATCTTTATTGTTATCTGGCAACAAACTTTTAAAACGTAATCTACATGCCTCTTCGTTCAAGTGGAAACGACGTAATAACAACGTCTTAATGGCCTCATAATCTGTGGACAATGTTGGATCTATATTTTGTGCTGCACTTGCAGGTTCGCCATCCAGAAATTCCTTAAGTTTAAGTGCCCATGCAGTTTTGTCAAGGTTATTGACCTTACATATGTCCTCAAAGCGTGCTAGCCATGAAGAAAGGTCGTCGACGTGTAATTTGAATGGAGGCAGCTTAAAGTAATAATTTCCCTTCAGTCGGTTGGAAGAAGGTCCCGATTGAACATTATCGTTTTGGCTTGCTGCAGCACTCTGTGAATTAAGTTTTGCTGTTTCCAATTTAAGCTGTTGCAATTCCATTTCTTGCTGTAGTATGATTTCTTGTCGTTTCAATTTATTCTCTTCTTCAATCCGTAGGATTTCATCTCTTGCCACCTTTCTTTCTTCTTCTTGTCTTAATTCTGCTTTCTTTTGAGCTTCCTTTCTTTCAAGTTCTTCCATCTCTGCTTTAGCAATAGTTTTCCTTTCAGCCTCTTTTCTTTCAAGTTCTTCCATCTCTGCCTTATATTTTGCAAATTCAGCCAATGCATAAGCCTCGAGAAGTTCTCCTTTTTTTCCAAAATCCTTACCATTTTTAATAAAATAGTCTAAGTTAAGCATCTTGACGTTAATAATGTACGTAATGGCTATGTAATAATCACCAATAAATTCTAAGTAATTATTGTGCTTATTCAATCTATGAATAGTCAATATAAACAATCACAATATTATTGAACTTAATCTGGGAATGTTCAATTTAATTAATTGTAATATTATTTAGCCATTATTTGTAAATTCCATACATAGATATACTATGTTGGGAAAATATTACATATATACTCGTTAATATATCGTAAATAGTTATGATATTTATCTATTTAGGGTGCTGAATTACTATCATGCACCTAATAATTAATGGTATTATTCCTCAAGTATTATATCATTCAATCAGTGATATGTGCTAAGTAAATCATTTAGTACTGGAAAAATGTACTAAAAAAATATACAATATGTCTCTTATATGCAGGACAGACTAAAAAGTCAAATTATTTTATCAATATATATATTATTATATTATGCCTTAATCATGAGCTATAAAGTGCATCGCCCATTTATTGGACTACCACTGCAACTTGGTGCAAAGTCCCTAATTCTTCTTAAAAGTCATAAAATTTTAATTATATTCATATACACTCTTATTAAGCAAGAAATTATAGTATTAATATTAAATTATGAACAGATGAAATGAGAACAAACAATACAATTGGTTAACCAAGGATAAACAAACAATATTACCACAAGACAAGACATTTCTACAATAAAAATTGATATTATAAAACCAAATCTACTAACCGGAAATATAGAGCAGGGTGAAGGTTAACTGAATATAGAGTTAAATCTGTGTACACAAAAATTAATGACGCAAACATGGACTCATTGACGGTTATACAAAAAAAAAATGAACTGAATAATAGCAAGATCAGAAAAAAAAACATGATAGATTACCAACATTGTTACAGAACTAAATAAAATTTAAACTGAATACAATAAAATACAACGATTATTTCACAGAACTAGTCACAGAACTAGACATCTAACATATAATGTGAATTAAATGCAATCCCGAACGAAACAAGCCCCGGTAATGTCGTCGACGCGTTCTCCGCGAAATGCAATTTAATTCACCGCCCTAAAGAACATTCAGAATGAATATCGGCAATCCTTAGAGCCATATTTATTCATTCCGAATCGCCGCTCCAACCTCCCACGAATTAGGCACAGCACAAACAATGAAAACAGATATAACGTACATATATAACATATAGAATGGACATGCCTGCAAATGTGAACTAGACTCAGTAATGTTTCTTCTCAATGACAACAGTCACGAAATGAGACTTATCTTTTAACCCGTCGTCCGATGCGATCTTCACCAACGGACTAGACTAGTGTATAGGACTGTTTGCTCCTTGTTGGCAAATAATGTCTTTTCAATCATCTGGTCTATCGAGAAGTTGTATTCTTCAATGAAACAGTAGGTGAGCTGGCTTCGTCCTTCGATCGTTGGCTTGTACACAGAATATTGTGACGTCACTGATTTGCATAGTTACAAAAGCCACGTCATGTTCGGAATCATGTGACTTGAATAGTTTCTTGTAATGATAAACAGTCTATCCGTTTGTAAATAAGAAAAAAAAATTTTCTTCGTTCTTATTTCGCTCCCTATCGCTGGCCAACCATTTGTGGCGGTTAGTTCTAGTTGTGGCGGTACGCCTCTTCTTGTTGTGGCGTAAGGGCCCAACGGTTTTCTCGTTGCAAGGCTGGAGGTTATGTTATTGCGGGGAGAGTTAGTCAATCATGATGATTGATTGATTATTCATCATTATAGAGCATCGTGCTGATAGATGGTTAATATCGCAAGTGGTGGTGTAAAGCTTTGTATCCATTATACTGACGGTTGAACTTCTGATATTCAATAATGGGATAAGTCCTTTATGAGTCCACATGTATTTATTACATAGAAGATTATAGACAATATTTCAAACAATGGTTGTCATGAAGCATAAATATATAAAGTTCTGTTCCTTCCTTGAATTATGATTTATCTTCAATTCAGTCCTTGTCCAATAACAAATAGACAGAACGACATAACTGTATGCACGCGTGGCTGGTGATCCCAGCGACCGACAGTGAGATTATGCGTTCGTCAATAATTATAAATCTATCTCGACTTAGGTTTAGTGACTCCATCATTAATTATAATATAATCTGTGTGGCACTCCATGCCCGACACTGCATGAATACAAGGACCCGTCTTATCCGTTCGACGGTCATACAAGAAAGGGTGTAGTAACCTAGTCACGGTGCGTGACATACCAACGCACACACGTCATAATCAATCGTGTGTATCGCGTACACTAAACTAACAATTATTTACATTATATTAAACGTGGTCACCTCTTAATCTTATGCTGCTAACCTCTAGCAGACCATGCCAATAAAATACCGTAACAGTTAGATAAACTCAAAACGGTAGTCTCGAAGTATATTTATCAGCAATGATGTATTAAGACACCACATTTAGGTTACAAAAGGATTCCGATCAGTTTGGTTGAAGACAGTGATTTAAAAATAACATGCGGGCAAGACAGCAACTTCCAAAGTTAGCTTGATTGTAAGAATCTGGACACCAGCCATATCACGTAATGATTTCCGGCAGGTCTCTTAACAAGATTGTGGAATTAAGACAAGAAATATGACATAATGGTTTCGGTAAATGTAACACTTAAAAGTGCAAAACCTTATATGGTCGTGTCAATATTTCATGGTGATGGGCAGCGGGAATTAACTAAAATAAAACACTTTACCTTACAATTAGCGATAAAATTAGACAATGAACTAAGCTAAATTGTGATTGGGTTTCTCCACAGAGAACCTCACAAGGTTACATTTTGCGTGGGCACAATTTCAAGTTTAAAACCTAGAGCGCTTTGAAGTTTCCCCACTGCATTTTCCTATCTTCTTCAAGGAGACCAGACCAGAAGGTGACGGATAGAAGATTTTATAGTGAGTGATTAGGGCCAGAATAAGTATTAGCTTGTGTGAAATTGCCAGTACCATTATTGGATTCATTCTTTTATAATCCCAACACTTTAAAATCTGCCCGGTGTTAAAAGCAAATAGCTGTAACATGGCAATTAACATTAGCTCACGGCGATAGACTGCATCTTAAAAAGCTGCAGAACATTATAACGACCATCCTGTGCATTAAATTATGTATATATTATTAACCCTATTGGGATACGTTGTAACATGTACTTTTTCCAACTATATATTTGCATATCACATGTGTGAATTGCTTATTGATGGGCAGTTGCATAATGGGGCTGGCAAATTTATTATATAAAATAACTTTCCACGTTAACCTCCACTGCAAGAGCTGGTGACTGCTTCGTACAGGTTTCCTTACAAGGACCCAGGCTTCATAAGGAAAAGAAAGAGGATGATGATGACATCATGGTTTATGGATATTTTTTATGTCAACAATTTTAAATCAGATTTGTTGACACTCTTTCATCTGTCTCGATGGCCTGAAAATTCAATCTCAGGTACATCAGAAACTTTCAGAGGGAGATGAAATGTTTGGGGAAAGCGGAGGTTGCCTGATGCTTACATTAGAAGACAGGATATTTACGAGAGGTATTATTTATCAATCTCCCAGTTGTTGGTACTAGTTAACAGAATCTGTAACAGACGGATCTAGTGTACAGGACACTCGAAAAGGCTAAATCTGAGGGGGTTACTCCTGCAACGCAAGAAACGTGCTGCTACTATGCTACTCGACTCCTGACTTGAGAAGGAACAGTCAAAAAAACTTCAGTGGAAACCAGCAGTGACTGAACCAGAACTTAATGTCACTACATTGCTAAGTACCCAGTACTGGCACAGTTTACGGACTATCATTCTTAAAACTCCATCATACTATAAAAGGTTCCCAGGAAGATACACAATACATGAACCTTTTCTTGATAAATCAATGCCATTAATCTTAACTCTATTGATAAAATATTTAATAAATAAATCTCTTGTTATCTATGTAAATATAAATCCATAGTTGGAGTCTTTCAATGGATTGAGTGAATTGATGTCTGCACTCGAATGACTCATTTAAAAAATATATATCGACAGAGAGAGAAAGAGAGAGAGACAGAGAGAGAGAGAGAGAGAGAGAGAGAGAGAGAGAGAGAGAGAAAGCTTTTAAATTAATTTTTTGCTGAATCACCTTCCGCTGGGTGCCCAAAAAATACGAGTCAAAACATATATTTCTCACAGAAGTGGGCGGAGAATACAAAGTTTAAAACAAACTTAGATGACTCATTTGTTATACTTGCCATTCTAAAAATCATTGTGAGACTCCCTGAAATAGAAGCACCAACCTTCTATTTATTTACATCTCTGCCAAGAGTACTCTTGAGCAATAGTTGCTACCTTTGTTAAAAAAAAACTCATTCTTTTATTTGAAAGGCAGAACAAGGGAGACAGCCCGCCACAGTCGTATGAGGTAACTAATATGATATTGTGCATATGGCTGGCAATCTCATCACGTATAACAAATTGTTACATAAACAACAGCTGCAAAGGTACATAAATGTTATGGTTCAGGTTTCCTGCAAGGTGATCAGCCGCAGTGATGACTCCACACCGCATAAAGAGCTAAGTTGAAATGATAAAAATAATTGTCACATACTTTTTGGGTCGCTCTCTCGTTCAGTACGGCCGTACTCTGTGACATTTGTTGTACTGACTAAATTACGTTCTTTTCAGTGATCGGCACTGTTTTTCTTTCTCTGCTGGGTAGCATTTATTTTATATTTTCAAACATTCTTATACTCCTCTCAGTGATAAGTCGTCATGTCGGTTTGGTTACCCGTTCCTCCATGTTTTGCAAGGAACGGCTTAGATAATAATTAATCGACAATCATGTTGGTTAATCTCGGGTGTGACCGACATCAGACTACAGATTGACACTAAAATCGACCAGCGCATTTGCTTAATCGCTGATAAGGCCAGGGTGCGTTCTTCGCCAAGATGGTAATACGCTGAAAGTTTGATAGCCACTACGGGGAGATAACTTATTTGTCAGCGTACGCGCATGACATAATCGTTTCCTGCACACCTTGGGGAAAGTAAGATGTAATTGTAGGCATTTGCAGAGAAGGTATTAGGATGTTTTATTGCCATATGTGGGAGAGGTGACCTTTAGCATCACGCACATTATTTCAGGCGGAATTAACTTTGAATTACCCCACTTAAACACGCATGTTTGAAACGATTGGAGCCCTGCTTAGCATCGTAACAAACAAATGCGGGTGAAGACTTGCAATATAACCTGACAAGTTTGCAGTTTTAAGACACTGTGAGAATCGCTTGCCAAGACGAACACCAGACTGCCAGAAGTTAGAATCAGCATTTCATTTATCAGACCGGACTTTGTGGGTGTATTTTGAAAGACTTAACCAGCCCAGGAAAGCTCTGTCATTTTAATAAGGAAAACCGAGATCTGATGAAACTGAAAACACGGAGTCATAGTTGGAATTCATTGTGAACATAACAGCACCCCAAAAAGGGGTTAAAAAAGGCATCTGCTAGTGCTTTAACCAACTTCTCCGAGCAAGCAGTCCGTGAGCTAGGATTGGCGTAAATTGTACATTTTACATTCATAATTTTTTCATTACTAACATGCGAACTAATATGTATATATTGCCATGTGAATATTAATATGTGCAAATTGCTAGTGTATATCCAAATAATTTTAGGCTGGCAACCTCAGCATATGGAATGATGAAACATCATTCACTTTAAAATTAATGAACGTTTGCTGCGGTTGCTGCGGGTGGTGGGGTACGGGTGTGTGGTTCCATTCTCTCTTATGTTTAGTTGAATGTGTATACCCTGTTTGGTTATCATTATCCAATTGAGGGTCAACATAAATTGTCTCATTGATTAATAAATGTCCAAGAAACATTAGATCCGTACGAACCTCATTATCATTGGTATTAACTTCTTATGAAAGAGAGTTCATCAGGTATAACAACAAACAACAATGTGAGTTGAAGAAAACAACCGCAACATAATTAACGTGGGTAAGTCCTTGAGTTGAGTCCAACATTTATTGACGATATAACGTACGAAGACATCACGAGCATTATTCATTACAAGCATACATCTGCAATTGAGTTCATTGAATCCATATAATATTCTCAGTCCGTGTCCAATAAATGAATTAATGTAGACAGAGCGTCATAGCTATATGCACGCGCGGTTGGGGATTCCAACAGCCGACAGTGAGCGTATGAGTCTGGCGAGTATAAGTATTATGGACTGTTTAATAATCCTTCCTTAAATTCGGTTAGATACTAACCTTATCATTTCATCTCTTTCACATAACTTTGGACTGACCCTAAGTCCTTACTTCGAAGTAATTATATATATGCGGCAATACAATGCCCAACACTGGAAGGATATAGGACACGTCTTCACAGCTTGACGGTCAACGTAAAAAGGGTCTCGTATCTAAGTCACGGTGCGTGACCTATCAACGCTAACACGTCATAATTCGATCGTGTACATAGCGTTCAGCAGACCGTGAATTATTAACATCAAATTATATTAAATGCTGTCACCCTAAAAATTGCACACTGCCAACCATAGCAGACGACTTCAATAAAATACCGTAACAGTTCCCTGCCCAACGGGGAGAAAAAAAATCTATTAGATAGATTTTTTTTTTTAAACTATCTTAATCAAACATCTCAAAAATTTAACAAAAACCCGACATATGGCCTACGATGTTCTGTCTAGAACAGTGTCGTGGTCATGTCGATAATATATCAGTCATGTAATATACTAACAGTCATGCTATACATGTAAATTAAATTACCCAAAGGATTGTCAAATGTCGTTAAATAATTAACTAATTAATTAACGTAAGTGTTAACTAAGTAAGAAAGTGTGGCGTCATGAAATTATTATAACTAATTAAAATTAAACTAATTAATCATAGTATGTGTGTAAGGAATCAAGTTATTGAAAATCTAATTAACGAATATGAAAGAAGATGTCATAAGAAAAAGAAAAAATGAGAAATAAAGACAAGTAAAGTGCAGAGAAAAAAACATAAGGTATAAAATCAGTTGGTGGTGTTTTTAAAATTAAATATGTGTGTAGAATAATTGCTAACTACTTTACTTAATTAACTAAATAATAATATATTATATAATTATCACATGCATAATTACATCTAAGAATATTATGTAGGAATTGTGTGAGATTCATTTGTTTTCTTTCTTACATTTTTTTTCCATATTTCATTTTCTTATTTTTTTTCTCACATTTCAATTTAATTTTATTTCTTTATTAATTCAATCAATAAGTAGAAACTAAGTAATCTTGGATATGAAGATCCAGATGTCGTTATTTTCCTTGAGAATTTGCTTAAAGTTCCATTAGAAAACTGTTCAAATGTTCCGATCCTGAATAGATGTAAACCTTCATACCGTTCAATTAGTCATGTCACATAACGAAATTTGTCCAGCTTGAATTCAGATATTCTTTCCGACTATCGTGCAACAAGTTGTAGCACGAATGGACACCAGCCAAAGTCCAAGCGTAAATACGAACAATAAGTCTCTTGCTTTCATTAATTTCGTTCGACGAATGTCTCTATTAGTTGTTTCTCTGAATAATAGTTGGTCAATAATTCATTGATCGGATTCTGTCTCTTGTTAAAATTACTTTTGTTAATTTATTTGAAGACTATCAGCATTCATGAATCGACTTCCGTAGGATTTCTTGAGAGTATGTCTGCTACGACGTTCTCTGTACCCGATATGTATTCAATGGTGAATTCAAAGGGTTGTAAGAGGATTGAATACCTCGTTAGTTTCGGGCTTTTGTGGTTAGAGTGACGTAACGATGCCACCGCCTTCTGATCTGTTTGGATCACGAAGGGTGCACCCAGTAGAAACTTCTCCAGTTTATTAATTGCCCACATGACAGCCAACAATTCTTTATCGACAGTAGAATATTTCGTTTCCGGCGTCTTGAGTTTTCGTGATATGTACAACGTTGGATGAAGGATATCGTTGTGACACTGGAGCAAACAAGCGCCAATCCCGTAATTACTAGCATCTGTACGGAGGATAAACTTTTTAGAAGCATCAGGTAGTCTCAAAATAAGGGGTGTGAAAAAATGGTTAATATTTTACGAAATGTTTTGTCGCATTCGTCAGTCCATGTCACCTTCAACGGCATGTCTTTTTTTAACAATGATGACAAGACAGCCGTGATGGATGACAAATTAGGTATAAATCTGCTGTGGTATTGGACTAACTCTAATAAGCTTCTAACCTGCTTCTTCGTTTGAGGAACTGATAAGTTTAAGATTTTGGATACCGTACTAGGAACCGTTTGAATACGTCCCGCTCCAATAATATGTCCCAGGAAGGTTATCTCCTGAGAAGCTATCTGTATTTTTGTAGGTTTAGCAGTTAAGTGATTATCTCTTAATATTTCTAAAACATATCTAAGCCCCGAAAAATGTTCCTCAAATGACGAACTAAATAAGCATATGTCGATAATTTATGTAATGATGTCTGGTCTACCTGATAAAATTTTTCGCATCATGCGAATAAAGGTAGCCGGAGCGTTCACAAACCCAAAAGGCATCACATTCCACTGGTAAAGACCTTGTGGAGTGGAAAACGCTGTGTAATATTTAGCTTTTTCGGTTAGTGGTATCTGCTAATAACCTTTAGTTAATTCTATCTTAGTGAACATTATTGCGTTGGATAGACGAGGAAGCAAATCGTCAAGAAGTGGATGTGGTTCGCTATCAACTACAGTTTGTGCATTTAGTTTCTTATAGTCAACGCATAACCTAATGTTGTTGTCCTTCTTTCGAACAATGACTAATGGAGACGAAAATGGAGAGGTACTAGTCTCAATAATACCTAAAGACTGGGAAAGATTGTAAGAGATCAGCAATCTAACGATGCTGTTGCGGTGTAACCGATGAAGAGATGGTTACATCCCGCCAAGATTCCGTAGGTTGTAATACAGGTAAAGATATCTGTACCTCAGGAAAAGAAGATTCTTCTTTCTGTATCACTGATAGATTAGTATAATGACAAGTTGGTACTACTGTGTCATCTAACAGAAAAAACCTGCAAGATATAAGTTATATGAGAATAAATGACCAATAAAGAAAAGAAATGATGACTGACTATGCTGAGTCATCAAAGATGTGACGAACAGTGTTACTGTAACCTGTTATCTGCGTGACGCAGAATCAGGTACTAATTGTAACTTTAGCGAATCGTGATGAAACCATACACCATTGTCACGCTCTATAACCATTAGAGCATCTCTATTGTTACGAAATGTAACCACAGCTTCACCATACCTGTTAATGGTAGGGGGCAGCAGACGCACGAACCTAACGTCTGCCGTGTAGTTGAGAAAATTGCCAAGTGTCTGCCATGTAGTACCTTGTGGCAGATTGCTAACTAACACGGTACGAGAATATGTACATTTCCCAATATATGTAGGACCATTGTCACTAACATGGGAAAATGAGTGATGTGCAACCTTAGTTGCTTTAGGTACATTGCAATGTATGTCCATCATGTAAGTATTGTTCTTTCTATATACTGTATTCTTATGTTGGGCCTGAGTATGATGACCCTTAATCTGTAATGGTACATTTGTAGCACATGTAGTAGTGGACGGATGAGAAGAACTAAGTACATTATTTTGTTTCAATGTACTAGAATTAATTTTATTGAGTGTCTTCCTATCACTCTTAACACCAATCCCATGTTTCAACATGTTACTTTTCCTAGTGTACTCCTTTCCCCTGTTGACTACGTCAACAGTTTTCTTAATATCAGTTGCCAGCTGATCATGTCGCCAACATTTATTTTCTGCATTGGCAGTATTATCATGTCTAGGGAAGGTGTACTTGCCTCGAAATGATCTTCTAACTACTACTGGGTGCGAGACCTGGCGAGTACATTTGAAGGAGTGTAGACGACCAGGCATTGGCGGCTCCTGAGCCGACCCAGCTCTAATGGGTACCTCCGAAATCGGCGAGTATCTGCCTGAATGGCGAGGGACACCTGTCTCTGTACAAGAAAAGGGATACTCACGTAAAATCAATGTCAGGTTACACATTAATAATAACCTGAGATTTCGCCTCGAGTATTAGCGGGCGTACCAAAAAAAAAAAAAAAAAAAACTACTGGGTGCATTGATACTTTAGTATCAGTTCTCGTACTTAAGTCATGTTGTAAACTACGTTTATCCCCTCTGTTGTTCATCAATATATTTTTACCTGCCAGTACATCGAGTAGACAATCAACCCTATTTCTTAATTTATTACTTTCAGAAGTCAGGAATGAAATCTCCTGCCTCTGCTTCTTATTTAACTTATCTAAGTTAATGGTTATCTGCTTCCTAGACATAGTATGGTATCTGTGGTCTGGTTTGTGTATATAGGATGCAGATGTGTATTCAAACAGTGAGCATTACAAGCAAGGCAATCCACACAAGGACGTCACGTTAACTCACGATGAGAAAAGTCAATGATGCTTGCAACAGCTAGTGACGGTTTTTGTATAATTTATTATAGACGCCACAATGACGAAGTGTGTAGACATAAAAAAGCCGGTACATCATAGGTACGATCAAACAGTCATTATTACATATGTAGTCAATTCAACAGGCACAGCAGACAGCATCATAATAGTGTACATTATATGCCTTTTAGGATATCGGACTCAGCTGTACATGTAGTCAGGTAGTAAACTTCCCCTTTCCATAAGAGCTAGTAGATATCAACTAGGAGATTAAATCTGGTCTCCTATTTTTGACCTCAACAAGACAGGCATGTCTTTTGAGCGTCACATTATCGTCCTCTATGTTCCTTATACAGCAAAGGTATCAAACCTAGATCCATCAATAAAGGTCAGGAAGCAAATAGTCCGTAGGACAGGCATCAATCGATGCGTGACTATATAAGTGGATCGTGAGCTGAGCAAACTTGTCATATCACCGACTTTATAATAAGGCAGGCTAAGCAAAAGTCAACATCACAAGATGGCGATAAAGTTACTCAGCGAAAAAAGGATTCAGTTACCTGTCATCAGGAATTAAATCACATACATCACATATGCCTCCAGGCATTTGGAATAATATAGAGATATATCATCTCAAAAAAGGAACAACAATGATGAGGACTCCTTCCTGAATAAACTAAGCGAAGACTAGCACATCGCTATGTCTCGCCTTACCAGCATCTCTGCTCAGACTGACCTGGGCGGAAATCATTTTAAACAATGCCACAAACAGAGACATGCGCAGAACACGCGAATCGAATACAACTCAGCTAAACTTACGAAACGAAGAATGTTCTACGATGTTCGACTGAAGACTCAAACCTTAAAAGGAAATGAATCTTGAAACATTGCGATTGCCAACTGTTTTCAAAGAACTGGCGATCTGAGCGCTCCATATATGGACATGACTCAAAATCGTTCACACAACTATCGGCAACTATACTATCAAGATAAGACAACTTCTTGACGACAGCTATCAAGATTAGACGACTGTAGAAATAAAAGTGACTACAATTCCATGAGTTACTTCCCATGCATTAAAAAATTAACTATAGTCAAAATGCATGGTCAGAATAAGTTGCGACAAGTTTAGCGCAACATTACCGCCACCTCCCGATAAAAAAAAAATGTGCAACATTTTTTTTTTTTTTTTAAATATCCAAGAGTAAAACCAAAGCGGTTTAACAACGCACGAATTATGCGGGGATAACTAATTGCACTGCCTAATATGAGGCTACATTGACACATAAAGTGTCTGGTGAGAATATTTCTCAACAGATAAAAAATCTTATTCAAAAAATATATATATCGGGGAGGTGCCATCAACACACATTACGCTTGCATGAAAATACAATATAAATGCAAGTTCATATCATTATAATCAAATAGCAGTGTCATACTCTAATACCGCTTAGAATGGATGTACACATCTGATATAAAATGTTAAATAGTACATTATCTAAATGTTTAATTAATACCATTACATAATGAAATTAAACATAAATGACGATCCAGGACACATCTCCTGTCGTTCCAAGGAAAGTGTACAATGTGGAACTCTCCATGTTTGACAACAGAAAGGTAGCTTCTCTGATCAACAATAACATGCTGAGAAAAAAACAACCAATATAATTCTATTTAATAGCCATTAAGTTTCATACTATACAATACATTATTATTAACAATTGTGACCGAGTGAACTTTCGGCCCTTATATTAACTACTCAGTCTTCTTCTTATATTAAAGATGGGAACAGAAGAAGATGATAACAAAGCACAATAGTATGTGTTCACATAAAGTGAGGACAGATGTGCTAATGTATTGTAGTAATATAGGTGTGTTATGGCTCTGTCGTATATCTAGAAATAGAACAGAAGTATTAGTTGGAATCATGTGGGCATCTAGACAGAATGTCAGCCATCACATTATCCGACCCACGGATAGCTCGTACCGTGAAGTGAAAAGGTTGAAGAGCAATAGCATATCGAGTGGATCTCGAACTCTTCAAGTTCTTAGTCTGAATAGCTGTAAGAGCTTTCTGATCAGTTTCTAGAATGAAATGTGCGCCCAGGAGGAATCTTTGTAGTTTGAGAATAGACCAAACCATAGCCAACAATTCACGGTCTAAAACCGAGTAGTTCCTCTCTGCCGCATTTAGTTTTCTAGAAATGTACATGACAGGATGCAGAGTTTCAGCATATTCCTGCATAAGTGCTGCTCCGATCCCAGTGGATGAAGCATCACTTCGAAGAACAAAAGTTCTATCAAGAGTAGGTAATCTTAGGATGGGAGGAGAAGAAAATATACTTTTAATCTGGTCTAAGGAAGATTGACATTCCTGAGACCAACGAATCAGATTAGGCGACCCTTTCTTCAACAACGTTGACAGAGGTGCCATTATCGAAGATAGATTCGGAATAAATCTCCCATAGAATTGAATTAACCCCAAGAGACTCCGGACTTGTTTCTTCGTCTTAGGTACAGAGATGTTCAATATTTTTGAAGTATTGTGGTCTTCTGTCTTCAAGAGACCATGACCAACACGATGACCCAAGAAAGAAATTTCACCAAAACCAATATAAGCTTTAGAAGGTTTTGCTGTCAGATTATACTCACGTAGAGTAGACAGTAGGTCATATAAACCCAGATAGTGATCTTCCCAAGAATCACTGAAGAGACAGATATCATCTAAGTATGCGATGACATCTGAACGATGAGAAAGAATTCGACGCATCATGCGAACGAAAGTAGCAGGGGCGTTCATAAGACCGAAGGGCATTACATTCCATTGAAATAAACCCCTAGGTGTAGAGAAAGCAGTCAGAGGTTTGGCATGATCTGCTAAAGGCACTTGCCAATAACCTTTTGACAAGTCAAGTTTAGTGAAGAATCTAGAATTAGAAAGTCTAATAAGTAGATCTTCTAGTAAAGGCATAGGTTCAGCATCGAACTTTGTGACTTGATTTAATTTGCGATAATCAACGCAAATTCGTATGTTCTTATCTTTCTTCCGAACAATAACCATGGAAGAAGAATATGGAGAAGTCGATGGTTCAATTATGTTTAATTGGATCATTTCATCCAATTCCTTTTCCACTTGTGACTGAAAGTGTATAGGGATAGGATACGGCCTAACCCTAATAGGATTATTGTCGGTAAGAATTATGTCATGTTCTATGACCTGCGTGTGACCAGGGATGTCGGTTAGAACATCCTTAAATGTCTGTAACATCGACGAGACTTGACGATGTTCATCAACAGAAAGATTAGGAGAAATGGAGACATCTTTCCAAGATTCCATAGAATGTAGTGGAACCACTGGAAGAGGAAGATCGACATCAGAAAAAACAGATTCCTCATCCTGTATGACAGACAGGGATGAGTAATGACCATGAGGTACAGAAGATTCGTCCGTTGCCTGAAAAATAGGCAGCAAATAGTCTGGACGCTCATGAAATTCCGTCAGCATGTTGATATGGAAAGTCTTATGCTTTCCATCTATATCGACCACATAGTCAACATCGGAAATTCGTGAGACTATTGCATATGGACCTTTCCATGCAATCAGAAGTCTATTTTCCCTACTGGGGAGTAGGACGAATGCTTTGTCACCTGGACAAAGTTGTCGTAGACATCTGTTCTTGTTAGCAAACTGCCTTGCTTTTTCTTTAGCAATTTCTGACGAAGCAGTCGCTAGTTTGCATGCCTCAATGATCTTTTGCCTAAGAGCAATGACATACTCATATGAAGATTGAGTGTCATCACTAATATCATCGGCAGTGATGAGATCGTGTAATAAAGACATAGGGCCGCGCGGACGCGCGCCGAAGACAAGTTCAAAGGGAGAAAATCCTGTGTGCTCATTTGGGACCTCTCTATAGGCAAAGAGAGCCGCGGGTAAAACCCTGTCCCAATCTTGAGGATGATCTTCAGTTATCTTACCAAGTAAAGTCTTGAGCGTTCTATTCAGACGCTCAACTAACCCATTAGACATAGGATGATAGATGCTACTGAGAGATCTTTTAATGTGTAAGGTAGACATTACTTGAGACATAGTATCAGATATGAGTTGAGTGCCATGGTCTGACAGTATTTCTCTGGGGAACCCCAAGCGAGAAAATATCAGCCAAAGAGCATCTGCGATATCTGTAGTAGATATGCTCTTTAGAGGGATAGCCTCTGGCCAACGTGTGCACATATCGACACATGTAAGGATAAACTGATGTCCTCTGGCCGACTTTATCTTAAAAGGGCCAATAATATCTATGGCCATTTTCTGAAATGGCCGAATAGGGATGTCAGCAGCCTGGATAGGCGCAGCATGTCGTGGTCCTCTAGATTTGACCTCCTGACATACCTGACATGATCGGCAGTATATACGAATGTCCTTGTTAACAAAGGGCCAAAAGAAAGCCGCAAGGACTCTCGACTTTGTACGGGAAAATCCCATGTGTCCAGCACATTGCGAGTCATGAGCATGTTGCAATATTTGCACTCTCATACTCTTGGGAACAAGAATTTGCGAATGTGCTGACGTAGCCGAGTCTTGTACCATACGTACAAGTACGCCGTTTTTCATTTCTATCCAAGATTTTCTTTGTGTATCCTTATTTGGATCACCTTTCTTCGCAAGAATGAAGAATTTTTTTAGCGTAGGATCTTCTTCTTGTAATTTTATGAACGAGTCACGAGAAATAACCAAGGTACTATCTTGGCTATGAAACTTCATTATTATTATTCAACGAAGTTTGTGGTGTTTGTAGAGCTTGTGCTCTTGTAACCACTGCATTGGTAGCTTGCATATTATCATCTTCCCAAGCAGCAATCTGCTGTGGGGTACATTCCCTAACTCCGTGGATACGACCAATAATAAGGTCCGCAATAGGATTAGGTAAGAGACAGGCATGCACATCTCCCGTAAAGAAAGGAGTGGCAATGTGAATTACAGCAGTAGGATATTTCTCTAGAGTGCCGCCAAATGTGACACATTTGATAACCCTTCCTGTCGCACAGGATGGATCTACAAGCGATTGTCTAACACCAATAGTGGTGCATCCGGAATCGAAAAGTAGTGAGACCGGAGTATTATTAACAAGACCCTTATGTAGGATTAGAGAACCTCTCCCGTCATGTGCAACCGAAGCAGGAAGAGCGGGGAGAGGGTGACCACAACTCAAAGTCGATATTGTAGTTGGTTCGAACAAAGTACTGCATTGGGGGCACTTGTTTGCTCTCCCAAAGTCAAAAGAAGAACAAGTGACAGCGTCAGAGTTTTTTATTATCAGAAACCTGATTACAGGCTCCCTGAGATTCTTGTTGAACCGAGTTAGCCTGCTGATATCTCTTTTTTTTGTATTGAGATCTACCGCGACTACCATTACCTCTGAAGTTATCACTGTTGTTATTATCTCTGTAGTTATTATTGTCTCTATTATAACTGTTATCCTGTTTCGAATTACAGTTTCCATGATTATTATCATGTCCACATTGATGTGAACATCTATTTGTTTGGTTTTGAGGTCTACGCGAGGAAAAGCCTCTGTTACCATATCCTCTTCTGAAATGCCTAAAATTATTAGGTTGGAAGTAACGAGGACTGTCAGCTCGTCTCCAATTCTTCGAAGAAGAATCACCCTGAAATTGATTTCCATAATTTTGACCGTAACTACGGTTACTTTTCCTATCAAAATTTTGTTGGAATCTATGACTAGAGTTTTGACCATAAGGTGCTGCCGAAGCAACTGGCAGACCTTCTTTTACTTTAGAGTTACCAATGGTTACGTGAGGATGCGCAGTTATATACTGGCTACAGAAATCTTCCATTTCTTTTATTGTTTTAGGTTTACGTTCATGAAGGAAAGCAAGGAAAGACTCATTGACAGAAGACATGACTTTGTCTCTAAGTATTAAGTCCATAAGTCCTTCATAAGTTTTTTCTGTCTTAGACAGCTCCACCCAACGTAAAAAAGTAAGACGTGTCTTTGAAATGAATTCAGAGAATTGCACACCAGTTTCTGGCAACATATTTTTAAATTGAAGACGATAGCCGTCTTCGTCAAGTTGGTTTTTTTTTAACAATATAGCCCTGACAACCTCATAGTTGTTCTTGTCAGGCTCATCTACCATGCTTAACATACTCAAAGCATCACCTCTAAGTATTTTGGACAAATGATAAACCTGCAGTGATTTATCTATGTTATGTACTTTACATGAAGTTTCAAATCTGTCCAAATAGAATGTTATATCGTCGATGGAAGCATTGAATGGTGGTAGATTAAGCTTGAAAGTGCTTGCATTAGTCTTATCTGAGACCTTATTTGCATCATTAGCATTACCCATGTTCATCACCCTTAATTTCTCAACTTCCAAAGCTAAGAGTTTTTCTTCATGCTCCATTTTTGCTTTTCTCTCTTCAGACTCTCTTTTAACTTCCTTTATTCAGCTTCAGCTTTTTTTCTAATCTTTTATTTTCAGCCTTATTTTTTTCAAGTCTTTTATTTTCAGCCTCTTTTTCAAGTCTTTTATTTTCAGCCTCTATTTCAAGTCTTTTATTTTCATCCTCTTTTTCAAGTCTTTTATTTTCAGCCTCTTTTTCAAGTCTTTTATTTTCAGCAATCTAGTCTCTTCTTCAGCTTTTTTCTGCTTCTCTTTTTTTTCCATTTGGAATCTTTTTTTTCATCCACCTGCATCTGCAGTTTCTTTTGTTCAGCTTCCATTGCTTTATCATATTGAGCAGTTGCAAATTCTTCTAACTTATCACCAGTCTTCCCAAGCAATTTACCCTGCTCAATAAAGTGCTCAAATGTAGCCATGATGAGTAATAATATGAGTCCACAACCTGAAATAATTAATTATCTTATTTCAAATTTAATTATAACAAGTCTTAAATGAAGCACTTGTTTACTCACAACACTATATTATCATCCCAATCTCTGTGGGAAACAAGTCTTATATCCAAGAACTTGTGTATAGACCTTTTTGAAATATCATCAATCAACTCTTGATCATAGGTGCACTTCCCATTCAATAGTGCACAATACTATTCATCATTTACTAATCATCAGTGTAGTAGTAATGCATAAGCATAACCCACTATTAAATGTGAATTAACTACTATAAGTGTAACCAATGACTATGTAAACACAATCACAATGTAAACAATAACAATGTAAACATTACACTGTAAACAATACAATGTAAACAATACAATGTAACAATAACAAAGATTTAGCAACAATACGAAAACATTCGTAGAAATCAACAAAAAATAAAGCGAAAATTAAAGAAATATCACAAAAAATGTGATGATATCTACGAGAAGATAACACAAATACAAGACACCACAGTGTATAAACAAAAATGGTATATGAAACTAAACTATAGAAAAGAGTAGACTAGCAAATACAAACAAATCAAAACAGAACTAAAGAATGCAGAAAAATAACGAAAACAATACTAACACATGTCATCACAACTAACAAAAAATAGCAACAGAAGTCGCTTTGCAAATTCCAGTATCGGAAATTGCACACCCTACAGAAAACGCTCACGATAGACGACCTCTATGACGTGGTATGATCTAAGGGAGACACCGCCCAACCGAAAACCCGCAGAAACATAAACATATAAATATAAATATACAAATAACATATAAACATATAACATGTAAACAAAAGAATGAGATGAAACACAGAAGACTCAGTAGAAGTATAAGGGCACAGTTCACAAACAAACAGGCCACTTAACTTATGGGTATCCAAACGTCAGCCACAGCAGAAAAAACAGATGACAATCAGCGTCCTAAGGAATGAAGATCCAACGATGATGGTACATCTGGACTGCTCCAACTGCCATGACGATGGTACTTGAGCTTCTAAACTGATAAGTAAATAACGGCACTTGACCTTCTTATTCAACCGTAAATTGCTTGAAATCGGTACTTGGCCTTCTTGAGAAAACAACTTGTATCAACCGGCACTTGACCTTTACAATGACAGCAACTTGGCACCTTGACAGCAGCGACTGGCTTCACTTGAGTTAAACAGCAACAGTCTGTGATATCCGGCAATATATAACAACGCCGGGTACTGTCAAATTTCTTGCTTCTGGCAAAAAGTTACAATTTCGACCTTTTCCGGGCAACGCCGAGTACTTTCATAATTCTGTATGTGGATGTAGAATGTCTTGAAAAAATCGCTGTATGTTGATTTCTTGAACGATGCAGTTTGTTGAATTCTTGTTGAATGAAGTGGGTAAGGGACCCCGTGTATGCTGGTACCAGACCAAACCAGCTTATGGCGACCAAATGTTGAATGGTGGGCTTATCGAATGCCTTTGGAGTGTCAAATTTTTGTCTTTTTGTTGTACGCCATAATTGTTGAAGGCGATGAAGACATAGTATGGTATCTGTGGTCTGGTTTGTGTAGGATGCAGATGTGTATTCAAACAGTGAGCATTACAAGCAAGGCAATCCACACAAGGACGTCACGTTAACTCACGATGAGAAAAGTCAATGATGCTTGCAACAGCTAGTGACGGTTTTTGTATAATTTATTATAGACGCCACAATGACGAAGTGTGTAGACATAAACAAGCCGGTACATCATAGGTACGATCAAACAGTCATTATTACATATGTAGTCAATTCAACAGGCACAGCAGACAGCATCATAATAATGTACATTATATGCCTTTTAGGATATCGGAATCAACTGTATATGTAGTCAGGTAGTAAACTTCCCCTTTCCATAAGAGCTAGTAGATATCAACTAGGAGATTAAATCTGGTCTCCTATTTTTGACCTCAACAAGACAGGCATGTCTTTTGAGCGTCACATTATCGTCCTCTATGTTCCTTATACAGCAAAGGTATCAAACCTAGATCCATCAATAAAGGTCAGGAAGCAAATAGTCCGTAGGACAGGCATCAATCGATGCGTGACAATATAAGTGGATCGTGAGCTGAGCAAACTTGTCATATCACCGACTTTATAATAAGGCAGGCTAAGCAAAAGTCAACATCACAAGATGGCGATAAAGTTACTCAGCGAAAAAAGGATTCAGTTACCTGTCATCAGGAATTAAATCACATAAATCACATATGCCTCCAGGCATTTGAAATAACATAGAGATATATCATCTCAAAAAAGGAACAACAATGATGAGGACTCCTTCCTGAATAAACTAAGCGAAGACTAGCACATCGCTATGTCTCGCCTTACCAGCATCTCTGCTCAGACTGACCTGGGCGGAAATCATTTTAAACAATGCCACAAACAGAGACATGCGCAGAACACGCGAATCGAATACAACTCAGCTAAACTTACGAAACGAAGAATGTTCTACGATGTTCGACTGAAGACTCAAACCTTAAAAGGAAATGAATCTTGAAACATTGCGATTGCCAACTGTTTTCAAAGAACTGGCGATCTGAGCGCTCCATATATGGGACTCAAAATGACTCAAAATCGTTCTTGACACAACTATCAAGATTAGACGACTGTAGAAATAAAAACTACAATTCCATAGTTACTATCAAGATAAGACAACTTCTTGACGACAGCTATCAAGCTTAGAAGACTGTAGAAATATATCAAAGTGACTACATTGGAAGGCCTGGTCTGTTCCATGCAGTTACTTTTTCCATGCATTGAAAAAATTTAAACCGTTCTGTATGGACCATCTGATCTTAATAAGCAGAATCGCTTTATTTTTTTCCACAGTGGATTCTAATGAGGTCCTAGAATTTGCAAGCTCCAGTTCCAGTGTCCTCAATATCAGATTATCAGTATTGGTCTGAAATTTTAGTGAACTCGCCTCATTTCGCAAGTCATTTATAGTCTTTTCTTGACTGGCAATAATCTCCAATAACTCTTCTTCTCTTTTCTCATCAATTGCTTCTAAACTTGTCACTCTTTCCTGTTCATTCCATGTGTTATGCATTTGTTGATCATAATCATTGTCGCAGAGAATAGCATTATGAATGTTATTCACTATAGAACCGTGTTGGACGTGTACGTACCGTTCCACAAAAGTACGAAACACTCCACCTAGTAAGTCTGCTATGTCTCTAGCCATAATCATATGTGGGACAGACTGAAACTTAACGTTAGCAAACTCCGACAAATCTGACGCTGTACGACATAAAAAATTGTCTAGTATAAAATCTTCAAGGTCTGCGTCATGTACAAGTAAATCATCATTCTTACCTTCTTGGAGGAGATCCCACAGAGCACACCTACCGCCCACTAAAGTTAACTTCACGACATAAATACATAAATACAGTTAACAAATGACTTTCAAAAGACATGTCGGTGATCAACATGGACTTAACATTGCTTACTGCACAAACAAGTACTTAGCTTTTAGAATCGATAGGTTTGTAAGTGCCTGCTTCGTCAACGGATAAGGAGCTCATTTGGCATGTTCATGAACGTTGAACTTAGTTTCCGTTGTTGATAGAAGTGTTTTAACATTATTATTTGAAGGTCGCTGAATTACGCTGCCATTGAACAAAGTTCGTTCTGTTGCTACGGTATGACGTTACCGGTGTACACCTAGAAAAATTGTCCATTTCGCTTTCGCTTGAAGAGAATTTTTTTTTCAAATTAATGTGAATTAAAATTTCACAGCCACATCAGGCCACCAGTTGCTGCGGTTGCTGCGGGTGGTGTGGTACGGGTGTGTGGTTCCATTCTCTCTTATGTTTAGTTGAATGTGTATACCTTGTTTGGTTATCATTATCCAATTGAGGGTCAACATAAATTGTCTCATTGATTAATAAATGTCCAAGAAACATTGGTTCCGTACGAACCTCATTATCATTGGTGTTAACTTCTTATGAAAGAGAGTTCATCAGGTATAACAACAAACAACAATGTGAGTTGAAGAAAACAACCGCAACATAATTAACGTGGGTAAGTCCTTGAGTTGAGTCCAACATTTATTGACGATATAACGTACGAAGACATCACGAGCATTATTCATTACAAGCATACATCTGCAATTGAGTTCATTGAATCCATATAATATTCTCAGTCCGTGTCCAATAAATGAATTAATGTAGAAAGAGCGTCATAGCTATATGCACGCGCGGTTGGGGATTCCAACAGCCGACAGTGAGCGTATGAGTCTGGCGAATATAAGTATTATGGACTGTTTAATAATCCTTCCTTAAATTCGGTTAGATACTAACCTTATCATTTCATCTCTTTCACATAACTTTGGACTGACCCTAAGTCCTTACTTCGAAGTAATTATATATATGCGGCAATACAATGCCCAACACTGGAAGGATATAGGACACGTCTTCACAGCTTGACGGTCAACGTAAAAAGGGTCTCGTATCTAAGTCACGGTGCGTGACCTATCAACGCTAACACGTCATAATTCGATCGTGTACATAGCGTTCAGCAGACCGTGAATTATTAACATCAAATTATATTAAATGCTGTCACCCTAAAAATTGCACACTGCCAACCATAGCAGACGACTTCAATAAAAATACCGTGGGACAAGAAGGGAACAAGTGGCCTAAAGTCGAAGCTAGATACCATCATCAAACGGGGTTTAGAGACGAGGTACCAACTTTGTAGACACTCCCTGACACTTCTGGGAACGTGCTGCGCCCTATAACCATGACCAGTGACGAGCGTGATCAGTAACCCAGTCTACCAAGAACCAAACCAACAAAAGGAGCAGAACCGTCACTGACAGCTAAGTAACACATAAAAGCTGCCAAGTGACCTCCTTTACAAACTTACATTCCATCACAATAGTGATGAAAAATTTTCTGATAAATAATTACTCATTTTTTAAAAACCCTGTTAAAACCTAAATGATTATTAAATCTTTTATTTGTAAATATACAAATTTAACGTCGATTTAATCATTTTGAACGTACTGCATGTTTATCTCAGTCAATTTGTTAAATACACTCTAAACAGAGCTATACCAGAATAATAAGAATTCCACTGAGTAAATCAGGGTGGGGGCTTCTTCTTCTTCTTCTTCCTCGTTCGTCCTGAAAAGGACGTTGGTTGCGTTGTGTCTGTTTACAGCAGAGCTGCGATATCTGCGCCTTTCGGCCGGCACATCCGACTTCAGCACAGCATTTTTTGGGACGGGGTTTGCCTTCCCTCTTCGATCCCTACTCTCTCAGCCAGACTGCAGTGATGCAGCCTGTTTCCAGGACCACCACGTGGAGGTGGAGTAGGGTCTTGGTCAGCTCTGGTTCGCTGACCCTGACGCAAGCAGTCAAGCTATGGGTTGCTGACTGCATTCTCTATTGCTGCGTCTTTGGGTCCCGGTGGGGGCTTGAACGACCTTAAACTAATCATTGCATAAATCTTCATAAAAGGCGGCGGATCAGATATAAGTTAACAATTGCCGTGCCCAATGCAGCGTCGTTCTTGACTTCTGAAATATCTTATGTACACTCCATTGAGATAGAAGCATCATTATCCTTCCATCTACAACTCTGCCAAGAGTAATCTTGCGCGACGGTAGACACCTTTGAAGACCCATATTAGATACTCTTGAGTTTTGGCCACTGTTGGACCACTACTGCAAAGCAGAGGAAGCAATTCCGTGACAATAATAATATCATTGATTATGTTTTTACGTTTTCTCACAGCATTTGTTTTTTCATTTGAAACTTTTAAAACGTCTTGTGCTTTTAAGGAAATTAAATTTCTTGTCGTTAATGTTATAGTATTTCTTTTCCATACAGGTTTTGTCAAGCTTTAGCTAGGTGTCGCATAGAGATTTATGATCAATACATTTTCTATATTCTTTTCTTTTTCTACCCGTGTCCTCTACTTTATTATCGCTCTTTTATCCTTTTCCTGGGTTTTTTTCGCATTCGTTCGTTTGCGACAAATATTATTTTCCCATTCTGACTTTGCCGTTTCTTTTCTCATACTGGTAACGCATTGTATTTGTCGTAAATTTATTTTGAGAGAAAGAGTCTTAGAAATAGTAGTCCGGTTTAGAGTGTATAATGATGGTGAAAAAACTCAGTGATAGAAATGTAGAGATTAAATATGATGCTCCACAGAGTGCTGGAGGAGAGTAAAGACAGACTTATTTACGACAAATCGTTTCTCTCAATCTTCTCTTCCACTCTCCTGGTCAAACAATTATTTGCCAGTTTTCCAGACACACATCTGCGCTCACACCGATTTGGTGCTTCAGACACACAGACGACGTGGATACAACTATCTTAAACAAATATGAGGGATTTGGGCCTTGGTAGTCCAACACAGTATTATGTATGTTTATGCTGTTTATTAGCATTACACTCAATCACAACATCCAACAGGTGTTACATAAAAATTATCATAAGTACAAAAAATACAATTAACAAGGTGAGGATGGGGGTAAAGAAGATTGGTATCGACTAAGCCCTTCCCGCTTATTAGACAAAGGTAAACCCGGTCCCAAGATAGATAGTTATCAGGAACATAGGTAATGTAACCTAACAATGAAGTTAATTACTCTGAAAGAGGTGTTACAATATTAGGTATGGTGGTAGACAAAAATACTGTTATCCCAATTGTGTCTTCCCTTTACTAAGCAAAGAAAAAAAAAGGGGGGGGGATGAAACAGAGTTAACAAATTATCCCACTTAAAGGAACAATGCAGGGTATACAGAAAATTGTATTGCCCGGTAGGCAAGTTAACAAATGGTTTTGCAAAAATAAATCTCCTGTCATTCATACACTCTGTGAGGATCCACACTCATATACACCACACACTTACCGATTTCAGCATCAGACAATCCATAGCATGATATACCCAGTAATTAAACTCTTTACATGTGAAAACTGTCTAGTCCTTCTATGTCCCGCCCCAGATAATGCGAGGTTTCACTGAGAGCGAATATTCCCGCTTATCGCCGGACTTGAAGTTCTAAGAGTTCTTGAGTTTTATTATAAAGAAAAGAGTCTATGGGATGGCACTGACGCAGATCGACACAGGGGTGAAAAATGAGGTGATGGTATAGTCCTTCAGTGCGTGATGATAGCCACTGACCGGTAAAGTTTTTAATCCAGTGAGGAAAAACTAGACTCAGTCACAGTCAGGTAAATCGGTATTCTCTCACATTTAGAGCCGTACGTAAATTATTGCTACTGGCACTGTTCATCTTCCAGTTTATCTCACAGATTGAAATTTAAATTTGATGATAATATTTCAAATGTTCTTGGGTAGGCTTTCTTTCATGTAATTATGACAGCTAGGCCGCACCGGACCGCCACAAGATTAAATTAAAAAAAATGTCTCATCAAACTGTCTGGAAGTTTAAGAACCGAGTATGGAAACTCTCTGTATGATTTATTAATAATGCTGGGATCGCAAAGGTGATCATTCGTGCACAGAAAAAGAAACACTCCAATTTGTAGCCACCAATTTCAGATGGGAATCTAGCAACTTTCTACTAATAGCTAGTGAATCTTAAAAATCTCTGGCACTGAATGATAGCCTGGCTTTCTAGTGGTCTGTATATATTTAAAATGGAATTAAAGATGAGGGGGGAATGAGAAAGTTGACACTTTTTTTAGATCTCAGGAAACTTTCGGGGATCTGACCGACAGACTAAAGAGAGATGCCGTCCCCTGGTTTCCCGTTTCCCCGTTCGTTGCATCCGACATCTTCCCCCGTTCGCTCCGTCTGCGGTCGGTTTAGCGCTTAACATAGAGGTGCGAAAATTCCGCCAGGAAAGCTTGCGTCTCGTTTCCGGGACCACTACTGCTTTGATCTCTCCCGCTCAACGTTCCTGAAACAACTTCCGTGTCTGTTTGATCCTGTTCCGCTCTCTCTGTTTGAAGTAGGCAACGCCCCCACTGCCCAAGTTAATGAAAATAACTTCATATCATTGCTCGGGCGATGTCCGTGGACGTGATTTAATCTTTCCTTAAATCAATGCGATGACCAGAATGACCGGTAGATAAACTGTCCACATATTAATCAGCCAACGTGTTGGCCATCTGCGTGGAACGGTTTCATAGCAATGAGTCCAGGTGAAAATAAATTCTCGTTAGATGAAGAGTTACCAAACTTTTCAGGGGCTCTGGTGCTATACGAAGGGGTCGTTACAAAGGGTCGTGATACAACGATTCAGGGCCAGCTGAGTTCGTCTGTGACAGTATTGCATAATCGTGTCAGTCCCTGGACGAGACGAAATACTGTGAAATTCGTCTCGATAGACATGGGATGGCAGCCATATCGTCTAACATTTTCATCTGACACGGTGCTCTACGGTTAGGTTTCTCGGTGTTAGGTGTGAGTAGGCGCCAAATCTGCTGCGCTCAGAAATGAGAGTAGTCGGGGGAGGTGTCGAAGACGCGTTGTGGCAGTTATGGCCTGCGTCTTAGTTAAGTGTTAAGAGAGGAGAGGGGGAGACGGGGGTTTGCGAAATAACGTGGGATCCTTTGTCTGTTTAAGATATATCTACTTCGGAGTGGAAAACTTGATTTCATTCAATCTCCAAGTTGCAGTAGACGTGATCGCTTCGTTCTAGATACTTATATTTATAAGTGAAACTCTTAGTTTCGTTGTGATACTCGTAGTTCTGGTTGGAGGTAATATAATATATCTAGTATTTTGTGAGTGATTTAAGTGTTAAATCGCCTATTATATTTCACTAGTTTCTTTTGTGCAGAAGAAATTAATTTATTAGTCTGTTATATTCTCTAGTGACGTGTTTCAGTGGAAAGCAGAATAAATTATAATTTCTAGCTTAAACTCATGCAGCTATAAATAAATTTAATTTAACTGCTAAATACTCAGTCGAGAATATTTTAAAACTAACTTATAACTGCACTGATTCATCATTGAGTATTGACGAAATACGTATGTATTTCTAATTCATGATGATTGATTTTATGAATTATACCTTATTTCACGGGAGTTTTAAACGATAAGTCAAGCTCTCCGCTTGCAGTTTATAATGTAAGTTATAACCGAGTACATAGTATGTATAAGTATTTTATATGTTGTTTTTTTCTTTATTCAGTGAAAACTGGGGTAACCCAACTTTGCCAGCGTTTTGTACGGAGAAATATATGTGAAGAACTAAAACATTTTTTCTTAAAGACTTGGGTGTATAAAGTAAAACCTGTCTAGATTGCATTGGCATCCAGAACGACAGAGTACCCATTACATAACTTTTTTAAGATTTAATGAAGTAACGGGCCCCTCTAGCCTGATTTAATTCTTCCAGAGAAAAACCTCAAGTACATTTCAGCCCTTGTGGCAAGCAAAATATTAGTATCAGTAACATTCCGACGGAGTTGTGACTAGTGGTGTTGTGACCAAATAAAGTCCTATACTGAGAGAAGGCAGTTACCTGACATTCCTAATTACTAGAAACCTAAGCTATTGACACTGTGCTCGCTGTTAACGTTCGTGCCTGGACA
This sequence comes from Oreohelix idahoensis, assembly GCA_024509875.1. Lineage (NCBI taxonomy): Eukaryota > Metazoa > Mollusca > Gastropoda > Stylommatophora > Oreohelicidae > Oreohelix > Oreohelix idahoensis. The sequence goes on from JAMPIV010004555.1 coordinate 60,607, forward strand.
ATTTTAATGTGACTTACACAGATATCCATAAAAAAGAATAACCAAGAAAACGTTCCCTGAAGTAGTGAATTCAACCGGTCTTTTTGGAACTGGGGTTCTCTTGGCCAAGACTACCATTGGAGAGTCTGTATGTGCATGTCCTAAAAATTGTGTTTCCAGAAGTTGCTACCAAAGCTGTAAGTACGAATGAAAGCACGTGAACACGGCTGACTGAATAGAGTGAATGCAGGACTGAGTGATTACTTTATTGTTGAATTTTGGCACCCATTTTGCTGTCTTAAATTTCTTATGCAAGTTTTGTTGCTAACAATATTGTCCTTAGGATAGATCAGAGTATCATAGTCTGTTTATACCTTTAAAGGGAAATCTTAGACTAAATCATTTGTATCCGTGACTCTTTGGGGCTATCACTTTTCTTCTAACAGGACTGTGGGCTATACATTGAGGGAAAGGATCATACCAATGGGTTTATCATTCTTGTAGCAATTCATTGACTTTATGACTATTTGTATATGTTTGATGTAATTTTATATGTTGTGATGGAAGTTTATTATGATAATTAAACTTCACCTAAACTTATTCCAGTGTGTCAGTCAGTTCGTTCCCAATTATCTATATTTCCATTGTCATAGTTTCACGTCTGTGTGTCTATTGTAGTCACTTATGTGTGTGTGTATGGGAGGTATATATATATATTACTATATATTATATTAGATTTGTCTGACTAATTTAACTCTGTTGTAGATGATAGGCTGACTGAGAGAAGCTTCTCGAGTGTCAGAGACAGAATCTACATATTTCCTCCACCTCACTCGTGAAATCTATTTCTATTTTATCACCTCCCACTGAGCTATCACTTATGTCTATGTCTATTCAGAAGGGACCAAACTAAGTCTTAATCACCTATCACAAATCTACGACACTAGGCACCCTTGGGTAACCTAGATAACGAGATTATCGGTTTTATTCGGACGTATATTTAAGTGTAAAATAGGCCTCGTTTTTTTTTAATCGACTTTCGGAAAAGTAAATTAAACAAGCAAAACAACTATCAACACAAAAGGACACTGTTTAAAAAAAAGTGACGTAAAGATTATTTTGGTGAAATTAAAATGTAGAAGAATCCCGTCTGTGTATTTAATTATTTAAAAGGTATACTCCCAAAGTGACTTCATTCATATCCTGGATTCAGAATTATTACTTTACTACTGACACTAAACAGCTCTGGGGACACCCACACAATCTCCTTCTCCTCTTTTGACGTTCTTACACAGACCCTTCACCCTTAAGCCGAAACCCTTGGGGTCAGACGTGATTCGGAATTCTGAATTTCTCGAATTTCAGAACGATAGTACTAAACATGTACCATATTGTATACTAACACCCTAGGGGGATATGTGGCAGCACCCAATAAGAAAACACACTCATATCTCTAAAAGTAATGTATTTATTAAACGAATAAGTTTTATTACTAATAAACTTACTTGTAGTGTCGAATATTTTAAATTTTAGAAGTCACGAATGTAAACTGTTGTTCTAAAATCTGTATTTAATAAATATTTGAAAATTTCACCAACTGATCATCGTTATAATGTGGCGACATACACAAAGTAAAATGCAACTTTTTAGAATTGTCTTGTGTTAGAATTATTGTATTAAAATGACCGTTCTGTAATAGAATATAAGTGCCTTGTCTGTGTACTTACGCTTCACACTTGCTTAAATTATGACATGCACACAAGTGAAGCTCCATGAAAAAAAAAAAAACTATCCGTTTTCAGAGATTTTCGAAGTTCGGATTTTCGGATAAGGAATTGAGGACATCTATTCACTAATGTCGCCTCCTCTCATTTCGATGGCAGTGGGTGTTTTCTAACTCCAGATCAGAATAGCAAATGAAAATGAATAGGTAAATGTTCAGGCTTATATCACCCTGTGTGAGGCTTGTATCATCCTGTGTGAGTCTTGAATCGCTGCGTTATTAAAAGCATGAAGGTCTGATAGTGGACACGATGAAACAGTTCTTCGCGGGCTGTATGACATACTTTTTTTTTCTCTTAAGAAGCTGAAAAATCCCCGACAGAAAGCATCTCTAGAGACTGTTACTGAAGATGTGGTCTGATGATGGAGGGTCCCGTAGTCTGAACATTCGCGGGACTTAATGTTCTTAAACCGAGACACTAAAAGGGTTTAAATTTATCTACAGGAGCCTCAAATCAATATTGTGCTTTTTCATTTCCGTTGCTTTCCAGCGTCCAGGATTACTCTGCGTATCTCTGTTCGCTTACTGTCAGAGTTCTTTCTCCTGACTGTAATCTCTGTTATCTTTTTTTAAGAAGTTCTAGCCGAGTGCTTCCCTGTGAAGGTAAAGGTAGTCCCATAGCAGATACTCACGTAGATGAGTGAAGTGTAAGAGACTTCGGTATATTAGGTCTTAGCTTTAAGATGGCTCTCTTTCAACGTAGCCTTTGCCATCCTTAACTCAAGAACTGAGTGAGGCACCCATTTAGAGATGGATTGACTGGAGCTTGACGTGGGAAGAAGAAGATGTAGTTCTTGTTGGAGATGTGCTATCTTAGCCGGTCTCATAACATGTTTATTTGTCCACGAATTCTTTAACATTGTCCATCCATCGTGCTCTTGCCTCATCTTGCTGTGACAGAATGGGGCGACTCTTCTCGATCTCTGTTTCACTACGACAGTATCAGTTACATTTTTATACTGATTTTTATTGCCTGCTTTCAATTGTCGCACTTTCTTTCTCTGCTATGTGTAGCAGATATTTGGTATTTTCATTCTCACACTCCCTTCCCTATATTTCGTCTTGTCTGTTTACCTGCCCATCCCCGCTGAGATAATATTATTGACAACCATGTTGGTTAATATCGGCAGCGGCTGACATCAGAAATCAGCGTAACACGAAAATCGCCAGCGTATTTGCTAATCGCTGATAAAGGCCAGGGTGCGTGACAGATAAAAGATTCCTTGTCTGGGTTACACGTTTTGGACAGACACGGATGACCTAAGCGCTTCCTGTCCAACTTGTTATGACAAAATTACTTTAGATAGTAATAAATTGTTACATCTGAAACACATTGTCATATGAGTTTACAGATGTGTTGTTGAGTTCGCCTGCGAGGGATCGGATGTTGTCATACCATATATGGGAAAGGTGACGTCTACATTACGTTCAAAATTTTTCCCTGTCAGGAATATTTTGAAATCTCCCCCCCCCCCCTCTTCTCCCAACACACACGTTTGAAAATGATTGGAGCTTTTGAGTAGTCCCATAACAAACAGATGCGGGGGAGGAGAATGAATATAACCTGGCCCTTTTCAAGTCTAGTTCACTGTGAGATTCACGCTTGCCAAGACACAACCAGACTTGCCAGAAGTTAGAATTCAGAATTTCCATTTATCAGGCCGGACCTTTTCTTGGAAATTTTGACGGACTTACAAAACAGCATCATTTTAACAAGGAAACCGGGACTGAGGAAACTGAGAACACACGGTGTCATAGAGGGAATTATCTTATAAAAGTAACGACCCCAGAACACGTGTAAGAGGCTTAATCAAGTGCCTTAACTTCATTCATCTGAGCAAAAAGTCTGTGAGCCAGTATTGGCGTAAGTTGTCATTTTACATTCTATATTTTTCATTACTAACATGTGAACTAATATGTATATATTGCCAAGTAAATTTTAATATGTGAAAATCGCTAGTGGATGGCCAAGTCATTTGAGGCTGGCAACCTCAGCGTATAGAATGATGATTTCATGAACCACCACTGCAAGGGCTGGTGACTGCTTTATTGCTAGTTCCTTACAGAGAACTAAAAGCATCGGTAGTCCCAAGTTCCATATTGAGCAGGGAGGGAAAGATGAAAGAAATTATGTACATTCTAAGTATAATACTTACAGTTTCAAACCAGTGTAAATGTCTATGTAAACATATTCACTTTAAAGTTATTGAAAGTTTCAAACTTTTCAATCAGTGTAAATGTAAATGAAAACAGATTCAATTTATATTGTGAACACTTTTCAGACAGTGGAGATGTAAATGTAAACATATTCTACCTGTAATATAACCTTTTCATTTAAATGTAAAAATAACGATAAAGCTATTCAATTTAAATGTAAAGAAAGTTTTCGCTCGAGGCATTAAGTTTAATTCTCATCAAGGGTAATTCTGAGTTAAATGGGGTGATGGAATAAGAAAGAGGACACATAAGTATGTGTCGGGAAAACGCAATATTCATGAGAGCGTTTCGTTTCTATTCTTTTACCATAGTTGTTAGTGGTACCAGGAGGGTACTAATCTCTGGAACAAAGTGAGGGTATAAGTGGACTGACGTAGAAACGCGAGACCAGCTTGGCAGTTACTTCTTGATTGATCCTGAAACGTGCTGCACCTGTAATCTTGACTAGAGACGTGAGAATTTCAATGATCTATCTGCACAGAACCCATCAGTGAGAGCAGAAACTACTATTGGCAGCTACAAGTATGTGAAATATATAAGCTGCCAAAGTGAACTTTTTTTCATGAAACCTACTATCCTTCAATGATGAACACTTTCTTTTAAACTAGTCAATTATTGTAACCCTTGTTAAAACTAAATGATTATAAAATCTGTTATTTGTTAATATACAAATTTAACTTCGATTGAATCATTTTAAATGTACTGCATGTTTGTCTCAGTCAACTTACTAAACACACTCAAATCAAAGCTATACCAGAATAATAAGAATTCAACTGAATAAATCAGGGTGGGGGCTTAACGAGCTAAAAGAATAATTGCTTAATCTTTCACAAAATTTGCGGCAGATCATAGAATTAATGTGCTCAGCCAATGCAGCATTGTTTTCGCTTTTCTGAATATCTTGTGAACACGCCCTTGGGACAGAAGCCTCAGTACCCTTCTATCTACATCTCTGCCAAGAGTAATCTTGTGCGAAGGTAGACACCTTTGAAGCCCATATTAGATACTCTTGAGTTTTGGCCACTGTTGGACCACTACTGCAAAGCAGGGGAGGCAATACCATCACAGTTGCTTAGAATTATTTTTTTCAGCAATAGTATTTTATGTAAACGGTATCTTACACAACTGCTATGCTAAGGACCCCAGAAGGACCGAAGACAACGTGGCGGAGAACAGTGGAGGCTGAGATGCAAAGCATGAACCCGAGATAGGAGGGCATGGCACGGAGGATGGCCACCGACTGAGAAAATGGGGACAGTTTGTTGCTGCCGTACAAGACGCCCTAGGCGTGATGGCCACTGACTGCTTTGTCAGTCAGGGGCTCAGTATCCAAGAAGAAGAAGTATCTTACACATTTTTTGTAAACTCACCTTTTATTCAGATTTGTTATTTCTTGTTTTTCTGTCATTCTTATATGACTTCATTCTTTGAGCGTCCGACTAGGTAAGCGTTCCTCCTGCCGTACAGTTATTGTGTTCCGGGATCGAGTCACGCTACAGTCAACACAGCTGTAAATGAATCCCTGATTCTGTTCTTGAGCTAGGGAAGGGAAAGGCATCGATGATGGGAACTGGTTATAAATATACTGGACCTAGTAAGATGAAGTCTCTAACACTTTACTACCCTGCGGCAATATTTGCCTTTTTCTTTTACTTAATTCTTTGAAGAGTTACTGTTCATTTGCCAAGTTCACATCACTAGTTCCACATACGTTTGTTAATGTCTTCAACATCGATGTCATAAAAGAAATGCAGTTGCTCATTTATGTTCCCATGCTTCGCTGGCAGCTTTTTGAAGATATTTGTGATATCTCAGCATGTTACTTCTCCTTGTTATAATTTCCTTCATTCAGTTTGCTCTTTCATTTCAAGCTGGTGATACCGTATGATGGAAAGACGTCAACAGAAATGATAACTAGTGCTGGAGACAGGAAGTTATGGAAAGACATGATCGCCTACATCATGGGTTCTCAACCTTTTTCTGCTCATGGACCCCAGCCCACGCTGAGAACAACTGGCCTACGCCAACAAGCATGGTATTTGAAGAAGAATTTCATTCGTTACACTTTCTCTAGTTGCTATCTTATCTGTAGCAGTCGATGACATTGTTAATGTTCACAGTATCATTTCTGATGCTGGGTGTAGCATTTTTCCTTCATCTTTCCCTACTTATTCTCCCTAAGGATCTCGAGATCATTATTGCCGTTGACCTAGCTTATATAACAAAATATGTAAACAGAGATACTAGAACATATAATAAGAAGTACTGTCAAATTCCTAGTAGTCAATGGATACACAATTCGTCCGCATGAATGTTTAGGGTAAGATGACACTCTTTTTCCTCAATTAGGCTTGAATTGTGTACTTCGTGGAAGGACAAAGTGAGAAATGTAGAGGTGGTGTCATGCGCTAGTCTTCAAAGCATATATATACACTGACTGCTTAGACAGCGCAGATTGCGCTGGCTTGGCCATGTCCGCTGCATGGAAGATGGTCGCATCCCCAAAGATACTTTTCTACGCACGACTGGCAGATGGCGAAAGAACAGTTGGGCGACCGCAGCTGAGGTTCAGTGATGTGTGCAAGAGAGACTTGAAGGCACTGGAATTACATTCATCAACCTGAGAGAACGAAGCTGCCGATTGTACCTCAGATTTCGTGAAAAAGAAGTTCTCACAACAAACAGAAGAGAAAAGAACACGCTGCAAGGAGCACCAGAGAAAAAAGAAGCTGCAAGGGATCAGCAGCTGTTGTGGACCAATGCTCTGTTTGGAACGAAAACGAAAATGAAGATGATAATGAGGATGAATATGATTAAGCCACACAATATTATTTTTCTTGATCAGATATGGAAAAAAATGTAGCTAAATTTTACAAGACTATAAGGTTGTGTGAACAGTTTGGACGCTGATGACAGATTTGTTCCAAACAGCTCATAAGTCCAGAAATAACGTGTCACGAAGTCTAAAACTCGACATAAGTCACGGCTGAAGTGCGAGCTTGCTCAGTGCTCAAGTGGCTACTATCTACCATTCAGAAAGGCACGAGCTTTTCCGAATTCGGCACACAAAGGACTTCAATCGTACAGGTCATCAGAATCTAATACACACTAATATACGCAAGCCTTAAGAGCACACGGTAGTTCTCGACAAAGCTTGTGGGAGATATAAGGATCAATACATGTCATGGAATGGGCCATAGACAATTACTGGACAATGAGACATGTGACGGGGATTTTGTTTCCGCGATAATCTCACGTTTAAGGCTAGGTAAACCTTTACTGAGACTTTTCGCACAATAACTGACAACCATGTGGATTCATTAATTCTTCCAACGTTTCTTTTGATAGTAGCTTAACGGATTGTCAATACGTCTGGTATGTTTGTCCAATGGCACACGGTTACGTCTACGAGTATTTTCAAAGAAACTGGTCGTTTTATGTAGAGCAACAGAAAGGTTTCGTTTTTCATGTATAAAAGTTGAAGTCATTAGGCAGCAATTGATCTCTTTCATCATCATCATTTCTCTTTCCGCTTCCTGTGGATCATGGAGCAAACAGCCTGCGTAAATACGAAGGAAAATTAAGTGTCGCGATACATAGATTGAGAATCACGGATTTAGTTATTTCAGGACAATTAGAAATGAACTAAACCTCAAATCGCCACTTCAGGTGACAAATATTTAGGGGGGAAAAGGCCTTTTTGACGTTAATGAAGATGACATTATTTCAAGTTCAGTAATATGTCATATGAATGTGACGGTATTGCCTCCCCTGCTTTGCAGTAGTGGTCCTACAGTGGCCAAAACTAAAGAGTATCTAATATGGGCTTCAAATGTATCTACCTTCGCACAAGATTACTCTTGGCAGAGATGTAGATAGAAGGGTAATGACACTTCTATTACAAAGGGAATCTTCACAAGATATTCAGATAAGCGAAAAGAATGCTGCTTTGGCTGAGCACGTTAATTCTAGAATCTGTCGACAACTTTTGTGAAGAAATTAAGCACTTATTAATTTCAGCTAGTTCAAGCCCCCACCTCTGATTTGCTCAGTGGAATTCTATTATTCTGGTATAGCTCTGTTTAGAGTGTGTGTAGTAATTTACTGAGACAAACATGCAGTAACTTTAAAATGATTAAATCGAAGTTAAATTTGTAACATTACAAATAACCAAATCCAATAATCACTTTAGGTTTTAACAGTTTGAAAATAAATTTGAATAGTTTAGAAGAAATGTTTCATCATTGATTTATAGTAGAGACGATGTAAAAAATTCACTTTGGCAGCGTATATTTTTCACTTACCTGCCAATACTAGTTTCTGCTCCCGCTGATGGGTTCTGTGTACACTGCTCTCGCTCGTCGCTGGTCAAGGTTAAAGGCGCCGCACGTTCCTAGAACGTCAAGGAGTAACGGCCAAGTTGGTCCTGCGTCTGTGTATAAGACCCTCTTATGATGGCGTCGCGCACAATGTCAGTCCACATCTACCTTCACCGGTATCACCAATAACTATGATAAAGAATAGAAACGAAACACTCTTCTGATTATTGCGTTTTACAACACATGGTTATGGTCCGTATCTTCCCATTCCACCATCCCATTTATCTCAGAATTTACCCTCGATGAGAATTAAATTTAATCCCTCGGGATAAAACTTTCTTTACATTTAAATAGAATACCTTTTGCTTTACATTACATTTAAATGAAAAGGGTAATAATACAGATAGAGTCTGTTTACATTTACATCTCCACTGATTGACAAGTGTTCACAATATAAATTGAATATGTTTTCATTTATGTTTACACTGATTGAAAAGTTTGAAACTTTCATTAACTTTAAAATGAATATTTTCACATAGACATTTACACTGGTTTAAAACTTGAAAACGTACATTAATTTTAAAGTGAATATGTTTATACGGACATTTACACTGCTTAAAATAGTAATGGGTGGGTTTGAAAAAAAATCGCAAAAAAGGTGATTCGTCTTACGAGGACAAAAGACAAAGAAAGTAGTCTACGTTACGGCCACAAGGCCTTCGTCAGGAAAAGAAAGAAAGTGAAGGCTAGACAGGAGACATAGCGTTTTATAGCCTAGGTTATTTATTTTATTTTTTACGTTTTTTATTTTCTGGACGTTTTACTTTTCCCCACTATGCCCTCTCTTAAATATTTTATCAACTCTCTCCGTGTGTCGGTTACCACCAGCTTCAGCTCCCTACCTCTTGATATATCCCGTGCCGCTATTGACTTTGCGTTCGTTACTTTCAAGAAAACTAGATACTCTTCTCATCTCCACTTTATTCACACCTGCCTCCACCACAAAATTCTTCCTAATGGATTCTCTTCCAATTTTCATCCATCTGCTGGTATACTCAATCCTAGGGAACAACGTCTCCTACAACGAATTGAGACCAGATGTGGCTTTCAACGTATGCGCGTAGTGGCCGCCAGTCACTCCCGCCTTTTATCAGACCTCAGTGCCCAACAGACCCAACTTCTGCTTCACTTACGTTGTCTCACCTCCTACAACTTCCCTTTCTATTCTATGATACGCACCACTATCCACACACTGAACCGGCAGCTGCATGAATTCCTTTCCACGTCCAAACACCATAAACTATCCCATCTCATCCCTACCCCCAAAGCTACCCCTCCATCCTCCACTCCATCATGCACTCAGGTAGTCTGCATCCCCCCAGATCTACCTCTCTCTGAGGGAGAGCGCTCTGTTCTTAGTAAGGGCCTAAAATTTGTTCCTCTTCGTCCGACCCTAGACCAATACAATCTCCTCCAGGATGTTCATCGGTTTCACCGTCGCATGAGGCTGAAGTTCCATTTTAGAAAGGAAGACAGCACTCCGCAGTCTCAGGCTGAATCCGAATCTTCGCACGCTTTCCGGACTCTACTAAACCCCCCTTTACACCTAAACCTGGGGCCTCTCATGCCCTGGACCTGTATATCAAGAACACCATCCATGACATTCAGCAGCTCCGCCCTCGTAGATTGCATTATTCCAATCTCACTTCGGCAGAGTCCTGCGCTCTCTCCCTTCTTCGCCGCAGAGACGACATTGTCATCAAACCGGCTGACAAGGGAGGAGCCATTGTCGTCTGGCAGAAGGACTTATACCTAAGTGAAGGTAATAACCAGTTGACCAATGGCTCTTTTTACAGGCCCAGGACCAGCGATGCGACTGTCTCTAACAATCGCATTGTACACAACACTATTAAACAGCTCATCACTAGTAATGCTCTTCCTCTCGAAGCTTCTCGTCTTAGGATTCATGACAGCTCTTTGGGCAAGCCTGTATTCTACATGCTCCCCAAAATTCATAAGATTGAAAACCCTGGCAGACCTATTGTCTCAGCCTGTTCCTGTCCTACTGAACACATTTCTGACTTCCTCGATAGCATTTTCCAGCCTATCGTTGAGAATCTTCCCTCCTTTGTCAAAGACACCAATCATGCTCTTACAACTTTCTCCTCTATCCGACTCTCAGCAGACCGCTCCTACCGTCTTTTCTTGTTAGACGTCTGTTCTCTGTACACCTCTATTCCCCACTCTGATGGTCTCCGAGCTCTTCGGTTTTTTCTTGACCAACGCACTTGCCCTTCTATATCCACTGTCACTCTTCTCCGTCTTGCTGAACTGGTCCTTCAACTGAATTCCTTTGAATTCAATGGTCAGTTTTTTGACCAAATTAGTGGTGTTGCCATGGGAACGAAGATGGGTCCTAGCTATGCCTGCCTGTTCATGGGCCATATGGAGCATCAGATATGGCAACAATACTCCGGTCCTTTCCCTGGGTTTTACCGCAGATATATCGATGATGGCATAGGTCTCACAGATATGTCTGAGACTGATTTATATCGCTTCATCGACTTTGTCAACCACTTTCACCCCACCATCAAGTTCACCTCCCTTGTCTCCACAGTATCTGTCAACTTCCTTGACATTACTATTTCTATCACGCCCTCCGGCCTTAATACCTCAGTATACTACAAGCCGACAGATGCCCACAGCTACCTCCTGTATACCTCTTCTCATCCTCGGGCCTGTCGTGACTCACTTCCTTTTTCACAACTTCTCCGCCTCCGCCGTTTGTGCCAAGACGACGATGACTTCCACTTCCGAGCAAATGAGATGTTGGATTTCTTCCGTAGCAGACTTTATCCGGAATATGTTCTCACCTCTGCTCTCCAACGTGTGCTCCCCATCTCTCGTCAGGAGGCCCTCATACCTCACTATAAATCCACTTCAGATAGAGTCAAATTAATCTTGACCCATCACCCTCACAGCACTGCTGTCCAACGGATCCTTTTCCGCCACCTCCCTATCCTCCAAGCAGAGCCTGCGACCCAAGCAGTATTCGGTGAAGCACCTTTGGTGGCATATAGACGCGACAAGAACTTGAAGGATCTTCTTGTTCACAGCCGTCTCCCAAAGGAGAATGCCACTCACTTTGGCACACTACCCTGTGGTCGGACACGATGCAACACGTGCAAGTATGTCATCTCAACCCAGAAGGTGTCCTTTCCTAAGGCTACGTACACCATCACTAGTAGCTTCACGTGTGAATCGCGTAATGTCATTTATACGATCATATGTAAACGTTGCTGCAAAACCTATATTGGCCAAACAGGCAAACGACTTGGGGACAGATTCAGCCAGCACTTAAATGACATCTCTCAGCAAAAGTCCACACCAGTTGCCACACACTTCAATAGTCCTGACCACCAGGGTCCCATCGACATCCAGGTCACTGCGATCCGATCCTGCTCCTCTGACACTGCCAGCCGAGAACAGCTTGAGAACCGTCTTATCCACCGCATGGGGTGTCTAAAACCAGCCGGTCTCAACACTTTCCACACCTTTGTCTGAGGTCACCCTTTCCTCTCTTGCTCTATTTGGACTCTTTCCACTCTTATCCTATTCTTCTATTTTTATGCCATCCTCCATAATATGTATGGATGTACATGTTTTCTAAACTTTGGGACTGTTTGGCAAGGAAGAATATTCCAGCACCTCTGATTCATGCTATACAGAGCTTCTACAAGTCTTGCAGAAATTATGTGAGGACAGCAAACCATAAGTCAGAAGAGTTCAGGACCACCACTGGTGTAAGACAAGGTGATATCCTATCACCTTACCTCTTCATACTCCTTATGGACGATGTCATCAAGGCATGTAAGGAGAGAACAAGAAAGTATTCAGTGGGGTACTGGAAGATGAGACAGGTATGTATTTCAGAGCTGGCATTTGCTGATGATGTTGCCCTGATTGCTAAAATCAGAGGCACATCTCCAATCCAACCTGCAAGTCTGGAAGGAAGAGCTGGAGAAGAGAGGGATGGTCATAAGCAGCTCTAAAACAAAATCCATGGTGATGTCACGAGAAAAAAGGAGACATCAGATTAAGTTGGGAGAACAGGTCCTGGAGCAGGTCGACCACTTTAAATATCTCGGAGCTATTATAGACCGAAAGGGAGGCATCAAAGAAGAGTTGGCCACTCGAAAAGCAGCGGCTGGGAGACTTTTTTCAGGCCATAAATCGTGGATTCCTCAGCAAGAAAGAGGTTGGTAAGAAAACGAAGATGGCTGTATACCGCTCCACCTATGTCCCAGTCTTGACATATGGATGCGAGTCGTGGGCAATGACTACAACCCACAAAAGCCAGATCCAAACCTCAGAAATGAGGTATCTGAGGAAGGTGGTTGAAGTAACAAGAAGAGACATGGTACGCAACCAGACGATACGTCAGGGCCTAAAGTGCCACCCCCTGCAGGCCCAGGTCGAACAGTCTCAACTGAGATGGTTTGGCCATTCTGCAGAATGGGAGAAGATCGGCTACCACGACAAGCATGGGAAACAAAGAGCCAAGGATCCAGACCCCGAGGACGACCCAGAGTCCGCTGGGAGGACAACATTAGACAATCTTTGAAGGACCGAGGACTAGAATGGAACCAGGCCAGGAAGAAGACAGCTGATAGAATGGTCTGGCGCTCTCTCTTCCAAACCTCTACACCTCACGGTAGAAGGGGAACGACTAAGTAAGTAAGTAAGTACATTTTTTTCTAATTTGTCTTGATTTTTTTATTTCATATTCATTTATCTCCTACTTATTCTGTCCTCTTCTATTTCCAGTCCCCACTTTTATTATATTTGGGTAGTTTTTTGTTCAGTTTCGTTTTTTAGTTTTTAGCTTCTTAGTATGTATTGTGTACTTCCGGGGTCAGAAGTCACTTCCTTTTCAGCCATGCTTCGCCTTCAGGGAAGTACCTAGATTTTATTTTTATTATTATTATTATTTTTATTTATTTTTATATTTCTTTAAGTTCTTATGTCTCCTGTCTAGCCTTCACTTTCTTTCTTTTCCTGACGAAGGCCTTGTGGCCGTAACGTAGACTACTTTCTTTGTCTTTTGTCCTCGTAAGATGAATCACCTTTTTTCGATTTTTTTTCAAACCCACCCATTGTACTCCACGTCTTACGGCAGTTCCCCTCAACTTCCTCGATTTTTTGTTAAAATAGTAAGTATTATAATTAAAATGTACATCATTTCTTTTATCTTTCCCTCCCTGCTCCGAATGGAACTTGGAACTACTTTCTGCTTTTAGTTCTAATTAAGAAACTAGCAATAAAGCAATCCCCAGCCCGTGCAGTGGTGGTTCATGATTCGTCATTCTATACGCTGAGGTTGCCAGCCTCAAATGACTTGGACATCCACGAGCGATTTTCAAATATTAAAATTCACATGGTGTGATAAAGTACATTGATACAGCGATAAAAGTATTATTTATAAGTATAAAAGCCCAATTTATATAAGTAGAAACACTATAGTATATTTGCAACGCGCCGTTTCCCCCCCGCCAGTCAACGCATTGATTTTAGCAAGACAGAACGTAATGTATAAAGGTACCGTGACCTTGGATTTATAGATAACATTATTTCGGACCAATATAGGAGATAGGAGAATGTAGTTTTAGACTGCGTCTATTGACACTAGAGGTTGAAACACGCAAAATTGTTGGCAAAAGAAAGCCACGGCACTAATAATTGTTCGTTACATTGGTAGCAGAGATTTAAAAATATCACGCCACGCCAACTCTTCTTCTACTATAAGGCACACAGTGGAGATACATAAACACACACGCCTTACTCTGTCTGCAAATTAGTACATTTTATGACGTCACCAACTTGTTGTTGCTGCAGTTTGAACTAAGCGCGAATGGAAAAGAGGTGGCGTGTTTAGGAGATAATGGAAATTGAAACTGATATGGAAAATTTATGAAATTCTTTATTAATAGGCTTAGGACCATAAAAGTTAGCTAGTTTAAGAGCTGGTCTTCTCCTGATAAATAATATGCCTTAAAATATAAGGTCCGACAGATAACACGAAAGATATTGACAAAATACTGTATTGGTCGGTACAGACAGGCAGACGGACTGATCGTCTTTGCATTTGCTAACGGTGATTTTTTGGACGCGTTAGAGGAAATGAGTCAAGCCATAGTACATGTAATTCTATTGAAGGAGGGGTAGACAAGGGGGAAAGAAATTATGGGATGGCCAAAACTAAAAATATATTTTGACCGTGGAAATTTGGAAGTGAGTGAGAGGCAGACTTGTTATGTCAAAAATCAAGACTGTTTTTAGCTTTTAATGCCAAAATGGGACAGACCGACAGACAGATGTACGCCTTTTATTGTGTACTTTTGGCATTCTTTGGGAAATTTTGGCTTTATTTTCAAAAATTTGAAATTGAAAGTTAAATAGTTGGACCTCATTGGCCAACGTATTTTATATCAATAAAAACTTAGATAGGAGGGACGCCATTTGTTTAGAAACTGTCCAAGTGTCAGGACGATAGATGAGTGTGAAGTTTGAATATATACTAAAGCAAATATTGTAATAATATTTTATAGTCATACAAGCAGCAGCAGTGCTGAATCAGTGCCAATCGTCGTTCCTGTGTTTTATTTCTTGATCTGTGGGTTTGTACTGGCAATACGCTAGTGCCAGCTTTCTGAATATTTTCAACTGATTGATAGTGGAGGTGGCTGTCGCAGTACTAGCGCCATACCACTGGAGCTGAAGCTTTGTGGTCAGTTCCTACTAAGAGTATCTCAGAAAGATCCAGACAGTGGCTGTCGACAGAAAAGACAACACTCAACTAAAAGTCACTGGGCCAGTTAAGTACAACAAACTGGGCCCGGAACTCTTCATCAACGCTTTTCTATGATATAAAATAAACTTTTTAACATACCGATAAAGTGTTCCCAATTAAAGTGCAGACTATAAATAAAAGTCTTGAAAAGAAAGATAGGGTGTGATGTACACATCCCGACCCGCACTCCTGTAACAGTGTAGTGAGATTAATTTAAATCAACACCACTAAGTAAAAATCATATAACGTGTATGGACAGATGGTCCTTTTTAGTTAAGTAAAATTTCCTATATATATGTATATATTCACACATTGATTACATTTTCGGTTGACAGTCATGAACAAAAGAATATCTAGTTCAGGACAAAATAAAATTGTAAAAAAAGTTATCATCACAAAAATTTAAAAACACTGTGTTAGTTGAGTTGATCATAGAGATTAATAGTTGTTTATATGTGTGTTTGTGGGTTTAATTAACATCACACCACATTTGCAATACCCTAGACAATTTAGACGTAGCTATCAGACATACTAGTCAAGAACAGGTCTGAGTGAGATCGTAAGGTGGTAGCAGAAAGGTACCCTGAAAACTCACTCTAACCTTAGATATTCAGGGACCTTCACAGCTGACCTCACTCAGTACAATAGGAAATACTAGAACAACAATCACAACACCAAAACCACCACATATATTGGTAGGCTCGTCTGGGATCTGAATTTTCATTTTATATTGGGTAGCTTGCTCTCGGGATTTAAAATTAACATTATATATAGATTCAATATTGAAATTGTATAACTATTGTCCCTTGAGAAAAATAATATTCAATAAAATAAAAGTAAAGTACTTTTGGTGAAAAATAGTTGATGAAGTGTCACGGCCAGTAATTAGTTAATAAATTAGTCATTGGGTATACCTTGTTAATTAGAGTTTGAAATTTGCCTTAGAACATTGTTAAAATTGATATTATGGCAGACTTGGCAAAGTTCAGATCTGCTGCTGTGCTGGCTGCAAAAGAGATGAATATGGATGGACCAGAGTTGGTTCAGTATGTAACCTCAGAGGTTGATAAATTTATTGATAGGGAGGATAGGAAATTAGCTGAAGAAAGAAGAATGCAATTAGAATCAGAGAAAGAAATTAAAAGGCTGCAGATTGAGGCTGACAAGGAGGCTAGTGTTGCGTATGGTTTTTTACAACAATTCTGTTGTTGCGCATCAAAGAGCGCTGAGTTGAGTTTGGTGAAAATATTTGAAGATATGTGAATAGTACACTTAGGTGCATTATGCATGCACACAGTAAAAAAGGATGACGTAGGAGTTTTTGTGTGTTGAAACAATGACGTGGAGAACAAAAATGGACCCCAAGAAATAAACAAGACGTGAACAGCCTTGTGGTTGCTGGTTTGCTTGAAAACCCGTGGAAAAGGGTTATATTGATTCGTGCCATGAATGGGAATGCATACCAGGATGAGTACTATTAATAATGTATAATTTGATGCTTATACATTTTTTAGACTGGCAGGTCTATACACCGTAAAAATCGGAGTCTGAAAGATCCTGCCTGCTCTGTCGCTAATGTGTACTGACTTTTGGGGAAATTCATGTTATTAAAGTTATATGAGTTTGGAAAAGAAATTACGGGTGAAGGGCACGGATATAATCAATCCATAGAGATGTATAGATGGATTGGGACGGAGAAGCAACAATGTATCACCGTCAAGGAGTATAAAACTAGGTTACGAATAGACAGAATGACATTAACTAATGACGGCTCATCATGTCTCATTGATCCTGAGTTTTCAATAAACTTTGTTGTTATTTTACCGGACCAGTATTGGCTTCCTACCTGGTTATCTTTGAGCTGTTGGGCATATCTGAGACCTTACAAATTCGTTATTCCTTGAGAGAGAACACTGCATAAATAATACAGGGACGATACAGTGCAGTTTTTGGCATACCCACGAACAAAGCATTCGCGTGACACCTTTGTTATATACAAATGATCTAACATTCATATAGACACATATGGGAATAATGATGGTATACATATATCAAATGCAGACTACCTCTTTTAATACACTGGAATAAACGAACGGGCGGACATACCTTAACAGCTAGGGCATTGGAGGCGGACCGGGAGGCTGAAATAAAGCGGCTCCAATTTGAAGAAAAAAAGGCCGAGAGGGAGGCTGAGGCAAAGAAGTTGGAAGCTGAGGAAAGACGACAGGCTGCAGAAAGGGAAGCAGAAGAAAAAAGATTAGAAAGGGAAGCTGAAAAGGAGGAGAAGAGATTACAGAGGGAGCACGAGTTACGACTAAGGGAGTTTGAGTTTCAAAGCCATGCTCCTGAAAATGGTGCCAGCCCTTCTACCTCCGATGCCACTGCGAGTCAGGGAGCCTCAACCTCAGCTATGGGGTTCCATTTAGACCATTTTTTTGAGAGGGACGATGACATTGAATCATTTCTATCAAGATTTGAGGTATTAGCCATCACCTATGGGTTAGAGAAAGAACGGTGGAGTTTGAAGTTATCCCAGGGTCTTAGGGGAACATCTTATGAAGTGTTTGCAAAGATGAGCAAAGACGACCAAGACAATTATGACATGTTGAAGCAGGCTCTTTTTTTAAGGTATGAAAAGAATTGAGAATTTTATAGGAAAAAGTTTAGAAATGCCAAGCTACTGTCGGGTGAGACCTATCACTAGTTCTCAGTACGTTTAGAGACTTACTTGGAGAAATGGACTGCTCTGGGGAAAACCCAAGATCTTAAAGAAATGATCCTTATTGAGGAATTAAGAGAGTCCATGGCTCCAGACTTGAGAAAGTTTCTCATGGAACAAGGTGTAGAGAGGTTGGGTGAGTTACTTAATGTCGCTGAGAGGTATCAGGCGGCCCAGGGAGAGGTAGCTGGCGCTAAAAGGAAGTCAGTAGAAAATAGAACCCATCCAGACCAAGATGGATATTATAATCATAATAGGGACCAAAACCCCAGAGGTAAACCCAACTTTGATAGGCAACGATTTGAACATAAAGATAGAAACCCACAATTCAATGACAAGAGATCCTTCAGACAGGACGGAAAATATTGTAAAATCTGTAGGATGAACAATCATAATACTATTGACTGTGGTAGGAAAGTTCCTCCATATCACGCGGCATACATGATCACAGTGGACAAGGGGAGGAAGAAACTGACAGAGAATCATATTAATCTTCAACATCCCCCTATCTGTGAAGAAGTGACATGTAATGGTGCCAAGGTCAGGTGCCTTTACGATTCCGGTTTAAATTATGACTCTGTTGTGAGTGCAACCCTGGTGCACCCTGAACAGTATACCACAGAGAAAGTGGAGATACAAGGGGCCGTAAAGGGAATAGCCACCATAACACTTCCCGTAGCCGAGATCAATGTAAGGACAAGGTACGTGGAAGGAGTGATTAGAGCAGCCGTGTGTGAAGACCCTAACTACCGCTGGTGTTAGGAAGTAAATATGTTTTTCTAGGAAGCCCTGTAAAACCTGTGGTAATGGCCACGCTCCAGGTCAGGCCGACCCCTAGAAAGGAGGAAACAATACCACTAAACATTCATCAAAAGGAGATGAAAAAGGCCCAGGCAAAGGACAAATCATTAAAACCTTGCTTTGGCAAATTGCCAAACAGCCATACATACCCTAAGAAAGGACAATTCTATATGAAGGAGGGACTGCTCTACAGGAAAGCTAGAGCAGGATCCAACAGGGATGGACAGCTAGTGCTGCCCAAGAGTTATAGGGAACAAGCGATGGCACAAGCACATGTTGTACCAGACGGTGGACACCAGAAGATGGGTACTACACGTCAAAGGACATCTGTTGCATATTTCTGGCCAGGTATAGCTGAAGATATTGATAAATTTGTTGAAGCCTGTGACCAGTGTTGCAAGGTAGATTCCACAGGGTGGACAAATAATACTCCCCTGCTAAGAAAGCAGTGTGGAGAAAAACATGGGCCTAAAAATAATAAGGAAAATAAAAGTAGTAAGGTAGACATAGTGAATAGGCATGCACCTTCTCACACCCAGTCTTCCCTAAAAAGTTTACACTAGCATCTCTGCGTATGGCACAAAGAGAAAATATAAACAAAACCCAGTCATCCCAGGCTCAGTTTGAAGCCGCTTTTAGGGAACTGGCCAACATTAGCACTGAAGATAATCCGCCAGAATTGAAACCAAAACAAAATGTTAACAGAAGAACAGTGGGGAGTGGGCGGTTGAGCACTTGGTCAAAGGTTCAACGTGCTTCACATTATGGCTATTAATTTAGCATTATAAGGGCACTGGTGACATTCGTTGTCACCCGACCCTACACCTTCCAAGGGAAAGTATTGTACGGATCCTGGATGGAGATCACCCACATATATTATAGCAATGATACAGGGCGAATTGATTTCTGGTGCAGAGAAATTCATTTCTCCATATATTATATTATTTCACCAAAATTGTCGTTAGGCGGAGAATATAGTTGGTGAATATGGCCTCCAGTTGTGTGGCGCATTATAGAATCAGATATGGAAAATAGTAAAGGGGGATTCCACAGTCAGTCAAGCCGGCGCGCAGACCAATTGTTGGCTGTGAACATTTCGGGGGAACATAATGAATCCCTGGGTTGCCTTTTTGATTGAGGATATTCCGAATGTTTTATACAGGCTGATAATGAGATTCCTGGAACCCCTACATAACTCTGCCATCACCATTTTATAGATTATCCCCTCATAACTATTGCAAACTTGAGGGACATCAATTTTCTCTGGATATGTCATAGGACAGACTCAGTGAAGAGAAATGGTGAAAAGTGATTGATATCAGCATAAGACAGACAGTAATATCTGCAGCTGAAATAGATTCGTGGATTGCAGAGGTCTGGGGATGTTTTCTTGAGTTGTGCCTACCTTGAACTGACCCAAATGCCTTAATCCAAGATAAAATACAAGCAGAGTAAAGCCTATTGAGCAAATTTTATCTATGTGTATCACTGTTTTTGGAACTTGCATCAGGCATGTTCTTAGGTGGGGAGATGTGTGATAAAGTACATTGATACAGCGATAAAAGTATTATTTATAAGTATAAAAGCCCAATTTATATAAGTAGAAACACTATAGTATATTTGCAACGCGCCGTTTTCCCCACCTCCAGTCAACGCATTGATTTTAGCAAGACATAACGTAATGTATGTATATATATATATATATATATATATATATATATATATATATATATATATATATATATATGTATATATATATATATATATATATATATATATATATATACATACATATATATACACATATATACATATATATACACATATATATATATATATACACATATATATACACATATACACACACACACACATATATATATATATATATATATATATATATATAGGGAACTGTCTGAACTACAAATTTTAGTCGTAACCGGTAGGCTGGACTAGAGTAGCTTCTCAAATCCAGGGACAGACTCTACCCTTCACCAACTCACTAGTAAAAATCTATTTGTTTACCTTATCTCGCACTGAGTCATCACCTTTGTCAGTTCTATTCAGACGGGACCTAACATTGTTCTTAATCACCTATCGGAAATTTACGACAATTGGTACAAGGGAATTTTACCAACTTGCCTCTCGAAATATTATCTCGACCTCTCCTTGGAAATGTGATGTGTTTATCATCCTCAAGGAGTGGCAGATAACAGGCAAGACACAATAGACTGAAATTAGTGAAAGAGTACTTAAAACTATAAACTATCTGCTACATAATATAGAAAGAAAGATAGAAAGTGCGACAATTGAAAGCACGCAATAATATCAGTACCGCAAATGCACCGATTACTGCCGGAGTTAAACAGAAATTGAGAGGGGTCGCCCCATTCTGTCACAATGAAGCACTCGACGATAAAAGACTAGTCCAGAAAATTGTGACAACTCTGAAACGAATTGCTACATTGTCAACCACCAGCGACAATGACGCATATTACCAGCTTAGCAGAAGTGAACAAATGGTAATCTTCAGACTTTGCACAGGCCACAACAGATTGGGATACCATCTATTCAACAAGCTAAAGATAAGAACTACTGATGAGTGTAACTGTGGCACAGATAAAATGACTACTGAACATATGTCGTTTGATGGCAATTGGGACAAATACGACAGTAGTTTTCGCCAGGAATAGCCTATGAGATATTAGGTAGAAGTTTTCCAGAAATTGGCTCGTTAAGAAAAGATAGAGACCTATCCGAGATAAGGGCAAGAAGAAGAGAATGCGAAGGCTTTCGACTGGACAGTGTTTTCTAGTGAATTGTGGAAAGAGTTCTGTTTCCCCACGACCTTAGCTTCTGCCCTTAGATTCCGTAACAGAAAAAGCCCCCAACCTCATCTGAGTGTAGAGGTTTACCTATATATAAATATTTAACACTGACAGCACGAGTGATACATTAACAAACTAGATAATGATCAAACGATTATTGGGTTTATTAGTGGTTAGAACGTGATGATTGTAAAGACGATTCACACAAAACACACAGATGAGATATTTATATTGTATTTAATTAAATAGAATGAGCTTGTGTAAAGCGAAATAATGATGATGTGATATGATACGTGTTACCAAAATGGTGAGTAACCTACACAGTCCATGTGTCTCTAAATGCTTCACCCGGGTAGGATGGTTCATATGTATGCATAGAATGTCCCAGGTACGTATAAGTTATGTTGAGTGGGGTATCTCTAAGTCGAGGACGTTCTGATGAAAACTTTTGTCGTACTGAGAACGTTGGCGATATATAGTCCTTCACTGTTTGATATTATTTCTGTAGCGTTGATCAACAAACAGGTAACAGTTGTCGTATGAAAAATGTCGGTTGTCTAATCTCCGAAGTGTACTGGCCAGACTGGATATCTTCACTAAATGTGCTTGATATGTAGACTCATTATCTTGAGTATGTAATCGTGATTCATAAAATATACTTTGGAGTCTGCTTCACAAAATGCGCTTAAGAGTGTGTTGCACTTGGTATAAATATGAGATTCCACTTCTGAGCTTTTTAGCTTGACTTCAGATAGTACGCTTCCGATAGAGCTGAACTTGATATGAGTAATCAACTGTGAACTTTAGCTTGACTCCTGTAGTAAGCTTTCGAGTGATTTGTGCGTGATTTAAATATGTATTGAACATGTGCGCTCGAAATATAAGGTGACGAAAAATGCTTCGTCCACCTTCTTGATCGTGGACGACAAATATTTCTTTTTAAGTGAGGAGCGAAGAATGTCCTTTGGTGAATTCTGCTAGCCAAATGTCCGTTTTGATAACTTATTTCTGGTTAGACGTCAGACACGTAGACTCAGGCTTCTGATGGACTGAAGACACACAAAAGTCTTCGTAAGTTTTCACCCTTAATATCACTGGGTGACTTTCATTTATTCTACTTCTCACTATTGATCTCTATGAGTTCGATTCTAATGATGTTAAATATATTGTTCATGAGAGTGTGTGCGTATGGAAGACTATGATGATGATTTAACAAGCTAGATGAAGGTGAAGTATAAACTATTAATTACTTCTATCAGCCTATAGTCTTTGAGGAAAATCTTTTGGTTTTATTAATCATTTATGAAAAGAATTAATTGAAAAACTATCGTTCGCACATTTAGCTGTGAGGTTAAGATGAATAAAGAGTAATAAAAAAAGTATTAATAATTTGTATAAGATCTACTAACCTTCTTTTCCCTTCGTAAAATCCTTTAAGAACACAATACACTACAATCCCTCTGGTCGCTCATTCCCAGGATCTCTCTTGTCCCCTGTCAGTCCAAAAGTGGGTGGGGCTATTCTCGACCAACTTTCGTTGCCGGGCTTGCCTGACAAACAGGTGTTGAGATAATTGGCTGGCCAATGCAAAAATGTCCACCGCCTTCCAACTGTCATATCGCTATCTGGCGGCGGCCTTTGTTCCCTCGGTCCATTGGCGATTGCATGCTAACAAGCCTCTTTGTCGTGCCGGGCTTATTGTATTCCATCTGGAAGCACAGGTTTTTATTGTCTTTGTATCGTGCGTGATGGTGACCGTGTTGTGTTTAAACAACGGCTTTGCCTAATCTTTTGTGTCAGCCACGCCATCCTCAAAGTTAAAAATAGTCCAAAGAAATTGTACCATGTCCAGGTGTTTGATTTTGATGAAACCAGATGTGTTTCACCAGATTTATCACGAGTCAATGTGGACTTCAAAAGATAATGCAAGGTGGAGGTCTAAATGAAATCACGAGTAATAAAGATTACAGTTTACTGTCCAGTCGTGATTAAAAAGATACTATAAAACGATGAAAGAGCCAACGTGGAATGGAAGAGCACAAATGTGGAGAAAATAAAATAAGAAAGATGTAGGAAAGGATAGAGCGATAAGGCTTTGGCGGTCGTTTATCACAACATCTACTTGAAAGGTACCACCATATCAGGTACAGAGAAAAAGCGTGTGGCCATCAACAGTACCACCCCTGGAAAAACTCTACGGAGATGCCAACAGCCTCAAGCTGACCACTACTTTCTTTGAATATATTCAAGTCGACGTTTGAGAGTGAACGATGAAAAAGGTCGAAGATGATGATGAATAAGAAGAAGAGAAAGAGAAAATACAGGGGGGGGGGGGAGGAGGAGAAGAAGGAGAAGAAGGAGGAGGCGGAGGCGGAGGAGGAGGAGGAGGAGGAGAAGGAGAAGAAGAAGAAGAAGAAGAAGAAGAAGAAGAAGAAGAAGAAGAAGAAGAAGATAGTTAGAACTCCTATCTTGAATCTAGAATTGGAGCAGTAATGAGCAAAGATATTAGAAAGTGGTAATTGAAATCGTATTTTTTGAAGTGAGTAACCACTCTTCGCTGCACATTTCAAACAGTTAAAGAATGCAGACGTCATTTGGAATCGAAGAAATCACACAATAAAGCGGCGGCGTTGCTGACAGGCCAAGAGGATATGTCAGTCAAACCATTTTATATGAAGATGCTTCAAAATTTTCACAACCTCCCGGGAGAAAACTGACGCGGCTGCAAGGAGACATTCATTAAGTCTAGCGGTTCTCAAACTTTTTTTTTACGACCACGACACGAATTCCACAGCTGGTAAAGTTGGAGTGTCATGTATGTGTGTGTGTATATATATATATATATATATATATATATATATATATATATATATATATATATATATATCTATATATATATATATATATATATATATATATATACGTGTGCGTACACGTGTGTGTGTGTACGTGCGTGCGCGTGCGTGTGTTTGCATGTGTGTGAAATTTTAAGAGATGGTGGGGGTGATAAACCTTACAAAGAAAATATCGCGTTCCTATCTCTTTCAGTTCACGAATATATTTTAGTAGCCAGCTCGAGAGTTTTCATTGGGAATACGGAAAAAATACCTTTGATTCCAGGCAAACCGTGATTTTTAGTGCTGGCGTGAGAGGTCTAGTCTGAAATTTCCCTAATTAAAAAATATATCCCCTCTCCTACCCCAGTCGCATGAAGATCTACCAAATCCTCCAGTGGGCTCTACCTGTAGATCAGGATCGACTGCTTGCGGACCCTTGACTTATAGTTTGGAAAATATAACGGATGCGACCCATCGTAGTTGTTCCCACGACCCAAATTTTGGGTGGCGACCGATAAGTTGAGAATCACGGATTTAGTAGTTTCAGGAGAATTAGAAATGAACTAAATCTCAAATCTCCACTTCAGGTGACAAATATTTAGGTGGAAAAAAGTTTTATTGACGTTAATGAAGACAACACTATTTCAAGTATGTCATAGGAAGTACTCGACGATGAAAGACAAGTCCAGAAAATTGTGACAACTCTGAAAAGTATTGCTACATTCTCAACCACCAGCGACAATGACGCATATTACCAGCTTAGAAGAAGTGTTTTGGTTTAGTTTTGGTTTGAAGTACTACCTTCATTGCACACAAGCACAATATTAAGATTATATCAGAGCTGTGTGCTTTCTGTGCTTCTCTATGGTGCGGAATGCTGGAGAGTTACAGAGAAGGAAATGTCGAAATTGTCCTCTTTTCACACAACATGCCTAAGAAAAATTCACCGAATCTTTTGGCCGAATACCATCACCAACCACGATCTGCTTAGTCCTCGGAGCAAGCAAGAGGACATGCACACCATTATAACTGGCAGACGCTGGAGCTGGGTTGGCCATGTTCTCAGAAGAGACCCCGATGCCATCACAAGAACAGCTATGCTATGGACCCCTGAAGGAAAACGAAAGAGAGGCCGACTAAAAACAACTTGGCAGAGGACTGTGAAGGCTGAGATGCAAAGAATGAACCAGAGTTGGGGCACTGTACGAAGGATGGCCACCGACCGAGCAAAGTGGAATCAATTTGTTGTTGCCGTACAAGACACCACCAGGCGTGATGGCCACTGACTGCTTTGACGGTCGGCAGCTAAGGATCAAAGAAGAAGAAGAAGAAGAAGACTTCATTGCACATGGACTACTCCATCAGTGCTCTGATCTCCTCCCTTAGATCACACAAGGAGGATTTCAGCACAGTGCACGAGCTCCGTAGTACAGGCGAGATTCCCAGTGTGTGTATACAGGAATCACACATTTTATAAATATTTTTGGGGTGGGTATGTTTCTAATTTTTAAATTTTGCCAGGGCAGCGGCCTTTATATCTTACCCTTTCCAATTTCCCATTGCCGTGGGATTTTTAAGGTGCGCAACTTGCACACGGGACCGCTTAATTTTTTCGCCCTTATCCGAGAAGGCTAGGCATCAGATCTCACTACCCAGGCGACCAGGGGGACGTATGACATCCTTAGGACCACTGGTTCTGAAAAAAAATTTCCATAAATTATATTCCCTCAACTGGGAATCGAACCCGGTACCTCCATAACTCGAGGCGGACGCCATACCTCTTAGCCACGCCGACCCCCTAGCAGAATATAGCAAAAGTGAACAAGTGGTAATCTTCATACTTCGCACAGGCCACAACAGATTGGAATACCATATATTTAACAAGCTGAAGATAAGAACTACTGAAGAGTTTAACTATAACAACTAATGCTACATTCTCAACCACTAGCGACAAAGAACCAAACTTTAGCCATCAATTAATTATCAGCAGCCTTCCTTTCTTTGATCGCTGTCTTCAGTAATTCATTCATTCATTCATAACCCTCCGCTCCCTAAGGAGCATAAGCCTTCAACAAACGCATGCCAAGTCCTCCTGTCACATGCCATCATCCCAAGGTCCTTCTACGTTCTCCTCATCATTTTCACCTCTGTTTCCAGCTCTTTTCTCCATCTGCTTCTTGGTCTACCTCTGCCTCTCTTGCCCTGGGAGTTCCAGAACTAGGACTACCCTGTAATGCTATCAACAGGTTTCCTCAGTGTGTGTCCTTTCCATCGCCATCGTCTTCTTCTCATCTCTTGTTCCACTGGCACTTGTCTGGTTCTTGTCATCAGTTCCACTGGCACTTGTATGGTTCTTGTCATCAGTTCCACATCTGTAACCTTGTCATACCATTTTAATTCTTCTACGCAAGCACCCATTTATGAAAGGGTCTTCAGTAATGACTTCCTCTAAAGATGTATGGTTTTCGTTACAAGACATGTTAATTTTTGTTTGCGTGTCATGTGTTGATTGTTTCAGTGTGTACGTGTAGTAAGCATGATTTACCAGCGTTACAAGAAGAAGCCAAATACAGCGGGAATATCATGGACAGAAGTAGGGGCTGTCGGCCCAAAACAGAAATCCACGATACTTTCTGTGGGGAATGGAACGGACCGATAATTATAAATTGTTTTCTACCATTTCAGATTATACGAGCAAGTATAAGGTAAAGGTAGTTCAACAGCAGATGCTGCCGTAGGGGGGGTGAAGTGTTAGAGACTTCACTATACTAGGCCCAGCATCGAGAGGTGAGGTGATCAGTTTTTTTCCTCGCTGCGTTTTCCTTCACTAACTCAGGAGCAAAGTCGGGTACTCATTTACAGCTGGGTAGACTGGAGAGTGAGAATACCGTGAATCGAACCCCACACAAAAAAAAACACAAAAAAAAAACAAAACAAAAATGTCGGAAATTAAATGTGTCGTGCGCTTTCTGTTGCATGTTCTGATGACAGTTTTCTTTCTCCTGTGTTCATTTAATTCCTTCCCATTCCATTTCACCTTCATCAGATTTCTGTAGTCAAACCTTTTTTTTTTAAAACAAAATATACACAACAAAATTCCAAATAAACCTTTTATTACAGCGTCTCCGAATCATCACTATTTCAATCCTTACTCTACGCAAGCATTCATTTATGCAAGTCTGTTTCTTCTCTGTGGTTGTTCTCCGTGTTTCAGAACCATCCAATAGGACAATAGAAGATGTCATTTTTGAGGTGGTGAACACCTATACGGCTGGGGAAAGTGCTCATGTTCTGTGTACATTAAGCTTTCCAACAATTGTGACAGTGTCAGACTGCTTGTGTAAATATTTAAACAAATAAAGAAGGGAAACGCGAGGCCTGTAAACAGTAAATACATAAATATTACACACATAAAGGTATGTTTCAGGCACTCGTGAGAAATAAAAATGGTGCCTAGTTGGCAGGGAGGATAGTGTGATTCGCTTCCGTAGCAAGGCGGTGGTACCGTTCGGAGGGTCCTGGGTTCGATTCTCCGGTAAGCCACTCACTTCTGTTGTTTTTCTATTGTCTAGTTTTCTACTTCTTTATTTCTCGCGTGTACCTGAGACATACCTTTATGTGTGTGATATTTATTTATTTACTGGTTACAGGCCTCGGGTTCTCCCTCTTTATTCGTTTAAATTTGTAGATTAAGCTTTCCAACAATTGTGACAGTGTCAGACAACAGGACTGTCAACTAAACCAGTGTTTCTCCATTACATAAGGAAAAGTACTTTTACGAATACGTTCAGACAAGAAATGTACGAACAGGTATAACTTAGAATAGTGTTTCCCAACAAGTGTGCCGTGACACCATATAATGGTATACAAAATTATACTTTTATGGTAAAATATTACGAAAGAATCTCACATGTAGAGTTTTACAATTAATAAGTTGAGTTATCATCATCCGCTAATCTATCACACACAAATTAGGGAGCTCTGTCTTATGCATGACCGGTCTAAGGCCGCTTACACACGAGCGTTTCTTGACGCGCGTTTCTCACGCGTGACGAATGAAAAAGTAAGGGATTTACAGGCTGCTCAGCCGAGCGAGACTGTCTGTAAATCCGTACTCTTTCATTCGTCACGCGAGAGAAACGCGCGTCAAGAAACGCTCGTGTGTAAGCGGCCTAAGATTGATTTAATCTATTTGATCGAATCGGACCCCATGCTCACAGGAGGCCCCTCACCCGAGTTCCCACCTCCAGCTTTGAAAAAAAAAAAAATAAGGAAAGAGAGATTATTTCAAATTATATATCAGGAATATGCTACGAGATAATATTAAAAATAAAACAAAACTATATTTATTTGCTCACATAAACGTGATACTGTACACAGAAAAATATTCTGAAGTTCAAGGTGCCCCACTAGAATGGTCCTAATCGGGCCCTGCAATTAACAAGGCCGACCCAGGTCTTATGATTGCAGCGAATTTTAACAAAATTACCATACCCATCTACTTAAATATTATAATGTGCCGCGAAACTTTGAATGGGATTTAGGTGTGCCGTGGAGTAAAAAATGACTTTAAACACCAGAAACAAGACGCACCAGCCGAGCGCTAGGAGAAGTGTACCACAGCATAACCCCGTTAGTGGGCTGCGTGAGGGTTTCCTACTCCACACTGCGAAGCTCTATCTCAGTCGTGGTTGAGGTGGGCGAGGAAGGCTGGATTTTTTTCGTCGCACGTGCCCACAGCGACAACAGCGGAGTTGAATATAGAAAGGTCCAAGCGTGTGGACAAACACTAGCAGACGTGAAAACTAACAAGAAGTTTGGCTCCAAGGATTGGCATTAAGACTACAGCAGTCGTTGATCTCAACAGTGACCAATTAAAATGATATTTTCTAGCATTATTTCTATACAAAAAAAACTAGTCGCTAAATATGACAAAGGATTTATAAAACAATTGTTAAAGGACATTCCTACAAGTAAATGTGATTTAATTTAATTAATATCTGCCAGGAACTGATAATATACAAGTGGATTAAACAAACAGTCATACACACTCATTTATGCGTAAACAGTGCTCAACAGCTCTGACATGATGCTTGCACTGATGGACACCATCTTGTGAGGCTAAGACTAGCAGGTAATCGTATCTCATAATTATGTGCATGTCTATTTCTGTTGTATTCCTTCTTGTGAAAGACACAAAAGTTTAATGAGGCTCAAAGTAGAAAGGACTAAAACGTATTTTTTTTCATATCAGTATGAATGCGACTTATTTTCCATTTTGTTATGAATAGGAGTTATTTTGACTATCGTTATGAATGTGACTTATTTCCATATAATTATGAATGTGACTTATTTTCCTATCAGTAAGAATGCGACTTATTTTCCTTTCCAGTATGGATGAAACTTTTTTATTCTACGTCAGTTTTAATGCGACTTATTTTCCTTATCATTATGAATGCGACTTATTTTCCATATCATTATGAATGCGACTTAGTTTCCATATCATTATGAATGAAACTTTTTTCCTATCAGTAAGAATGCGACTTATTTTTCCATGTCGGTATCGATGATACATTTTTTTTTCCTCAATCAGTTTTAATGCCACTTTTTTTCCATATCAGTTTTTTTTTTTTTTCAAACGTACGCCCGCCATTACTCGAGGCGAAATCTCAGGTTAGTATGTCTAACCTGAGACTGATTTTACGTAAGTATCCTATTTTCCCTGTACGCTGACAGGTGTCCTCTCGCCATTCAGGCAGATACTCGCCTTCGGAGAGTACCCATTAGAGCTGGGTCGGCTCAGAAGCCGTTCAGGTTATTCCAGTCCCTGGTCGACGACACTACTTTAAATGTGCTCGCCAGGGCTCGAATTAATCCAGTCCAAATCCCGGTCGACGACACTGCTTCAAATGTACTCGCCCGGGCTTGAACCTGGATCACCCAATCGCCAGCGTAGTGTGGTAACCATTATTCCAGCGCGGCTCCCTTCCATATTATTATGAATGCAACTTTTTTTCCATATCATTATGATTGCGACTTTTTTCCCATATCAGTATGAATGCGACTTATTTTCTATATCAGTATGAATGCGACTTTTTTCCATCTCAGTATGAATGCGACTTATTTTCCATATCAGTGTGAATGCCACGTATTTTCCATATCAGTATGAATGCGACCTTTTTCCATATCAGTATGAATGCGACTTATTTTATTTATTTATTCTTTTAAATTTACATTTTTGCCAAAATACAGCCCTTGGAAAAATAACGCATGTAACTTACAGGATGATGAACATCATTATTGCTGGCTTATTCCTGAAGCTGTCCCGAAAAGACCGGCATAGCCTTCCAGTGTTATGTTTGAGCTGCTTGCTGATCGCATATAACGGAATAACAATGTCTTATCTGTTTCCGTTTTTTGCTGTTTTTGCCCTATTCAATACGGCGGATGTGCTGTGGTTTTTCTCCACTCTTCCCTTTATAAAATCGTTTGACACCGGCCACAATAAAATAAAATAAATAAATAAAACGTTTGTATTGCCCAAACTTTAATAAACGTAAGCATACAGTATTCAGAAATAATCTGCCACCACTTATAACAAGATATAATTTTAACGTCCCTGTCAGAACTCAGCAAAGGAAAGCCGGGATAAAAATCTTAAAAATGTAAATAAAATTTGATCATTGCGTGAGAAACGTGCATGAGTTTGTTGAATCCTGCAATAGGAGAAGGAGTTGTATGAACGCTCATAAGAAGACCAGTCGATGGAAACATTAATCGAACTGGATGCGACTGAACTTTGCGTTTCACCTTTTCTTCGTGCGCCCAAGTTGATTACTGAAAGTCAAAATGGATGGCTCTTTGAATGAAAAGATTACAAATCAATGAAAGTCTGAGTTTGCGAACTTCATATTATAAGTTTTGTCATTAAGTCGAACTTCGAATTAAAAACTATATGTTAGTATCCACAAATAGAGCTAATGCGTGTTCACAGCTTCGAATAATGTCTAATTTCGAATTATCGCGCTTCCAATGAATAATACTGGTCTGTCTATCCGTCTATTTGTCTGTCTGTCATTCTATCTATCTGTCTACAGTCTCTGTCTATCAGTCTATCTGTCTGCCTGTTTAGCTGTCTGTATGTCCATATGTCTGTCTATATGTCGGCCTGTCTATATGTCCGCCTGTCTATTTGCCTGCCTGTCTGTTTATCATTATCTGACTATCTGTCAGCCTGTATATATGTCAGCCTGTCTGTCTACAGTCTGCCTGTCTACAGTCTGCCTGTCTGTCGGTTTGCCTGTCTGTTGGTTTGCCTGTCTGTCGATCTGCCTGCCTGTTTGTTTACCTGTCTGTCGATCTGCCTTCCTATCTGTCTGCCTGCCTGTCCGATTGTCTATCTGTCTTCCTGCCTGCCTGTCCGATTGTCTATCTGTCTTCCTGCCTGCCTGTCCGGCAGCCTATTTGTCTATCTATCTATCTATCTATCTATCTATCTATCTATCTATCTATCTATCTATCTATCTATCTATCTATCTATCTATCTATCTATCTATCTGTCTATCTGTCTGTTTCTCTGTCTGTCTAACTATCTATAGTATTTTTGTCAATTCTGTGGACTTCTTTCCATGTCATATTGTTAAATTGTCTAATATCTTCTCTCTCCTCTCTCTCTCCTCTCTCTGTCCTCTCTCTCTCTCTCTCTCTCTCTCTTTCTCTCTCTGTACTTTTCTAAATATTTTATGTCATGTTTATAAGTAGTTAATGTTAATATGAGTGTGCTATTTTATTTTACTTTGCAACGTTGAATTCCTTGACATTGATATGTAAAATGCATATGGGAATAAATGAATTCAGTATGAAAGGTGAGAGAAAGGAAGGGCAGAATGTCAGACGGGCCTGCGTGCCCAATTCTCAACCCTTTGAAAATAAAGTTCGTTCGTTCGTTCGTTCGTTCTCTGTCACCCTCTGTCTTTGTTTCAACGAATCCTTCCTCTTGTCACAGTATATTTCAGCTTTCTCCTTCACCTAACATGTTCAAAAAAGTGTGAACTGCCTATTTCTTTTATGTATCTCAAGTTTCCATTGACAGGGCCTCTTCACGTACATACGTATCGCTCTGTTTTTAATCTGTCTGTGATATTATTAACATTCTTCTGTAAACACACATCTCGGTCGCACAAAAGGATTACGTTGCCTGTTAACTGACTGTCTATGACTCACTTCCATAAAAGGGTTGGTTGTATGTAAAATTAAAGAACGGTCTATGTTAATTCCACTGAAAAAGATATGTTGCATAGAACGCTGTTCATTTTATGTGTCACAAAATTAACAATGATACAACGTTAAAATATCTCCAATGATACAACGTAGGGATAAAAACTAATGCGTAAGCTGCTAGAATACATGATCGCCCACGCCGCGGGTCATCACCCGCCATGGAAATTAAATTGTTAAACTTGAAGGCAAAACAGAACGGAGATCAAAAGGAAAAATCTGACTGAACGCGTGCTTGAAACTAGCAATGCTAAAAGGCGCAAGTGGTGGGGAAAGGAGGAAAAAGTCACGTTCCCAAGTTGACATAAAGTAAAGAAATCGACACAAGGGACCTTGGATATTATACGCCACAGTCATTTATTGGACGCTTTTGCTATAACTTAGTTCGTTTATTTGAATGCAGTGATGAGCGCGTTCCAGAAAATTCTAGAAAATATTTGAAAAGTAACTTTTCTTAATAATAATGTTAGGAATATAAAACCTAGCTGGCCGGATGGCCCATCTTGAGCAGTGAAATAATATGCTTTCATTTATACAGACGGACAGATAATAAGAAAGATATTGACAAAAGACTGTGTTGTTCATATCAGCGAGCGTCTGCATTGAAATAAAATCTGTCACTAATTTTCAAAAAAGTGTGGCCTTGAAGACGCAAGTGCTAAAATCTAGTGGAATGAAGAGACGGGGTGGGATGGTGAATTGTGGCTAAAAATAACTTTAAAGGCGAAATTGTGTAGGGGAAAGCAGGGTTGGTTCAAAAAACAAGTGTGTTTTTTTTGTGAAACGCAAGTAGAGATGGACGGACCAACAGAAAATAAGGCATACTTGACTGAGGTCTGACTGAAATGACTTTTAGTAGGATATTTGAATTTGAAAAAAGAAAAGGCAGTGATTGGCCCTAGAGGAAGATATTATCGGCGCTCAGACGCGCATTTTGTGCCATTCAGTATTAGTTGTCCTGGTAGACACAGTGAATTATTAAGTGGTGTAATTCCCAGAAGCTATTGAAGTATTTAGAGGGACGCCATCATAAGGCCAGCAGCTCAGCTGAGTTTTGCTAGCATTTATTTAACTGTGTTCTATATTCATAATTCTGGTAAGACTGAAATTATTTCTTTGTACATTTTAATATTTGTTTAAGGTTCGAGTGATTTGATACTGCAATAGCATAATCTGTTCCTTACAACAAGTAAGGGTTCGCTCTAGACCCCCCGCCCCAGTTCAGGGTCTAGAGACAAATAAAATACATAAACTCCAGCAAGGATTAGGAAGGACAGATCAAGTGTTGAGATCAGTGAAACATATCACCTATCCTATTCTATGGCCGGAAACTAATGAACATATTTCAGAATCTGTAGTCTTGGAGAACTTATCCTATGTGAAACCAACTTGGTAAGATGTGTTGTTTGGTCAGAAAGATCTGACCCGTCTATGTGGTGTTGTTGTTGTGTAGTTATGTGTCCAGAAATGGTTAGAGGATGGAATTCTGACACATGACTAATACTTTGATTGCAGAGCTGTGAGTTTCAGTTGGCACCAATGCGGTGTCAAATGAGTTGTTGAATTTTACCAGAGTGGACCCGTGCAGTAACATTGGGTCAGAGCATCCTAATATAGCCCCCAAGCACGGAGAGGTGGGGCCACCATACTTCTAATATAGCCCCCAAGCACGGAGAGGTGGGGCCACCATATTTCTGATATTGCCCCCAAGCACGGAGAGGTGGGGCCACCAGACTTCTGATATTGCCCCCAAGCACGGAGAGGTGGGGCCACCAGATCTCAGCACCAGAGCTACACCTTCAAGTTACGTGAGCGCCTGATCTGCTGAGAGTTCACCAACTCAACTTATTTCCTAACACACCCATAAAAATTCCATCAATTAACTGGACAATGTGTAATCGCCATAGACAGGGAGTGATGAGGCCACCCCAACAGCACATCCATTAAAAGTTCTCCCACAATAGATTACTACTATAACCAGTAATAATATTAACTAGTCTAGTAACATATATATGTACACACCTTGCATTTATTATGTAATATTCATGCATTTTTTTCATAATTTCTAAAACCTTTCATATGTTCTGGCCAAAATAAAACCTTGGTCCAGAACATATAAATGTAAGAAAATTACTATCAAAATTTTACACAACTGAGTTAGTTCCGTGTATTATAACATTTTAGTTATCTAGCGCTTAGTAGCGAATATCTGTGTGTCCATTAACACATCATTCAACGTAGCCACATTCATTAGTAAAAAAAGATAGGTGTGAGGTCGTAGTGGTAGCAAGAAGGGCTTTCTGACAATTCACAGCTACATTTTATCTCAGGAGCCTTCACAGCTGACCTCATGCATCACACTTAGAAATATCACCACCATACAATACCATCAAACCCACTACATTATTAAATCATGTTTTTTTTTTTCATGTGCTATTCTAATTTTTATCTGTGATATGGATCTTCCATCTGATGTTATTAATTGCCTAGATGTGTAAATCTATGAACTTGTTATACAACTCTCCCATTTATTTTGATAGTGGATTCCGGAGAAGTCTGTTTCATTCGGATGTTTATTACTTCTGTATTTTTTTCTTTCGGAGCTGTGGCCATTTTTTGAACTTTCAATCACTATTATTTCAATCATTTTTCATCTCTTCGTCACTTTTCGGTATTAAGACTATAACATAATCGTACAATATGTTGTTTACATTATGTTTACTGACTAATAGTTCTCTTATATTCTCTATGAATCTCACTACGCATTCACTGTACTGAAAGAATAGTGACAGCTGACATCCGTGTCTAACGTCCAGCGTTATCTGCTGAAACTGTTCTACCTCGTTACCAAGTCTTAAAGCTTCTCATTGTTATCAGTACCTGGTCTTTATCGATTTTGTTCTAACACTGTGACAATATTCCCACGTTTCACCTTATCCAAGGCCTTAGCTTAGCCTCCACTTCTCACACTTCTCAATGTAATTCTCTACGGTATTATAATCTCGTGACTCATGACAGTGATCTTCGCATTCCATGACTCCTAGTATTTTTGGCAAAGGTACGAATACGAACTTGGGCGAACTTCAATAGATCTTCGGGTATGTATCCACGTTTTTATCGTGTTTATTTCACTTTCAGACTTAAAAATCTTTAATATTTGGACATGCGCCCTAATATAACCTACTAGGTACTTCGCCATTACGAGGCAAAATTTTTTTTTTTTAAATGTTTATTTTTAATTTTTCTAAAACCTTTTTTTGTCTCCTTTTGGCGAGCGCCAAAACCTAGCCCCGGTCTGTCGGTTATATTTGGGTGTATGTCCAAATATAAAAGACCTTGTGGTCTGGTTCATAAAAGGTGTTCTTACTATTATGCAGTTTGGTCCAGACCTTTTTCGTATGGCGTATTCATTCATTCATTAAACCTGTTTCCCAAAGAGCATTGGCCTTCAACAAACGTATGTCAAGTCCTCGTATCACGTGCCATCAGCTCAATGTCTTTCCATTTCTTCCTGATCTTTTTCATTTCTGTCTCCGGTTTTCTTCTCTGTGTTGTGTAGGTCTTCCTCGTTTTCCTGTCATCCTGGGGATTCCAGAACAAAGATAGCCTGGTGAGGCTAATAACAGGTTTCATTATCGAGTGTTCTATCTGTCTACAGCGTCTCCTTCTCATTTCTGGTTCTGCTTCGACTTGTCTGGTTCTTGTCATCAGTCTCCCTGGAGAAAGACGTATGGCTATAACATTCTCAATTCTACCCCAAGTATTTGTTATCTTTCGCAGTTCTCTTGGAAATTTATTTCTCATTATTTGTTGTAGAGTTTCCCGATGCAATCTGTCTATCTTTTAATTGCAATACTTAGATTGATTCATATCGTTCCTCATTTTGATTTCACGCAAGACGTGATTGCTTGTATTCTTCTGACAGATAACTCATTTTCTTTTTCATAGATTTTGCCACATGCCACCAGTTAAAACATTCACGGATGCCACAACAATTGTGATATCAGATGACGATCAGACCCGGAGAATGCTAACATACTTAGATAAACTAATAAATATTACACACATAAAAGTATGTTTCAAGCACTCGTGAGAAATAAAGAAGTAGAAAACTAGGCAACAGAAAAACATCAGAAGTGAGTGGCTTACCGAAGAATCGAACCCAGGAATAACCACTATCCTCCCTGCCAACTAGGCACCACAAAAAACAGTGTTTCGTAGACATTTATTTATTTGTTTAGATAAACTAAATAGCTTGTGCAGAATAATCTTCAAACCTAAGAAGTTTCGAAAATTCTTCTTCAAGTATCGTGCCTAGTGGCGTAGGAGATCATGTCTCTCCACAACTTCCTGTCTCCAGTTCTTCTTCTTCTTCCTCGTTCGTCCTGAAAAGGACGTTGGTTGCGTTGTGTCAGTTTACAGCGAAGCTGCGGTATTTGCGCCGTTCGGCCGACACATCCGACTTCCGCACGGCATTTTTTGGGACCGGGTTTACCTTCCCTCTTCGATCCCTACTCCTCAGCCTGACTGCAGTGATGCAGCCTGTTTCCAGGACCACCACGTGGAGGTGGAGTAGGGTCTTGGTCAGCTCTGGTTCGCTGACCCTGACGCCGGCAGTCAAGCTATGGGTCGCTTACTGCATTCCTCACTTTTGATGCGTCTTGGGTCGCGTCTCCAGTTCGAAAGTTATCAATCCTAAAAGCGAAGACGTCTGAAATCATATTTACCATGTCAACCAAAAAATCCGTGCCGTTATTGAGGATCACGTAAAAAGGCTGGATAGTATGTATTGAGCCTCATTGAAAGATATAATGAAAGTGCCCGAAATAAAATAAATGGTAGACAGAGGGCTGGAGATCACAGGCTGAAGTAGACTCACAGAAAAGTTCAAAATATGTTGTTCTCAAAACTAGAATCTTCGCTGCCTATATGTGACAAAAAAATAAGGATATAGGAAGCTATTGAGAAAAACATCAATGAGCTCGCTACGAGGTGATTAGGAGTGCTTTCCTTTTTTTCATTCACTACTTGGATTCATATAACCTGGACGCTTAAACATGTTTGGGATGCTGTATTAAATACTTTTATTAAGAAAAGTACACACACTAGTGAGAACAGCGCGATACACTTGTAGGGCATGAGGTGTTTGTGTATGTTTTGTGTGTATGGATGTTTTTTGCTTTGCGGGACACTATGTTCCGCTGGGTAGCGTTTTCCACGTTCACCTTGTGTTACTCGGAAGTGCAAAGTATAGTCACCTCATGAAAAATCGCGCATGAACTAACACGATTTCGCGTGTTGATGATTTTATTCTCCCTATTTATCTACCTCATATGAAAAATTAGCGTATAACACACGCGTTGTAAGAGAAGAGAATGTATTCTTGTTCAAGTCTGTCCTGTTGAATGACTCTAAAACTCGGAGCACAACAAAAATGACAACCAAAAAGATACAGACTTTCATAACTAAATGCTTGCGCAGAATAGGATTGAAATAATATGACAAGATCACCAATGTGGGACTGATGGAAAGGACAAGATAAATACCCTTTGCACAGCTTGTGAGAAATTGCGGGTGTTGGATAAGATACACATTGAGAAAACAGCTGATAATATTCCAAGGCAATTTTTTTTTTTGTTTTTAAATCCCAAAGGTAAGATAAAGGAGGGAGACATAATACAGACAAAGAAGGGAGATAGAGACCGGCGTAAAAGGAATAAAGATGACATGAATATATATTGAACAGACGTCACTGGACAGGAATATATACATTAAAACAGAAAGTGGTGCGGAATCAGTTTTACAAATTAACGTATAAGGGAAACACGGGACGTTTCGGGATTCACCCTTTGCCAGCCACAGTCAAAAACAGGCGACAAGGATAAATACAGACAGGTCAACAGACAACATGCAATCGACAGGAAAGTTTAGGTGTATGCTTGAATGCGCATGTTCCTTATGGAGCTGAAAGGTGGGGGGGAAGAGAGAAGAACTATTCTTGATAGAGCGAACGATTGGACAATGGCGCCAAACTCTCCCGAGCGAGGGACATAACCCCATGTTATTAGAAAGTCTAAAAAACGGCCAGATATAGTTCGCACTCCCCATTGTCACACTAGATTACAATGGAAGTTCTGTCAGTGCCACTTGATTCCACATTAGTGTGACGAAATCAGTCGTGCACTTTTTATAACTCTCGTCCCCTCCGGCAGTATCACTTCATTTCTTAATTTTTTTACTCATCGTCCTATTATTTGGCATATTTATTGCCCTTACATTATTTTTCCTGTGACCACATCCAGACTTGTTTACGTTTCACCGGGTGAACTGTAACAATACCAGGTTGATTACACAGGTCAGCGGTAATACGTTTATCATGTAAGTCGCCTGGCCAAATTTGTTAGACACGCTCTCTATTGATACAGATGGTCGCGCATGATCGTTGAAAGGAGAGCCATATTGTCTGTCTGAGAGAGCCGTCTGAGGGATGGGCGAAAACACAGGTGATAATGAGATAGCTTCCGCCGCCCTCTCCCTGTGTAATTATTACAGATAATCTGTCTGGCGAGTCAATATTGGCGGAAAGCATCTAGACAGGAAATTAGTTCATAGATGTGTTTGTGAGCTTGTATTGGTATACTACAAGCCGACAGATGCTCATAGCTACCTTCTGTATACCTCTTCTCATCCTCGGGCTTGTCGTGACTCCCTTCCATTCTCACAACTTCTCCGCCTCCGCCGTTTGTGCCTAGACGACGATGACTTCCACTTCCGAGCCAATGAGATGCTGGATTTTTTCCGTAGCAGACTTTATCCGGAACATGTTCTCACCTCTGCCCTCCAACGTGTGCTCCCCATCTCTCGTCAGGAGGCCCTCAAACCTCACTATAAACCCACTTCGGATAGAGTCAAATTAATCTTGACCTATCACCCTCACAGTACTGCAGTCAAACAGATCCTTTTCCGCCTTCTCCCTATCCTCCAAGCAGAGTCTGCGACCTAAGAAGTTTTCGGTGAAGCACCTTTGGTGGCATATAGATGCGACAAGAACTTGAAGGATCTTCTTGTTCGCAGCCGTCTTCCAAAGGTGAATGCCACTCACTTTGGCACACTACCCTGTGGTCGGACACGATGTAACACGTGCAAGTATGTCATCTCAACCCACAAGGTGTCTTTTCCTGAGGCTACGTACACTATAAGCAGCAGCTTCACGTGTGAGTCGCGCAACGTTATTTATACGATCATATGTAAACGTTGCTACAAAACCTATATTGGCCAAACAGGCAAACGACTTGGTGACAGATTCAGCCAGCACTTGAATGACATCTTTCAGCAAAAATCCACACCAGTTGCCACACACTGTAATGGTCCTGACCACCATGGTCCCATCGACATCCAGGTCACGGCGATCAGATCCTGCTCCTCTGACACTGCTAGCTTGAGAACCGTCTTATCCACCGCATGGGGTGTCTAAAACCAGCAAGTCTTAACACTCTGCACACCTTTGTCTGAGGCCACCCTTTCCTCTCTTGTTCTATTTTGACTCTTTCCACTCTTATCCTTTTTTTCTATTTTTCTGCCGCCTTCTAATAATATGTATGAATGTAATACACTGTTTTTAATATGTCTTGATTTTTATTCTATATTTATTTATCTCCAACTCATTATGTCCTCTTCTATTTCCAGTCCCCACTAATATTACGTTTGGGTAGTTTATTGTTTAGTTTCGTTTTTTAGTTTCTTAGTATGTATTGCGTACATCCGGTGGTGGCAGTCATTTCCTTTTCACGGCACGCTCGTCCGTTCGCGGGAAGCATAAGTGGTAGGACTTCGATGTCTTAAGGTAAGTACCTAGGTTTAATTTTTATATTTATTTAGGTTCTTATGTGTCCTATCTAGCCTTCACTTTCTTTCCTTTCCCTGACGAAGGCCTTGTGGCCGTAACGTTGGCTATTTTCTTTGTCTTTTGTCCTCGTAAGACGAATCACATTTTTTAAATTCTTTTTCACACCCATCCATTGTGAGCTTGTACAAAGGCAAGCGGAAGTATTACAGCATTATTAGAAAGAGGTCAAGCGTTGAAATTTTAAAATTTAATATTTTAAAACACGCGGGGGAACGTAATGATTTAACACTCCTACCCACATATTGCAAAAGAGATTGGATTGGTGTAAAGTTAGAGCCGGAATACACAATGGTTCTCATTGGCAAATTCGTCGGAAGCAAAATCTGGGATTTGAACTGGAAATGAGAGATATAATGTAGCGAACTCGGAGTCACAGATCAGACTGCATCGCAACGTCAAACTAACAACTCCCAGAAGCCAGAGAGAAAAGGATCGGACTAAGTATTCCTATATTATAAGTGACAGAACAGAATGTTTGGGCAACATTAAAACTTAAAAGTAAACCCACATTTATAAATACAAAGACTGGAAACTTAAAGGACCAAGATCGAAGTATTCGGGCAACTTTAAACTTAAAAAAAGTAAACCCGCATTTTTTAAACACGAAGATTGAAATCCTGAGGAATCCCATCACCCGTCATAAGAGGAATATTACATTTCCAGACCAAGTGATTCGAAAGCATCTAACCTAAGTTGCTAGTGTCCATTCTAAACTGTACCAGGAGATTGTGTTCCCAAAAGTTACTTTGGGTTCGTGGAACGAAGCTATCAGACCGTTCGTGGAACGAAGCTATCAAACTGTACATGGAACAAAGCTATCAGACTGTTCGTAGAACAAAGCTATCAGACTGTTCGTAGAACAAAGCTATCAGACTGTTCGTAGAACAAAGCTATCAGACTGTGAAGTGTCATCATCACAGAAGAACTGACGAAACCACGGCTGCAGGACTCACTTATACCAGCGACGGACCGATATAAGTTAACAACTGCCCTGCCAAAGCAGCTTTGTTCTTGACTTCGGAAATATCTTGTGAAATACTACTTTGGGATAGAAGCGTCATTATTCTTCTATCTACAACTCTTTACTTAGTCGTTCCCCTTCTACCGTGAGGTGTAGAGGTTTGGAAGAGAGAGCGCCAGACCATTCTATCAGCTGTCTTCTTCCTGGCCTGGTTCCATTCTAGTCCTCGGTCCTTCAAAGATTGTCTAATGTTGTCCTCCCAGCGGACTCTGGGTCGTCCTGGAGGTCTGGATCCCTGGCTCTTTGTTTCCCATGCTTGTCGTGGTAGCCGATCTTCTCCCATTCTGCAGACATGGCCAAACCATCTTAGTTGGGACTGTTCTATTTGGGTCTGCAGCGGATGGGATTTTAGGCCTTGAAGGATCGTCTGGTTGCGGACCATGTCTCTTCTTGTTACTTCAACCACTTTCCTCAGATACCTCATTTCTGAGGTTTGGATCTGGCTTTTGTGGGTTGTAGTCATTGCCCATAACTCGCATCCATTTATCAAGACTGGGACATAGGTGGAGCGGTATACAGCCATCTTCGTTTTCTTACCAACCTCTCTCTTGCTGAGGAATCCACGATTTATGGTCTGAAAAAGTCTCCCAACTGCTGCTCTTCGATTGGCCAACTCTTCTTTGATGCCTCCCTTTCGGTCTATAATAGCTCCGAGATATTTAAAGTGGTCGACCTGCTCCAGGACCTGTTCTCCCAGCTTAATCTGATGTTTTCTTTCTTCTCGTGATATCACCATGGATTTTGTTTTAGAGCTGCTTATGACCATCCCTCTCTTCTCCAGCTCTTCCTTCCAGACTTGCAGGTTGGATTGGAGATGTGCCTCTGATTTAGCAATCAGGGCAACATCATCAGCAAATGCCAGCTCCGAAATATAGACCTGTCTCATCTTCCAGTACCCCACTGAATACTTTCTTGTTCTCTCCTTACATGCCTTGATGACATCGTCCATAAGGAGTATGAAGAGGTAAGGTGATAGGATATCACCTTGTCTTACACCAGTGGTGGTCCTGAACTCTTCTGACTTATGGTTTGCTGTCCTCACATAATTTCTGCAAGACTTGTGGAAGCTCTGTATAGCATGAATCAGAGGTGCTGGAATATTCTTCCTTGCCAAACAGTCCCAAAGTTTGCTCCAGGGGACCCTGTCAAACGCCTTTTCCAGATCTATGAAACAAAGATGGATCTCACTCTTATACTCAAGGGCCTTTTCACTCAGCTGTCTGAGTGTGAAGATTAGGTCTTGAGTACTTCGATTTGCTCGGAATCCGCACTGGACCTCATCCAATTGTGGCTCAGCTAGGCGTCGGAGTCTCTGCTCTAGGATTCTAGAGTAGATTTTACCAGGGACACTGAGAAGGGATATGCCTCTATGGTTACCACATTGTCGATTGTCACCCTTTTTGAAAATTGGTGTTAGATGGCAATCTCCCAATCTATCTACAACTCTGCTGTCGTGAAATATTCTAATCCACATATATAAATTAAAACGTAAATATAAAGCCTAACAAATAAATTCAATAAAAGGAAAGAAGAATGGTAAAGAACAGTGCTGTCACAATGACTGTACTCGAAATCCCCCTTGTTTTCTACTTCGTCTGCAAATTGTAACGTTTCACGTTGTTAGTAAAGGCCTCCTGCATCATTACACGCTTGCTTCAATAAAACGTGTACTGCCTTTCTAAGAAAAACCTTGAGATACGCAAGCTGATTAATGACCTAAATTAATACTAGCATTAATTACACTACGTTACCATAAACGAACGGACAGATGGACTTAGGATAGAAAGAAGGGAGGGCTGATCGGAGGAACGCAGGCAATACTACCACAGTCGCGCGATACACAATTGCTGCCATCACGCGTGTAAGGCCACATGCACTAGTTTTTTTTCAAATCGACAGTGATAAAAACACTACCCATACCAGAGTTAGGTTTTAAAAACTTACAAAA
The DNA here is from genome assembly GCA_024509875.1 of Oreohelix idahoensis. Classification (NCBI taxonomy): domain Eukaryota; kingdom Metazoa; phylum Mollusca; class Gastropoda; order Stylommatophora; family Oreohelicidae; genus Oreohelix; species Oreohelix idahoensis. Next base: position 104,092 of record JAMPIV010004555.1, read on the forward strand.
TTCTTATTAGGAAATATGACATTATACTGGTTTACGTTTGAAAACATGACAGTACCCAGACACCCTAAAGTTTGGAAGTGAGGAGGTAGTAACAGCACGACTATCCTAGAAGAAAATGCATATTGGCTCCATTAAATATATATATTTGGGTTCCTTAGGACTTGCTGACAAATAATATGTTAAACGTTACGCAAATAGTCTAGGAATTAACAAATTATAGCCAAAAGAAAATAGTGAGGGTGTCAGACAACACCAAATTCAGAATCGCTCAGTGGCAGATTTTCACCACACCATTGTACGGGAAATAGGCTGACATGTTACCTCATATTTGATTGGCGGAAAATAAATGTAAGGCTAAACACGATTAGTCGGACTATAATTACTACTTCTTTGTTGTTAGGGAAACGTGAGTATGAGTACTTTTTTGAAAAGCTGTGTAAACATGGCATGATTGGTTAGACCTGCCAATATAGTCAATTAGAGGCGTCAGGTCAACACCACATTTGCAAATAAACTTACTACAGAATCAGTGCGTTGAGCACCAGTGCATATTTTGCAAAATAAAAGCCTGGGACATCGGCAGATCGAAATTGTGCTATATTCATTGCCGGTCAACGTAATTCTGTGTTATTTCCATGAATTGTGGTAAGCTTGAAATATTTGACATCTTTTAATGAAAATTGAATGTAAATTGATAATTTATGTCTGTATATATGTGTGGTTCAGTAGCGAACATGAGGTGAAGCCTATATAATGCTCCAGCCTGAACAGAAGGTGTCGGAGGAAAGTAAAACTACATGGAATTGCCAAACAGTACACTGACACCTATATTATTGACTAGAAAGAAATAATGCTGGAATTGCAGAGGCGTAGTAACCATTAGGGAGGAATATACTGGTGAAAATTGTTTCAGATGAAGATAGCAGTTGGCCTACCGCTCTGAACTCAGTGTTTGTTATGTATTGTGCTCAGTGTAGAAATAGAGTATAAATTAGTTCTGAAGTAGGAGGTACAACCTTCTTATTTCAGGGACTGTGGTCCTAAAGCTATTGAGCAGTACCTGGTCAGAGCTTTGCTGAATCCAGAGGCGGACAGCATACTCCTTGGTCCATATAGCAAACAGTGAGGTGTCTCCAGAACACAGCGGAGCAATCGAGCAGAGGAGTCTTTTCCTGCCGCCATCACGAAAGTTAAGCCTATGTGGCCAGCTGAGCTCAACATTATGTATCCCCATCCTAAACTGACATTGTATAAAATTAAGAGGGGAAATTAATTGTTTTAGTGAACGGAACTGAGAACATCTAAAATACTAGTTCCAACTGAAATAAACACTTGAAGTCATGATGACAAATACCAACATAGCTTGAAAAAACAACACCAGTATTACCTCATATTACCACTACACAACTGACACACATAGGATAAGATTAATAAAATATGTCACTACAAGATTCATATTGATAAATTCTGTACATATAACTTGTAATTAAGATTGATTGTGATTCCTGGTTCACTTTGTAATTGAATCAGGACACATATATATTAATGAAAAGTGCTTAATACATATTGATATTTGAAAATTTACCAGTGACTCATTTAAGATAGTCTTATAGAATGGTACATGTGTGTGAGTGTCAGAGTGTTGTCAAGTGTGGTGGAATAAATTGACTTGTTTATCTGTCTGTTATTGTTGTGACTTACACTTCATCATATACATACCCTAGACATTCAACGTAGTCATCACTATATTCAAGAATAATTCTGACTGAGGTATAAATATGTGGTAGCAAGTAAGGTCATCTATAATACACTACCCTTATTAGATATAGATACCTTCACAGCTGATCTCAGTCAGTACACTAAGTCCCCTATAAATATTTATATATCCCACTTTACCACATCTGCCAAGAGTAATTTTGTGCGAAGGTAGACACCTTTCACGACCCATTTAGATACTCTTGAGTTTTGGCCACTGTTGGACCACTGCTGCCAAGCAGGGGAGGCTATCCGTGACAATTAGTTGAGCAGCATGCTTTTCAAAATGACCAAATATGTGATATAGTCACGGACTCGAGTCATTAGGGGTTCATAGCAAAAGTTTTAGCTCTGTAAGTAGATGCCAGAGCCATATTGATCTACGAAAACAACTACGCCCTACAGGACAGTCACGATGAAGGGAGCTTAAAATACATGGCGAAAGGGAGGAATATACATCGTCCTGGCTGTAGATCAGTAGCAATGGATTATGAAATTTAGAACAGTAGATTTATATACAACATAATTGGTGTTATTTCAACCACCTCAAGTTGGTAGAATGCATAAAACTAGGAGTCGGTGGCCAGTTTGGAATTTGAAACCAAGTTAGTTCACATCCCAGCGCAGGCGGAAAAAACAAATCAGCATGAGAGTAACATTTGGGAGCCATATGAGCCAAACTGGCCCTCTCTACAGCGAATGAACAGGCTAGAATAAAATGGTTGAAACTCGTCTGACGGAGAGATCAAATCTGATGACCAGACTGCCTCCAGTGGCAATATTCTTATCATTGTGTCTTTTCTTTGCTGCATTTCAGGCTTTCTGCACCTCTGGATTAGTGGGGCTTCATTTGCCGCCTCGCGTGTGTTTAATATATATATATATATATATACAAGTTGTATATATATATATTTTTTTATCTTTCACATCAATGTTCACATTCTTCTTCCTTCTTACGTCCATCAGATGTGAAATTTCATCTGTCATCCATTTCTTCTTTGCAGTCTTTTGTATACTGGCACGATTTATTTTGGTGTGTGATATATTGATTTCTTTAACATTTTCCCGTTGTTGTTGTTGTTTTTAGATATGGCGTTATCTTTACTCATCTAATGTGAATGGAAATAGTATCGCTCTCACTCATTTATCTCTAGGAAGGTTGTTTCTAGCTAGATATTTTTTAACCCAATTTTTGAATTGCCTTCAGCTGGCAGAAAATATGAGTAAATTTGAAAGCTGCAACCAAGGTGGAGTGCGTTCAGTTCTCTGCACAAGACAACAGGAGTCTGACACTTGGGAGTCATGACCCAAGTGGGCCCGCCCCCCGTAGAGTGTAAAGGAGATTAAGGGGCCGAAACACTTGATCTACGGGGGGACGTCATCTGATGATCAGATTGCCTCCTTTTGTATCGCTAGTTTCCTATCATCAAGAACCCCACTATAGTTTTTACACTTTTATTCTAAGTTTTTATCAACAGTCATAAATACCATTTATATCCTCAAGCATCAGCCTTCAACAAGCAGTCATAAATACAATTTATCTCCTCAAGCATCAGCCTTCGACAAGCAGTCATAAAAACCATTTATCTCCTCAAGCATCAGCCTTCAACAAAAGCACATGCCAAGTCCTCCTATAACGTGCCATCAACTTAAGTTCTTTCCACGTTTTCTACATCATTTTCACTTCTGTCTTCAATTCTCGTCTCCGTGTGTTTCGTGGTCTACCTCTGCCTCTCTCACCCTGGGGGCTCCAGAACGAGAACTGCCTTGTAAGGCTATACACAGGCTGCCTGTGTCCTATCCATCGCCATCGTCTTCTTCTCATCTGTTGTTCCACTGACAACTTTCTGGTTCTTGTCATCATTTCCATATTGGTGACTTTGTTTTCATACTACCAGCGCATAATTGTTGTAGGAGTCAGCTCTACGGCTTGTGTTCACAAATAAAGTACCGTTTCAAAAGTTTTTTTATTACTAACTTCTTACACATTCGTTGGAGATAAAAACTGAAATGTAGTATTGTAGTGGTGTTTGATGGTATTGTATGATGGTGATATTACTAATTGCAATTGTATGAGGCCAGCTGTGAAGGCTCCTGAGATAAAATGTAGTTGTGAATTGTCAGAAGGCCTTTCTTGCTACCACTACGACCTCACACTTAATTTTTTTTAATGAATGTGGCTACGTAAAGTGTCTAGGGTTCTGATATGTAGGGTGGTGTAATAGGTTATAGATATACCCACAGATATTTAACAAGACTAATAAGATTAATAAATATTACAACACACTGAACTAACTCACGTGTGTAAAATTTCTTGATAGAATTATATTACATTTATTTTGTTCTGGATCAATTTTTTAGAGTGACCAGAACTTAAAAGGATTTAGAGATTATGAAAGAAATGCATGGAATATTATATCATAAATGCAATAGTGTACATATATATGTACTATACTAGTTAGTTTTATTAAAATGTTCTAGTAGTCATCTACTTGGGAGGATAGTTACTGTTTGTGCTGTTGGGGTGGCCTCATCACACCTGTCTATATTGACTACACAGTGTCCAGAAAATGGTGGGAATTTTATGGGGGTATTAGTAACTAAAGGGCTTTGGTGAAAGTCCAGCAGACCAGAGGCTCACTCATCTTGTCGTTGTAGCTCTGGTGCTGAAAACTGATGGTCCCACCTCTCCGTGCTGGCGGGCAATAATGGTGGTCTCTGTCACAAGTACTGCACAGATACACTCGAGTAAAGTCACCAACTGAATAGTCACTGCTTTGTTGACAACATAAACTCGCAGCTCTGCAATCAAAGTATGGGCCATGTGTCAAAATCTATTCTCTACCGACGTCTGGACACAACACTGACACAACAACCACATCATACAGACAGGTCAGATCTCTCTGACCAAACAGCACATTTACCATGGTGGTTTTACATCAGATAGATCCTCCCAGACTATAGATTCTGAAAAATATTTATTAGTTGTCTGCCCTAAAATAGGATAGGTAATATGTTTCATTATTCTCAACACTTGATCTGTCTTGCATAATCCTTGCTGGAGTTTATGTACATTGTTGGTCCCTAGACCCTGACTAGGGCGGGGGGTCTAGAGCAAATCCCTACTTGTTTGTAAGGCTAGATTTCGATATGGCAGTATCAAATCACTCGAACATGAAACAATATTCAAAATATATAAGGAAATAATTTCAATCTTACCAGATTATGAATAAATAACACAGAATTGCTAGCAAAACTCAGCTGAGCTGCTGGCTATAGTATGGCGTCCCTAAATTTATTACACTTTCTTTCATATGGAAATCACCACACTTTAAAATCTGTGTCTATCACTGAACAACTATTGAAGAATGGCCCCACTTTCGCGTCTGAGCGCTAATGATATGATTGTCTGTGGCCAATCACTGCCTAGGTTTATTTTAAATTCAAATTTCCTACCATAAAGTCATTTCAGTCATGCTTCAGTCAAGTATGGATGGTTATCTGTTAGTCTGTCCGTCTCTACTTGTGTTTCTACAAAATGTACTTGATTTTTGAACCAACCTTTCTCTCCCCTCCAAAATTTTGTCGTTAAAAGTTATATTTAGACACAGCTACCACCCAAAAACCCTCTCCTCCATACTAAGTAAATTTGAACACCTGCGTTTCGAGGTCGTGTTTTTTTGTGCAATTAGCGACACTTTTAGATTCAATACAGTCTGTCGATGATGTGAACAACACTGTCTTTTGTCATTATCTTCAATATTATCTATCCGTCTGTAAAATTAAGAACATATTAGTTCACTGCTCAGAATAGGCCATCCGGCCAGCTAATTTTTATATTCCTAACATTAATATTAAGAAAAAAGTACTTTTTAATTTTTGTAATATTCCTAACATCTGCGTTTAGCCGCTGAATTCAAATCAAGGCCTTGGTATCGCGCAAAAGCGTCCAATAAATGACTGTGGCGTATTATATCTATGGTCCCTTCTGTCGAGTTGCTTACTTTTTATGTCAACTTGGGAAACGTGACTTTTCTCCGTCCCCCCCCCCCCCAATTGCGTCTCCTTAGCCTTTCTAGTCTCACGCAATCTTTCCAGTCATATTTTTTTCCTTTTTGATCCGCCGTTCCCCTCCTGTCTAGCAAGTCAGTTATTATGGAGGATGATGACCCGCGGTCTAGGCGATCATGTACTATTCGCAGCCTACGCATTATGTTTTTATCCTTAAATGTTATCTTTGGAGATATTTTACCGTTGTATCTCTGTCAATTTCACTACACATCTCCCCACTTGAAAACATGCCTATGGCAAGTTCCAACACCAGCGATACACATAGGTAAAATTACTCCTCACGTCTGCCACTACTCTAATTTTGATCACAGGGGTGCCGACTGAGGAAATCTGCACCGACATTCAATTTGCCTGGGATATATTGGATACTAAACTGATAAGGTTGAAGCAACAAAGACCACCTCAGCAATCTTGCGTTTTCATGCTTAGCCTGAGACAAGAACACGAGAGGCTGATGGTCCGTCTCCACCACAAAAGTCCTACCATACAGATAGATTTGAAACTTCTTTATTGCCCAGATTAATGCTAAACATTCTTTTTCGCTTGTGGAGTATCCTTGTTCCGCCTTATTCAATTTGCGGCTTGCATAAGCGACTGGTTTCAGTTCCCCATCAGGTGAAGATGATCTTTGCAACAAAGCCCCTCCGAGTCCCACATTACTTGCATCGGTTCTTAAGACAAAGTCCTGTGTCAAATCAGGCAGTTTGAGAATAGGCTTGCTAGTGAGTTTTTCCTTTAACTCTTGGAACGCTAGTTCACATTGTGCAGTCCAAATAATTTTATCTGGAAGTCCCTTGCGAGTCAGATCAGTCAGAGGAGCACAAATAGCGTTAAAATTCTTGATGTATTTCTGATAAAATCCGCATAACGACACAAATGATCGCACGTCCTTTTTGTTTGCGGCCTAGGTGCTCTCTGCAGTTTTTCCAAGTTCTTAGGATCAGGGGTCATATTACCCTGATATACAGTGTGTCCCAAGAATTCCAACTCTTTGCATCCAATACAACATTTTGTTGGCCTAGCAGTTAAGTTCGCCTCCCGAAGTCTATCAAACAACATCTCCAGAGCTTCAATGTGTTCTTCAAATGTCTCTGTGGCGACGAGAATATCATCCATGAAATTCGTGATACATGGGTTATTCAGGGGGTCCAACAATTTTCGCATCATCCTTGAAAACACACTCGGAGCATTTTTCAGTCCGAATGGTAGCATATTGAATTCATAATGTCCATCCGAAGTGCTAAAAGCCAAATAAGGTCTCACTTCAGGCTTCACTGGGATCTGGTAATAGCCTTTACTAAGATCCACCTTTGAAAAGTATTTTGCCTTGTTCAGTCTGGCAAATAGCTGTTTTGTGTCTGGTAATGGATCCACTTGTCCTTCTGTGACAGCATTCAGTTTCCTGTAATCTATGCACAGTCTGTGTTCCCCAGACGGTTTTCTCAACAAAACGACACTAGAACTAAAAGATGATTCACTGTGCGAAATAATCCCCTCCTTCAACAAATACTCTATTTCTTCCTTCAATGCCTTCTCCTTCGCGAACGGAATAGAATAGGCTCTCATACAGATTGGGTTTGAGTCTACCAGTTTCATGTCATACTGTAGCAAATTTGTATGGCCTGGTTTATCTGTTAATACATCTGTATGTTCCTCCAGAACCTGTTGAACTCTCTCCCTCTGGTTTTTAGTCAGGTGCTTACTGACTTTTACCTGTGCTGCGGTTTCACAAGGATGTAATGGGTATTCATGTGAGGTGAGTGGTTCTTTTTGCATCTGGGTTGCAATAGCCAAGGTCAATAAGGGGGTGCTTTCCTGGAGTGGTCTGTCCATATACTTCTTTAACAGGTTTACATGATAAACTTTCTCCTTCCCCTTTTTGTCAATTTTATAGTTTGTTCTAGACACCTTCTCTAGAACCGTATATGGACCTTGCCAACCAATTTGTAATTTATTCTGGCTTCCGGGTAGTAGAAGCAGCACCTTCTCTCTGACTGCCAGTTCCCTGTCCTTTGCCTTCCTATTAAAATATGCTGCATGTTTCTTCCTGGCTTGTTTCAAATTATCATTTGCCAGTTTCCATCCAGCTTTCAAACGAGTGGTCAGTTCGTTCACATATTGATACGATGAGGTAACAGTCTCTTCCGCCTTCTCATCTGTCCAGGTCCTTAATAAAGTTACATCTGGATCTTTAATTTATCATACTTATTTTTCATGGAACCCGTCTGGTCCCGTCCCTTAGAAGCTTTATAATGAGGACTTTTCTTCCTAGAATCATCACTCACAAATCGACCACTACCAATTTTTTCTCTGGGGTTTGTCTCCCCACTTAAGATTGTTTATGAGAGATCTTCGCTCTCTTGTCTGTTCTTCCAGTTTATATAAGTCTGACCGAGGGATTGTCATCTTATCCTGGGTAAAATTTCTTCTTTGTACTCTTCGCATAGTGGCCATGTTAATCCATTCAAGTGAAGACTGGGTGTGAAAAGGGGGCTCCCATTCCACTTTGTCTACCCGAGTATAATTAGTTTTCCTTTCAGGCCTAAAGTTGCCCCGTGGCGTTTCTAGGTCCTGCACATATTTTCCCTTTGTGGGTGTTCCCTCATAAAATACGCCACATGCTTCTACAAAGTTTTCAACATCGACATTTACGTCGGGCCAATAGTATTTTCGAGCAATCTTTTGGCAGATGGTACCGACTTTCTCATGGTCACCATCTGTTCCAACATGTAAGCTCCTTATTAAGTTTGCCCTATATATCTTGGGAAGAACTAACTGTCCGTGACCAGTGGATCTAGTTCCTGTCTTCCTGTATAATAGTTTGTTCTTCATGAAATATTCCCCCTTGCTCGGAGGTGTGTGGCATTTGGGCAATTTTTTAAAACAGGGCTTGAGTGTCCTATCCTCAGCCTGCGCCTTCCTCATCTCCTCTGGATGAGCATTTATAGGTTCACCTTCTTCCTCCTTCTTCTGTGACCTGGTCTGCACTGTCGCCATGATCACAGGTTTCTCGGGATTCCCCAAGAAGACGTATCTACACCCCAATATCAGAGGGTAGATTGGTTCATCTATCACTGCTGCTCTGATTCTCCTTCCACATAGCGAGTTTTCACCGTTATCCTTGCGATGGGAAGTGTCATGAGTGGTATGTCCTTAGTCGCCCCTTGTATTTCCACTGTTTCTGTGGTATACTGACTTGGGTCCACTAGGCTAGACTTCACAACTGAATCATAATCCAAACCTGTATCATAAAGGCACCTTATGGTGACCCCATTACAAATAACATCCTCACAAACTGGGGGGTGATAAGGTTCCTGTTGTCCCTTAGGATTAACCTTTAATCTTTGCGTCCCCCGACTTCATTGCAGCAATGTTTGAAGGTTTCCTTCTACAAAATTCGGTGTTATGGTTATCCTTCTTGCACCATTTACACCATCTTTTTCCTTGGTTCAACGGTTTTCTTTCATTGAACTTTTGGTCATTGAACTGTGAGTTTCTGTCGCGATAGTCATTTCTATCATTTCTTGAACTGGCCGCATCAAAGTTCACATACCTAGGGTCTACCATCAATGACAAACTCTCACTGGATACAGAAATCGACAGCCGCATTGGCAAAGCTGCAGCTACCTTTGCCCGCCTCACATCGCGTGTTTGGGGAAACTCCAAACTCACAATGAAGACCAAAGCTGCGGTATATAATGCCTGCGTCACCAGCACACTCCTATATGGCAGCGAGACCTGGACGACCCATGCTAAGCAAGAAAGACGGCTCAATACCTTCCATTTGCGGTGTCTACGCCGCATCCTCGGCATCTCGTGGAAAGATAAAGTGACAAATGTCGAGGTGTTGTCACGTACTGGCCTTCAAAGTATGTCTCCACTGCTTAGACAGCGCAGACTTCGCTGGCTTGGCCATGTTCGTCGCATGGAAGATGGTCGCATCCCAAAAGATATCTTCTACGGACAATTAGCAGATGGCAGGAGAACAGTTGGGCGACCACAGCTGAGGTTCAAAGATGTGTGCAAGAGAGATATGAGGGCACTGGACATGGATCCAGCAACATGGGAGCATGAAGCTGCCGATCGCACTAAGTGGCGATGCTATTTACGGCGCCACCTCAGATTGGGCGAAGAGAGGCTCACACAAGAAGCCTTGAGGAGAAAACGTCGAAAGGAGCACCAGGAAAATAAGCAGCTGAGGGCTGTCACCTCAGGGGCGCATTCCCATAGTCAGTTATGACTGAAGGGGCTATTATTATTATTATTATATTATTAGTCATTTCTTGGCCGCTCAAAGTTTGTCCTACCTTTATTTCCCTGCTCTCTATTATCAAATTTATTAAATTGCTGTGGAGCTTTAAAATTGTCTATGTGCTTCTTTTTAGCACCACTTACCTCTGCCTGGGCTGCCTGATACCTCTCAGCAACATTTAAAATTTCCCCCAACTTCTCTGCACCTTGTTCCATGAGAAATTTTCTCATGTCTGGAGCCATGGACTCTCTCAATTGCTCAATCATGATCATTTCTTTAAGATCTTGGGTCTTCCCCAGAGCCGTCCATTTCTCCAAATAGGTTTCTAGTCTAGCAGAGAATTGGTGGTATGTCTCCCCAGACAACAGTTTGGCATTTCTAAATTTCTTACGATAAAATTCACCATTCTTCTCGTACCTTAATAACAAAGCCTGCTTTAACATGTCATAATTGTCTTGGTCTTCCCTGTTCATTTTAGCAAATACTTCATAAGAAGTACCTCTCAATCCCTGTGATAGCTTTAAGCTCCACCTCTCTCTCTCTAACCCATATGTAGTAGCTAATAACTCAAAACGTCCTAGGTACCCCTCTATGTCATCGTCTTTTTCAACAAAATGGTCTAAATGAAACCCCATAGCTGAGTTTGAGGCTCCCAGACTGGGCGTAGCATCTGAGGCAAAAGGGCTGGCACCATTTTCAGGAGCCGGACCTTGTAATTCCAGCTCCCTTAGTCGTAATTCGTGCTCCCTTTGCAACCTTCTATCTTCTGCCTCCCTTTCGGCCTTTTTATCTTCTGCCTCCCTTTGCTGTCGTTTTTCTTCTGCCTCAATCTGCAGCCTCTTAATTTCTCTATCAGCCTCAATTTGTAACCTCTTCTCTTCAGCTACCTTTCTATCTTCCCTTTCAATATATTTATCACATTCAGCCGTTACATATTGAATTAAAATTTGACCATCCATTCCCATCTCCTTCGCGGTGAGCACAGCAGCTGATCTAAATTTTGCCAGCTCCGCCATACTTTTTAGACAATATAATAATATACAAGCTAAATCTCTAACCAGTAAATACACTAAGTACTTCTTATGACTATAGTCTAACCAATTCTAACTAACCAGTTAACTAATTAATTATTACTGGCTGTGAAGATTCACCAACTTTTATCTGCAGGGACACTTTTAATTTTAAAGGAAATTTTACAATTTATTTCCCTACTTTTATTTCTCCCACCAGGAGATCCTAATATTACTGTTGGGCTAATTATCCCTGGACAAGACCCCAATTTATGTCGTGGTGTTTGATGGTATTGTATGATGGTGATATTACTAATTGTAATTGTATGAGGCCAGCTGTGAAGGCTCCTGAGATAAAATGTAGTTGTGAATTGTCAGAAGGCCTTTCTTGCTACCACTACGACCTCACACTTAATTTTTTTTAATGAATGTGGCTACGTAAAGTGTCTAGGGTTCTGATATGTAGGGTGGTGTAATAGGTTATAGATATACCCACAGATATTTAACAAGACTAATAAGATTAATAAATATTACAACACACTGAACTAACTCACGTGTGTAAAATTTCTTGATAGAATTATATTACATTTATTTTGTTCTGGATCAATTTTTTAGAGTGACCAGAACTTAAAAGGATTTAGAGATTATGAAAGAAATGCATGGAATATTATATCATAAATGCAATAGTGTACATATATATGTACTATACTAGTTAGTTTTATTAAAATGTTCTAGTAGTCATCTACTTGGGAGGATAGTTACTGTTTGTGCTGTTGGGGTGGCCTCATCACACCTGTCTATATTGACTACACAGTGTCCAGAAAATGGTGGGAATTTTATGGGGTATTAGTAACTAAAGGGCTTTGGTGAAAGTCCAGCAGACCAGAGGCTCACTCATCTTGTCGTTGTAGCTCTGGTGCTGAAAACTGATGGTCCCACCTCTCCGTGCTGGCGGGCAATAATGGTGGTCTCTGTCACAAGTACTGCACAGATACACTCGAGTAAAGTCACCAACTGAATAGTCACTGCTTTGTTGACAACAGAAACTCGCAGCTCTGCAATCAAAGTATGGGCCATGTGTCAAAATCTATTCTCTACCCACGTCTGGACACAACACTGACACAACAACCACATCATACAGACAGGTCAGATCTCTCTGACAAAACAGCACATTTACCATGGTGGTTTTACATCAGATAGATCCTCCCAGACTATAGATTCTGAAAAATATTTATTAGTTGTCTGCCCTAAAAGAGGATAGGTAATATGTTTCATTATTCTCAACACTTGATCTGTCTTGCATAATCCTTGCTGGAGTTTATGTACATTGTTGGTCCCTAGACCCTGACTAGGGCGGGGGGTCTAGAGCAAATCCCTACTTGTTTGTAAGGCTAGATTTCGATATGGCAGTATCAAATCACTCGAACATGAAACAATATTCAAAATATATAAGGAAATAATTTCAATCTTACCAGATTATGAATAAATAACACAGAATTGCTAGCAAAACTCAGCTGAGCTGCTGGCTATAGTATGGCGTCCCTAAATTTATTACACTTTCTTTCATATGGAAATCACCACACTTTAAAATCTGTGTCTATCACTGAACAACTATTGAAGAATGGCCCCACTTTCGCGTCTGAGCGCTAATGATATGATTGTCTGTGGCCAATCACTGCCTAGGTTTATTTTAAATTCAAATTTCCTACCATAAAGTCATTTCAGTCATGCTTCAGTCAAGTATGGATGGTTATCTGTTAGTCTGTCCGTCTCTACTTGTGTTTCTACAAAATGTACTTGATTTTTGAACCAACCTTTCTCTCCCCTCCAAAATTTTGTCGTTAAAAGTTATATTTAGACACAGCTACCACCCAAAAACCCTCTCCTCCATACTAAGTAAATTTGAACACCTGCGTTTCGAGGTCGTGTTTTTTTGTGCAATTAGCGACACTTTTAGATTCAATACAGTCTGTCGATGATGTGAACAACACTGTCTTTTGTCATTATCTTCAATATTATCTATCCGTCTGTAAAATTAAGAACATATTAGTTCACTGCTCAGAATAGGCCATCCGGCCAGCTAATTTTTATATTCCTAACATTAATATTAAGAAAAAAGTACTTTTTAATTTTTGTAATATTCCTAACATCTGCGTTTAGCCGCTGAATTCAAATCAAGGCCTTGGTATCGCGCAAAAGCGTCCAATAAATGACTGTGGCGTATTATATCTATGGTCCCTTCTGTCGAGTTGCTTACTTTTTATGTCAACTTGGGAAACGTGACTTTTCTCCGTTTCCCCCCCAATTGCGTCTCCTTAGCCTTTCTAGTCTCACGCAATCTTTCCAGTCATATTTTTTTCCTTTTTGATCCGCCGTTCCCCTCCTGTCTAGCAAGTCAGTTATTATGGAGGATGATGACCCGCGGTCTAGGCGATCATGTACTATTCGCAGCCTACGCATTATGTTTTTATCCTTAAATGTTATCTTTGGAGATATTTTACCGTTGTATCTCTGTCAATTTCACTACAAGTATGAATGCCTCTTGTCACAATGTCTCTACTTGCTGTTGATAGATTGGGTTATGAAAATAAACGCTATCAGCCAATATAAATGGAATTCAGTGGACTCTAGCAAAAGAGTATGACGAACTAGATTTTTGCCAACAACCCAACTCTTGTATCTCATAAGCGGAACCAGATGTAAGAGTAGCCTAGGAACACGAAAGGGGATACACCATAAACACAGACATTAAGTAATATCACAGCAAATTACAGAGAAATTGCAGCCTGGAAGAAACCAACACGGAAAAAAAACGTCTAGTGTAAATATGCTATATAGAGCCAAGAACACTGTATTCGAAGTTATAAGCCCATGGGGTTAACCAGGTATCCCATGTATAAGGCAAAGACCAGGTGCAAGAGAAAATGAAAATCTTGATCAGAGGTCATAGCTATTCGTCTGAAAATGCACAGGGAAAAGACAAAGATTATTATAATAAATTCAGCAAATGATAATACGTTTGCACTCGAAACAACACCTCAGCAAGATGTATAATCATACTTCATCACGGTAACTGTCGTAGATTTTTGATAGGAGAATTAAGACTTGGGTTGGTCCCTTCTGAATAGATTAGAATGAGTGATAGTCACAGTGAGAAGTAGTAATAGCAATAGATTTCCACGAGTGAGATGGTAGAAATGTGGTAGAGGCTGTCTCTGAAATCAAGAAAATCTTCTCTCTTTCACCTATCTTCTACGACAGATTTAGATTGAGTCAGACAGTCTACCCCACATATATATAAAATATATATATATCCACTCACATACATACACACATAAGACGACAGTTAGACGTACAGACGTGGGAAAAAAAACTATGACTGATTATATGAATAGTTTGGGAAAACGAACTGACCGACACGCTGTACTAAAGTTTATGAGTAGTTTATTTATCAAGACTAAACTTCTCTCACAACATATCAAATCACATCAAGCACATAAAAAAAATCATAAACAAAAAATCAGAAATACTACCAGAATGATAGACCCGTTGGTATGATCCTTCCCTCGATGGATAGCCCACAGTCCCGTTAGAAGAAAGTGATAGCCCAAAGAATCACAGATACATATGATTTAGTCTAAAATTCTTCCCCTTTAAGGTATGAACAGACTGGATACTCTGATCTAGTATAAGGAAATATATAAATATATATAGTTAGCAATACCTTGCATAAAGAAATGTTACAATTGTGAGTGAATCAACAAAGAACATCCCTCAGTCTACTTTCACTCGGTTCTTTCATCAGGGCCCTGTCGTGCATTTCTCACTTTCTTACCCTATAACTTGCCGTTGTTCACCGTCTGGCGCACGCTATGACACAATCTGTTTTTATCGTTTGGTGAAGCGAATACCCAGCGCTGCAGATCTTGGTTTCATCCAATTTGTCCGGGGAGCGTTCTCTTCTGGCGATAAGTTTATTCAGATTTTAAGTTAGTGTCACTTTATCACCTTACCTCTTCATACTCCTTATGGACGATGTCATCAAGGCATGTAAGGAGAGAACAAGAAAGTATTCATTTGGGTACTGGAAGATGAGACAGGTCTATATTTCGGAGCTGGCATTTGCTGATGATGTTGCCCTGATTGCTAAATCAGAGGCACATCTCCAATCCAACCTGCAAGTCTGGAAGGAAGAGCTGGAGAAGAGAGGGATGGTCATAAGCAGCTCTAAAACAAAATCCATGGTGATATCACGAGAAGAAAGAAAACATCAGATTAAGCTGGGAGAACAGGTCCTGGAGCAGGTCGACCACTTTAAATACCTCGGAGCTATTATAGACCGAAAGGGAGGCATCAAAGAAGAGTTGGCCACTCGAAAAGCAGCAGCTGGGAGACTTTTTCAGGCCATAAATCGAGGATTCCTCAGCAAGAGAAAGGTTGGTAAGAAAACGAAGATGGCTGTATACCGCTCCACCTATGTCCCAGTCTTGACATACGGATGCGAGTCATGGGCAATGACTACAACCCATAAAAGCCAGATCCAAACCTCAGAAATGAGGTATCTGAGGAAGGTGGTTGAAGTAACAAGAAGAGACATGGTACGCAACCAGACGATACGTCAAGGCCTTAAATCCTACCCCCTGCAGACCCAAGTAGAACAGTCCCAATTAAGATGGTTTGGCCATGTCTGCAGAATGGGAGAAGATCGGATACCACGACAAGCATGGGAAACAAAGAGCCAAGGATCTAGACCCCGAGGACGACCCAGAGTCCGCTGGGAGAACAACATTAGACAATCTTTGAAGGATCGAGGACTAGAATGGAACCAGGCCAGGAGGAAGACAGCCGATAGGATAGTCTGGCGCTCTCTCTTCCAAACCTCTACACCTCACGGTAGAAGGGGAACGACTAAGTAAGTAAGTAAGTCACTTTATCAGTTCAGGTAAGAATTAGTGTAAGCGGGTTCACTGTGTCAGAATCACGAGGTTTCCACTACTTAGGAAAAAAAGTCAGGTTTGTAACTTTCGATCAAAGGTAGCCTTCTTGGTCACATCACAAGTTGACAAAAATTCGAAAAAAAAACGTTACTGTTTGTAATAGTTTACTTAATATAGAGATATATATATAGAAAGATATTTATTTGTCTGTTAACACTTTTTGTTGTTAGTCAAAGGTACATAACCCTTGATTTAGTTGTTGGTACATTTTATTATATCTGTTACCTTCTCTTGGGTCTTATATGAATACTAAGATTTACGTCGGCCCATCTTGAGTTGAACTCTGGGGGTCACGCGCTTCTGCGCAGGTGTCGAATTGAGGTTGTCGAGAGAGACTTCCGTGATGATGGGCGGATCCTGATCGCTGTCGGACAGAGGTCCGAAGATTTGTTCTTTGCTGTGAAATTCTGGGGGAAGGCGACATCGTCTGTGTGACTATTATGTCTATGTTCCTCCCCAGAATATATATATAATCTACACAGCATTATCGATGTTTAGGAACAGAGCCCTTTACTTATGCTTCATTATGCATCTTCGCAGTGAGCGACGCTTACTGGAGATAGAAGCCATTTTGGATCCCGCCTTTGCCTAAGCGGATCATCGTTCGGAGAACAGGAATGCCTTATTATCTGATGATGGTACGGAGATCTATCTACTATGGTAACCCACTACTGTGGTTTAAGATTGTCGTCACATAAGCCTACTGATTTACGAGTTGTAATTCCTCGACAGAAGAGGTTCTGTCAGGGAGCCATTGATGATAAACATTTGCTAACATTAACTGACGCGATCAGTCAGTTAGGCTTGGGAGTAAATACAACTAGAACCCTGAGTGACTAGCTACTAATGTTCTGTTGTATCCACATTCTATACGAATGCATATTTGATGTCGTAGACGATTTTATTCAAGCATGTGATGTTATTGCCAAACTGTTCCAGTGACTATATATGTGTCGTCAGAGTTTGCGTCCTATTAAATGTGTGAAATTATCAACAGTAGTTCCAGACATCATTGACTTTCATACATGAGTGAATGAGTGCCTTATTACTTGTCAACTTTGCAGAACAGTACCACCCATTCGCATAACGTACATTTGCACTCTCATTCAACATAAACACTGTCCCTTGTCGGGGCCTCAATACTCCATGGACAAGGTGACCTGTATGCCCAACACTGTGTCGGTTCGAGTTGACCATCAACCTTCATCAAGATGACTAGTACACACTAACTACATGCACCACAGTCACCCTTATCAATGTAATGTACCAGTGTGACGCCTTTGCTGTACAGTTTGCAGTCTACATTTATCAGTGTGGTGGCTTCATGTACACAGCATTTTCCAGTGATAAGAAGATTTACACTTATCACAATCCTCATGAATTAGTAATACCTACGTGTTCCGTCACCACTCATGAAGCATCTAGCATTAATAAAGTTAGTTTATAAAGTTTATTCTCGTCTGATTATTAGCAGTTAAATTAAATTCCTTTATTTGGCTACAATGAGTTTAAAGCTAGAAATATAATATATTCTGCATTCCACTGAGACCACGTCCCTAGAAAATAATACAGACTTAAGTGTATATTAACTCTCTGCACAAATCTAACTAGCTTCACAACGACTAGGATAATTCACTAGATAGGTATTTAGAAGCTCGGCAAAATTTTGACGAGAAACTACTGACTTCGCTATACAAGCTTCATTCACTAGCACGAGTGATTCTGTCTACTGCAAGTTGGAGAATGAAAAGAAAGTTTCAAACTCTGGTTAATATCTATTACCAGACAAGGATGTGCGCTATTTCCGAAAACTACGCAATAGCCTCCCCTTTCCGTCTTAACACTTACTGTAACTCCAAGAGGCTGTCGTAAACTGCCACTTTGCGCCTCTGACACCTTCGTCTAAGAAACGGCCGTAGCGCTACGTGTCAGATGAAAATGTAGACAACTTGTCTGCAATGCAGGGGCAGTTTTCGCACCTACCGCCAAAATGACCATTCTGAGCGAATGTGTGATGGCACTGTTGCGTACTTTTACATAGATGGCAGTTTTAAGTCCTGCCTGTGTTAAAAGATTACGCACCATTCTTATGATAGGAATATTATTTGTGCGTATGATTTATCACGCACGGGTGTGCACTATGTAGTGTATGAGACTCATAGCGCACGGGTTTCTAAGATCGGGAGATGACGTCAGACAGGAATCTTGAAGGGTCGAGCCGGACTGATGGTCCGTATTTATTATATTGTGTCCCTTATCAGTGGGAATTATTTCGATAATGGAGGACTGGCCTTCTTATCAGAAGCCCATGTCAATGTGGTATACGTAAGTCTCGTACCCAGAGATTAATAAGATATATTATATATGAATTTAGTGATGTCTCCACTCTTGCTGGCATCTAGCTGGAATCCACACGTCTGGATTTAATGAATGGATCAGCTGAGCTGTTAGCTTCACTTATGAAACGTAGTAGTAACTCTACGAGTGAAAGTATGATAAAGATGGATCTTAAAAAAATGTATTATGAAGTGCCGACATCTTGGTCTTGGCACGTATGGAGAGGTTAGCCAAGGATAGTATCTAACCTGTATTTATCTTGATGAAGAAATGTTTGAATCTGATGATTAATCAACTGTCTGAACATTTTATTGAAAGAGTCAATTGAGTAGGACAGTATTTATGGATGCATGTTCGAGTATTATTAAAGATGTATATGATGACCGATGTCCTTGGAGAAGGTCAACGGCCGATGCCTTTGAAACGATCATAAAAACCGATTAATTGTATGGACTCTAGTTTAGCAAGGAAGTATTTTGATGATGGAACTGACTGGAAAGACGTATATTGCCATTAGGAACATTATGCCAGATTTGCATCATCCTATTTTATTATTGATCGTCCATGTATCAAACGTCTAGTCTGCTATTGAATACCATGTTCGTAACTGTGAATCGTGTGTGTGAATAAATTCGTTGAACTTTATGACCCGCCTTGGCAGTATACTTCAGTTACCAAAGTTCGGAATTGACATACTTGAAGTTTGATTTTGAATTCGCGTTAATAGCACGAACTGGCAATTTCACCAATCATCGTCAATACCTTCACACCTAATAACATAAGGAAAATACGACTCCAACAATATGGTGGCCAGTGTGGGGACCGAGTCCTGCCAGCTGCTGTTTTTGCTTATCGCGAGGTACAAAATCAAGCCACTGGTTTTTCTCCATTCCAACTTGTTTTTGGCATGCAACCACGCGGACAGTTGTCGTTAATTCACGACTTACTGGTTGAAGAAAATATGGAAGAGGAAACTCAATCCTCTTATGAGTATGTTATCTCGTTGAGAAAGAGAATCATAGATGCTTGTAGATTAGCTACTGCATCATCAGAACAGGCCAAAGAAAAAGCTCGTCTATTTGCAAATAAGTATAGACGTCTTCGCCAGTTTCTTCCTGGTGACGAAGCATTTGTTCTATTACCTTCTCATAACAATCGTCTTCTAATTACTTGGAGAGGTCCTTTTACGATCATCTCGAGAATATCCGATGTTGACTACATCGTGGATATTAATGGCAAACATAAAACCTTCCACATTAACATGTTGAAGGAATATTACTCGCGTCCTGATTATCTACAGTCCGAGTTCCAAGCAACTGACGATCCCACCCCTCCTATTCAACACTACTCTAATTTATCAGTTATTCAAGAAGAAGAATCTTCTTTTGATGATGTACAATTGCCTATACCAGTTGTACCGCTTCATTCCACTGAGAATTGGAATGACGTCACTATTTCTTCTACTCTCTCTGCTGATCAACGTCAGCAAGTCTCTTCAATTCTGCACTCGTATGAGGATGTTCTCACTGACATCCCAGGTCATACGTCAGTTATCCAACATGATATTCTTTTGACTGACGATACACCTATTCAAGTCCGTCCATACCCTATCCCTTTACACTTTCGTGATAAGGTTGATAAGGAATTGGATGAAATGCTTCGATTAAATATAATTGAACCATCTTCATCACCATACTCATCATCTATGGTGATCATTAGAAAGAAAGACAACAATATTCGTCTTTGCGTAGATTACAGAAAATTAAACAAAGTGACAAAATTCGATGCCGAACCTTTGCCCCTCTTGGAAGACTTATTGGTCAAATTAGCACATTCTACCTTCTCTATATTTGACCTTTCTAAGGAATACTGGCAAGTGCCACTCACACCTAAAGCAAAACCACTCACCGCTTTCTCGACACCACGTGGTCTATTCCAATGGAATTTTATGCCATTTGGTTTAGTAAACGCACCTGCTACCTTTGTACGCATGATGCGTCGCGTGCTTTCTCATCGTCCCGATGTCATTACTTACATTGATGACATCTGTCTCTTTAGCGACTCATGGGATGAGCATATTCAGGGATTAAATTCGTTACTGTCTACATTACGTGATTATACTCTAACAGCGAAGCCATCGAAGGCATTTGTCGGTTTTCACGACATTTCCTTTCTGGGTCACCGTATTGGTCATGGCATGCTGTATACAGAGGACAGTAATGTCTCTAAAATTCTAAACATCACAGCACCTAAGACAAAAAAACAAGTTAGATCTCTTTTGGGACTAATACAGTTCTATGCTAAGTTTATCCCTCATTTGTCTACTATAACTGCTCCTTTTTCTTCTTTGTTGAGAAAAGGGACAGCTAACGTAATTCAGTGGTCTAACGAGCATCAAATCGCGTTAGATGAAATTAAAAGATTTTTTTCACAAGCTCCAGTTTTAAGGTTGCGTAACAGAAATCTTATTTTTATTCTTCGTAGTGACGCGTCATCATACGGGATCGCCGGTGTTTTGATGCAAGAATATTCTGGCACCTTGCACCCCGTGATGTACGTTTCGAGAAAATTGACGACCACCGAACAGAAATATTCAGTTCTGGACAGAGAGCTCCTTGCATTAGTCTGGTCTATTACAAAACTAGAACGTTACCTATTAGGCTCTCATTTCATTGTTGAAAGCGACCAAAAGGCTCTCACAGCTCTGAATACGAAAAACGTTAAATCTTCAAAGTCAACAAGGTACGCTATAGCCTTACAACCTTACAGCTTCGAAATTCGTTCAATACCTGGAGTTAAAAACGTGTTTGCGGACTGTTTGTCACGCTGTCCGAGCGAACCTGTCGAACCAGAACAACTTCCGGAAATGTAAACGTCTCTACAGAGAATCGTTCAATTGGAATATGATGATCATGGAACTATGTTCTTTACCTAAACTCTATACAGACTTCGTATGGATCAAGATCATTGGTACCGACATTACTATCAAGATAGACTAATTGTTTGCATTGAAACATGACTTTTTAGATCTTGCAATTTTCTTGGTACGGGAACACTGTTGTCTGTTGTATACAGATATATAGTCAATATTCATAATGAACATACTGGACTACGTAATGTGTTAAATAAATATTTTTTCATCGTGCATGGAAAATATATGAACAGATTCTCATATTTTATTAACGATTTTAATATAACAGGAACACTTAGTAAGACTGTTAGCAATTAAATGAATGAGTAATTAGTGATTGTTTTTTAATTAAGAAATGTATTGATTAGTTAGAATCAATTTAGGTTCTCAAGTAGTGGTATATTTCACATTCACTAATAGTTTATATGTGTCTCCTCATACTTATATCTACCACTCATGGTACATTATCTTAATATTTATAGATGATTAGTTCACCTCAGTAATTTTAGAAACATTAAGTGTGTTGAATTATGCATTGTTTATTCACTTTGCGTGTTTTAATTTCATTTTTTCTGTTTATAATTCACTTGTCATTTGTTACACATCATCATTGTTTTTTGAAATCATGTCTTAGTTTTGTTTTCTTTAGGAAACTTAGTTGGATGTTTTACCATTTTTTTTGTTCTGATTTCCAACTTTCTTTGAATTTTTTTATTGAATTTCACCACATCGTACCAAAGTAGGTCGATTGTGGATGTATGCTTTAATGCATGCTATGGTTTAGTTGTCTTGATTTCTATTTAATATTCATTTTCTTTTTATGGTATAATATTTTAACTATGAATTATTTTTCTAGATATCGATGTAGTTTGACTCACCTCTTCGAATTACTTAGAAAAAAAAGACTAATATAATTAACTATTTTTTAAGGGGGAGTGATAAGGATACTGTTGCGTACTTTTACATAGATGGCAGTTTTAAGTCCTGCCTGTGTTAAAAGATTACGCACCATTCTTATGATAGGAATATTATTTGTGCGTATGATTTATCACGCACGGGTGTGCACTATGTAGTGTATGAGACTCATAGCGCACGGGTTTCTAAGATCGGGAGATGACGTCAGACAGGAATCTTGAAGGGTCGAGCCGGACTGATGGTCCGTATTTATTATATTGTGTCCCTTATCAGTGGGAATTATTTCGATAATGGAGGACTGGCCTTCTTATCAGAAGCCCATGTCAATGTGGTATACGTAAGTCTCGTACCCAGTTATTAATAAGATATATTATATATGAATTTAGTGATGTCTCCACTCTTGCTGGCATCTAGCTGGAATCCACACGTCTGGATTTCATGAATGGATCAGCTGAGCTGTTAGCTTCACTTATGAAACGTAGTAGTAACTCTAAGAGTGAAATTATGATAAAGATGGATCTTAAAAAAATGTATTATGAAGTGCCGACATCTTGGTCTTGGCACGTATGGAGAGGTTAGCCAAGGATAGTATCTAACCTGTATTTATCTTGATGAAGAAATGTTTGAATCTGATGATTAATCAACTGTCTGAGCATTTTATTGAAAGAGTCAATTGAGTAGGACAGTATTTATGGATGCATGTTCGAGTATTATTAAAGATGTATAGGATGACCGATGTCCTTGGAGAAGGTCAACGGCCGATGCCTTTGAAACGATCATTGTAGTGGTGTTGATGGTATTGTATGATGTTGATATTACTAAATGTAATTGTATGAGGCCAGCTGTGAAGGCTCCTGAGATAAAATGTAGTTGAGAATTGTCAGAAGGCCTTTCTTGCTACCACTACGACCTCACACTTAATTTTTTTTAATGAATGTGGCTACGTAAAGTGTCTAGGGTTATGATATGTAGTGTGGTGTAATAGGTTATAGATATACCCACAGATATTTAAGAAGACTAATAATATTAATAAATGTTAAAATACACTGAACTAACTCACGTGTGTGAAATTTTTGATAAAATTATATTACATTTATTTTGTTCTGGATCAATTTTTTAGGTTGACCAGAACTTAAAAGGATTTAGAGATTATGAAAGAAATGCATGGAATATTATATCATAAATGCAATAGTGTACATATATATGTACTATACTAGTTAGTTTTATTAAAATGTTCTAGTAGTCATCTACTTGGGAGGATAGTTACTGTTTGTGCTGTTGGGGTGGCCTCATCACACCTGTCTATATTGACTACACAGTGTCCAGAAAATGGTGGGAATTTTTATGGGGTATTAGTAACTAAACTGCGTTGGTGAATGTCCAGCAGACCAGAGGCTCACTCATCTTGTAGTTGTAGCTCTGGTGCTGAAATCTGGTGGTCCCACCTCTCCGTGCTGGCGGGCAATAATGGTGGTCTCTGTCACAAGTACTGCACAGATACACTCGAGTAAAGTCACCAACTGAATAGTCACTGCTTTGTTGACAACAGAAACTCACAGCTCTGCAATCAAAGTATGGGCCATGTGTCAAAATCTATTCTCTACCCACGTCTGGACACAACACTGACACAACAACCACATCATACAGACAGGTCAGATCTCTCTGACCAAACAGCACATTTACCATGGTGGTTTTACATCAGATAGATCCTCCCAGACTATAGATTCTGAAAAATATTTATTAGTTTTCTGCCCTAAAAGAGGATAGGTAATATGTTTCATTATTCTCAACACTTGATCTGTCTTGCCTAACCCTTGCTGGAGTTTATGTATATTGTTGGTCCCTAGACCCTGACTAGGGCGGGGGGTCTAGAGCAAATCCCTACTTGTTTGTAAGGCTAGATTTCGATATGGCAGTATCAAATCACTCGAACATGAAACAATATTCAAAATATATAAGGAAATAATTTCAATCTTACCAGATTATGAATAAATAACACAGAATTGCTAGCAAAACTCAGCTGAGCTGCTGGCTATAGTATGGCGTCCCTAATCTTCTTACACTTTCTTTCATATGGAAATCACCACACTTTAAAATCTGTGTCTATCACTGAACAACTATTGAAGAATGGCCCCACTTTCGCGTCTGAGCGCTAATGATATGATTGTCTGTGGCCAATCACTGCCTAGGTTTATTTTAAATTCAAATTTCCTACCATAAAGTCATTTCAGTCATGCTTCAGTCAAGTATGGATGGTTATCTGTTAGTCTGTCCGTCTCTACTTGTGTTTCAACAAAAATGTACTTGATTTTTGAACCAACCTTTCTCTCCCCTCCAAAATTTTGTCGTTAAAAGTTATATTTAGACACAGCTACCACCCAAAAACCCTCTCCTCCATACTAAGTAAATTTGAACACCTGCGTCCCAAGGTCGTGTTTTTTTGTGCAATTAGCGACACTTTTAGATTCAATACAGTCTGTCGATGATGTGAACAACACTGTCTTTTGTCATTATCTTCAATATTATCTATCCGTCTGTAAAATTAAGAACATATTAGTTCACTGCTCAGAATAGGCCATCCGGCCAGCTAATTTTTATATTCCTAACATTAATATTAAGAAAAAAATACTTTTTAATTTTTGTAATATTCCTAACATCTGCGTTTAGCCGCTGAATTCAAATCAAGGGCTTGGTATCGCGCAAAAGCGTCCAATAAATGACTGTGGCGTATCATATCCATGGTCCCTTCTGTCGAGTTGCTTACTTTTTATGTCAACTTGGGAAACGTGACTTTTCTCCGTTTCCCCCCCAATTGCGTCTCCTTAGCCTTTCCAGTCTCACGCAATCTTTCCAGTCATATTTTTTTCCTTTTTGATCCGCCGTTCCCCTCCTGTCTAGCAAGTCAATTATTATGGAGGATGATGACCCGCGGTCTGGGCGATCATGTACATCAGCAGCCTACGCATTATGTTTTTATCCTTAAATGTTATCTTTGGAGGAATTTTACCGTTGTATCTCTGTCAATTTCACTACACATCTCCCCACTTGAAAACATGCCTATGGCAAGTTCCAAAACCAGCGATACACATAGGTAAAATTACTCCTCACGTCTGCCACTACTCTAATTTTGATCACAGGGGTGCCGACTGAGGAAATCTGCACCGACATTCAATTTGCCTGGGATATATTGGATACTAAACTGATAAGGTTGAAGCAACAAAGACCACCTCAGCAATCTTGCGTTTTCATGCTTAGCCTGAGACAAGAACACGAGAGGCTGATGGTCCGTCTCCACCACAAAAGTCCTACCATACAGATAGATTTGAAACTTCTTTATTGCCCAGATTAATGCTAAACATTCTTTTTCGCTTGTGGAGTATCCTTGTTCCGCCTTATTCAATTTGCGGCTTGCATAAGCGACTGGTTTAAGTTCCCCATCAGGTGAAGATGATCTTTGCAACAAAGCCCCTCCGAGTCCTACATTACTTGCATCGGTTCTTAAGACAAAGTCCTGTGTCAAATCAGGCAGTTTGAGAATAGGCTTGCTAGTGAGTTTTTCCTTTAACTCTTGGAACGCTAGTTCACATTGTGCAGTCCAAATAATTTTATCTGGAAGTCCCTTGCGAGTCAGATCAGTCAGAGGAGCACATATAGCGTTAAAATTTTTGATGTATTTCTGATAAAATCCGCATAACGACACGAATGATCGCACGTCCTTTTTTGTTTGTGGCCTAGGTGCTCTCTGCAGTTTTTCCAAGTTCTTAGGATCAGGGGTCATATTACCCTGATATACAGTGTGCCCCAAGAATTCCAACTCTTTGCATCCAATACAACATTTTGTTGGCCTAGCAGTTAAGTTCGCCTCCCGAAGTCTATCAAACAACATCTCCAGAGCTTCAATGTGTTCTTCAAATGTCTCTGTGGCGACGAGAATATCATCCATGAAATTCGTGATACATGGGTTATTCAGGGGATCCAACAATTTTCGCATCATCCTTGAAAACACACTCGGAGCATTTTTCAGTCCGAATGGTAGCATATTGAATTCATAATGTCCATCCGAAGTGCTAAAAGCCAAATAAGGTCTCACTTCAGGCTTCACTGGGATCTGGTAATAGCCTTTACTAAGATCCACCTTTGAAAAGTATTTTGCCTTGTTCAGTCTGGCAAATAACTGTTTTGTGTCTGGTAATGGATCCACTTGTCCTTCTGTGACAGCATTCAGTTTCCTGTAATCTATGCACAGTCTGTGTTCCCCAGACGGTTTTCTCAACAAAACGACACTAGAACTAAAAGATGATTCACTGTGCGAAATAATCCCCTCCTTCAACAAATACTCTATTTCTTCCTTCAATGCCTTCTCCTTCGCGAACGGAATAGAATAGGCTCTCATACAGATTGGGTTTGAGTCTACCAGTTTCATGTCATACTGTAGCAAATTTGTATGGCCTGGTTTATCTGTTAATACATCTGTATGTTCCTCCAGAACCTGTTGAACTCTCTCCCTCTGGTTTTTAGTCAGGTGCTTACTGACTTTTACCTGTGCTGCTGTTTCACAAGGATGTAAAGGGTATTCATGTGAGGTGAGTGGTTCTTTTTGCATCTGGGTTGCAATAGCCAAGGTCAATAAGGGGGTGCTTTCCTGGAGTGGTCTGTCCAGATACTTCTTTAACAGGTTTACATGATAAACTTTTTCCTTCCCCTTTTTGTCAATTTTATAGTTTGTTCTAGACACCTTCTCTAGAACCGTATATGGACCTTGCCAACCAATTTGTAATTTATTCTGGCTTCCCGGTAGTAGAAGCAGCACCTTCTCTCCGACTGCCAGTTCCCTGTCCTTTGCCTTCCTATTAAAATATGCTGCATGTTTCTTCCTGGCTTGTTTCAAATTATCATTTGCCAGTTTCCATCCCGCTTTCAAACGAGTGGTCAGTTCGTTCACGTATTGATACGATGAGGTAACAGTCTCTTCCGCCTTCTCATCTGTCCAGGTCCTTAATAAAGCTTCTAAAGGACCTTTTATTGGCCTCCCAAATAGCAGAGTTGCGGGAGCCATCCCGGTTGAACTATGTGGTACCTCCCGGTACGCAAACAATGCGGCGGGCAGGAATTGATCCCACAGATCCGGTTTTTCGTGTGCCAGCTTTCTCAGGATAGAAATGAGAGTCCCTTTGAACCTCTCTACCTGGCCGTTCCCTTGTGGATGGTACGGACTACAATGAAAGTGCCTGGCTTGAAATAGCTTAAAAACTTCTTCCGTTAGTTTCCCCTTGAACTGAGAACCATTATCCGTCAAGATTTGATGCGGGAATCCTAATCGGGTAAATATTGTAAGTAGTGCCTCTGCTACATGTTTTGAATCAATTGATGGCAGGGCTACCGCCTCTCCCCACAAAGAACAAGTGTCCACCAGAGTAAGGATGTAACTGTTCCTCCTCTTGGTCCGAGTGAGAGGTCCTACAATATCCACTGCAACCCTCTCAAAAGGTGTTCCCACTATGGGCATTTCCCCTAGAGTTGCAGGAGCAGTCCAGTACTTTGGAGCTACCCTTTGACATTCTGGGCAGGATTTGACATATCTTTTTATATCCTCCGTTATCCCTGGCCAGAAGTAATGACAAGCTATACGCTGTCCTGTGGCGCTGATCCCCATGTGACCACTGAAGGGAATCACATGCCCGAGTTCCATCACTTTATCTCTATATGAAATGGGAAGAACCAGCTGGTTGTGACCATTTGTTCCAGTTCCGGCCTTCCTGTATAAGAGTTTGTTCTTCATGAAATATTCCCCCTTGCTCGGAGGTGTGTGGCATTTGGGCAATTTTTTAAAACAGGGCTTGAGTGTCCTATCCTCAGCCTGCGCCTTCCTCATCTCCTCTGGATGAGCATTTATAGGTTCACCTTCTTCCTCCTTCTTCTGTGACCTGGTCTGCACTGTCGCCATGATCACCGGTTTCTCGGGATTCCCCAAGAAGACGTATCTACACCCCAATATCAGAGGGTAGATTGGTTCATCTATCACTGCTGCTCTGATTTCTCCTTCCACATAGCGAGTTTTCACCGTTATCCTTGCGATGGGAAGTGTCATGAGTGGTATGTCCTTAGTCGCCCCTTGTATTTCCACTGTTTCTGTGGTATACTGACTTGGGTCCACTAGGCTAGACTTCACAACTGAATCATAATCCAAACCTGTATCATAAAGGCACCTTATGGTG
This sequence comes from Oreohelix idahoensis, assembly GCA_024509875.1. Lineage (NCBI taxonomy): Eukaryota > Metazoa > Mollusca > Gastropoda > Stylommatophora > Oreohelicidae > Oreohelix > Oreohelix idahoensis. The sequence continues at coordinate 132,555 of JAMPIV010004555.1, forward strand.
ACCCCATTACAAATAACATCCTCACAAACTGGGGGGTGATAAGGTTCCTGTTGCTCCTTAGGATTAACCTTTAATCTTTGCGTCCCCGACTTCATTGCAGCAATGTTTGAAGGTTTCCTTCTACAAAATTCGGTGTTATGGTTATCCTTCTTGCACCATTTACACCATCTTTTTCCTTGGTTCAACGGTTTTCTTTCATTGAACTTTTGGTCATTGAACTGTGAGTTTCTGTCGCGATAGTCATTTCTTGGCCGCTCAAAGTTTGTCCTACCTTTATTTCCCTGCTCTCTATTATCAAATTTATTAAATTGCTGTGGAGCTTTAAAATTGTCTATGTGCTTCTTCTTAGCACCACTTACCTCTGCCTGGGCTGCCTGATACCTCTCAGCAACATTTAAAATTTCCCCCAACTTCTCTGCACCTTGTTCCATGAGAAATTTTCTCATGTCTGGAGCCATGGACTCTCTCAATTGCTCAATCATGATCATTTCTTTAAGATCTTGGGTCTTCCCCAGAGCCGTCCATTTCTCCAAATAGGTTTCTAGTCTAGCAGAGAATTGGTGGTATGTCTCCCCAGACAACAGTTTGGCATTTCTAAATTTCTTACGATAAAATTCACCATTCTTCTCGTACCTTAATAACAAAGCCTGCTTTAACATGTCATAATTGTCTTGGTCTTCCCTGTTCATTTTGGCAAATACTTCATAAGAAGTACCTCTCAATCCTTGTGATAGCTTTAAGCTCCACCTCTCTCTCTCTAACCCATATGTAGTAGCTAATAACTCAAAACGTCCTAGGTACCCCTCTATGTCATCGTCTTTCTCAACAAAATGGTCTAAATGAAACCCCATAGCGGAGTTTGAGGCTCCCATACTGGGCGTAGCATATGAGGCAAAAGGGCTGGCACCATTTTCAGGAGCCGGGCCTTGTAATTCCAGCTCCCTTAGTCGTAATTCGTGCTCCCTTTGCAACCTTCTATCTTCTGCTTCCCTTTCGGCCTTTTTTTTCTTCTGCCTCCCTTTGCTGTCGTTTTTCTTCTGCCTCAATCTGCAGCCTCTTAGTCTCAGCCTCTAACTTCTTCTCTTCAACCAACCTGTCAGACTCCAATTTTCTTTCAGCCTCTTTTTCTAATCTCCTTTCTTCCCGTTCAATATATTTATCACATTCAGCCGTTACGTATTGAATTAAAATTTGACCATCCATTCCCATCTCCTTCGCGGTGAGCACAGCAGCTGATCTAAATTTTGCCAGCTCCGCCATACTTTTTAGACAATATAATAATATACAAGCTAAATCTCTAACCAGTAAATACACTAAGTACTTCTTATGACTATAGTCTAACTAATTCTAACTAACCAGTTAACTAATTAATTATTACTGGCTGTGAAGATTCACCAACTTTTATCTACAGGGACACTTTTAATGTTAAAGGGAATTTTACAATTTATTTCCCTACTTTTATTTCTCCCACCAGGAGATCCTAATATTACTGTTGGGCTAATTATCCCTGGACAAGACCCCAATAATGTAGTGGTGTTGATGGTATTGTATGATGTTGATATTACTAAATGTAATTGTATGAGGCCAGCTGTGAAGGCTCCTGAGATAAAATGTAGTTGAGAATTGTCAGAAGGCCTTTCTTGCTACCACTACGACCTCACACTTAATTTTTTTAATGAATGTGGCTACTAAAGTGTCTAGGGTTATGATATGTAGTGTGGTGTAATAGGTTATAGATATACCCACAGATATTTAACAAGACTAATAATATTAATAAATGTTAAAATACACTGAACTAACTCACGTGTGTGAAATTTTTGATAAAATTATATTACATTTATTTTGTTCTGGATCAATTTTTTTAGGTTGACCAGAACTTAAAAGGATTTAGAGATTATGAAAGAAATGCATGGAATATTATATCATAAATGCAATAGTGTACATATATATGTACTATACTAGTTAGTTTTATTAAAATGTTCTAGTAGTCATCTACTTGGGAGGATAGTTACTGTTTGTGCTGTTGGGGTGGCCTCATCACACCTGTCTATATTGACTACACAGTGTCCAGAAAATGGTGGGAATTTTTATGGGGTATTAGTAACTAAACTGCGTTGGTGAATGTCCAGCAGACCAGAGGCTCACTCATCTTGTAGTTGTAGCTCTGGTGCTGAAATCTGGTGGTCCCACCTCTCCGTGCTGGCGGGCAATAATGGTGGTCTCTGTCACAAGTACTGCACAGATACACTCGAGTAAAGTCACCAACTGAATAGACACTGCTTTGTTGACAACAGAAACTCACAGCTCTGCAATCAAAGTATGGGCCATGTGTCAAAATCTATTCTCTACCCACGTCTGGACACAACACTGACACAACAACCACATCATACAGACAGGTCAGATCTCTCTGACCAAACAGCACATTTACCATGGTGGTTTTACATCAGATAGATCCTCCCAGACTATAGATTCTTAAAAATATTTATTAGTTTTCTGCCCTAAAAGAGGATAGGTAATATGTTTCATTATTCTCAACACTTGATCTGTCTTGCCTAACCCTTGCTGGAGTTTATGTATATTGTTGGTCCCTAGACCCTGACTAGGGCGGGGGGTCTAGAGCAAATCCCTACTTGTTTGTAAGGCTAGATTTCGATATGGCAGTATCAAATCACTCGAACATGAAACAATATTCAAAATATATAAGGAAATAATTTCAATCTTACCAGATTATGAATAAATAACACAGAATTGCTAGCAAAACTCAGCTGAGCTGCTGGCTATAGTATGGCGTCCCTAATCTTCTTACACTTTCTTTCATATGGAAATCACCACACTTTAAAATCTGTGTCTATCACTGAACAACTATTGAAGAATGGCCCCACTTTCGCGTCTGAGCGCTAATGATATGATTGTCTGTGGCCAATCACTGCCTAGGTTTATTTTAAATTCAAATTTCCTACCATAAAGTCATTTCAGTCATGCTTCAGTCAAGTATGGATGGTTATCTGTTAGTCTGTCCGTCTCTACTTGTGTTTCAACAAAAATGTACTTGATTTTTGAACCAACCTTTCTCTCCCCTCCAAAATTTTGTCGTTAAAAGTTATATTTAGACACAGCTACCATCCAAAAACCCTCTCCTCCATACTAAGTAAATTTGAACACCTGCGTCCCAAGGTCGTGTTAAGAAAAAAATACTTTTTAATTTTTGTAATATTCCTAACATCTGCGTTTAGCCGCTGAATTCAAATCAAGGGCTTGGTATCGCGCAAAAGCGTCCAATAAATGACTGTGGCGTATCATATCCATGGTCCCTTCTGTCGAGTTGCTTACTTTTTATGTCAACTTGGGAAACGTGACTTTTCTCCGTTTCCCCCCCAACTGCGTCTCCTTAGCCTTTCCAGTCTCACGCAATCTTTCCAGTCATATTTTTTTCCTTTTTGATCCGCCGTTCCCCTCCTGTCTAGCAAGTCAATTATTATGGAGGATGATGACCCGCGGTCTGGGCGATCATGTACATCAGCATCCTACGCATTATGTTTTTATCCTTAAATGTTATCTTTGGAGGAATTTTACCGTTGTATCTCTGTCAATTTCACTACAATCATAAAGACAGATTAATTGTATGAACTCTAGTTTAGCAAGGAAGTATTTTGATGATGGAACTGACTGGAAAGACGTATATTGCCATTAGGAACATTATGCCAGATTTGCATCATCCTATTTTATTATTGATCGTCCATGTATCAAACGTCTAGTCTGCTATTGAATACCATGTTCGTAACTGTGAATCGTGTGTGTGAATAAATTCGTTGAACTTTATGACCCGCCTTGGCAGTATACTTCAGTTACCAAAGTTCGGAATTGACATACTTGAAGTTTGATTTTGAATTCGCGTTAATAGCACGAACTGGCAATTTCACCCATCATCGTCAATACCTTCACACCTAATAACATAAGGAAAATACGACTCCAACAGGCACCTTCTCCACCCTGACACTGAGAATCTACCGAGGGAACTACGTGTCAGATGCAAAATACCAGACAAATGTCTGAATACTGCGCTGGGGAGGTGTCAGGATTTCCGCCTCACCTCAGCGCTCACCGAGAAACTACGTTTTGACAGGTGAGAAAGCAGACGATATGTCGGCCCTATGTCTTGAGATAGCCAAATATTCACAATTATTTCGTCAATCTGCAACGATTGACCGAATGCATTTTCACGCCAAATCGTCTGGTCCATGGGACTACACGTTACGTAAGAAGTTACTCGTTTAATCAGCCATGAAATGCGTTTCTAAATGAGAAACGAAACTGGCGAAAGTGAGAATGGGAAAAATTATTTTTCGCAAACGAATGGATGCGAAAAATACAGGAAAAATGTAAAGAGTGATAATAAAAATAGAGGATACGGGTGAAAAAAAAAGAAGAGGATATAGGCAATTTACGACCAATAAACTCTCTGTGACAGTAACAATGAAGGGAAAGTTCAAAGAACTTGACGTCAACAAAAGAATACAAAAGGCAGAAGGAACTTCCATTGCAGTGAGAATTATATGGAAATCAAAATAAAGCAAGTCGAACGCGAAAATCAGAATGAATCTTCGACTCAAAGTCAATTCAGTCCTACTGTATGACTCTGAAATGTGGAGAACAACAAAAACAACAACTGAGAAGATACATACCTTTATAAATGAATGCTTGCGTGGAACAGAAGGGTTGAAGTGGTATAACATGAACAAGTATGTGGAAATACTGACAAGAACCAGACAGGTGATCGTGGATCGTGTAATGAGAAGAAGATGATGCTGGCGATTGATAGACACAAATTGAGGAGACGTTGATGGCATTATAAGGCAGTCCTTTCTCTAGAACCAACATGGTCAGAGAGGTATAGGAAGACTCAAAAACACACGGATAAGAGAACTGGAGACTGAAGTTAAAGATATAAATAAGACATGTAAAGACCTTGAGAATAGGGTAGTACAGGAGTGGCCATGACTTTGTTAAGAGGCCTATGTTCCTTAGAGAACTAAATTGTGATGAATGAATGAACATGTCACTTTAATTACAAATACCGTCTGCTGGCAGTTCCCACATTTCAAGGACATTCTCCACACCATTGCTTTCCTTTTATAAAGACATATGTTCTTGCTCACACTGTCAGTCTGGCGCATTTTTTTTTTTCCTTTCTCTTTTTTCCCCCAAGCCATAGCCGTCAGTCACAATTAAAATATTTAAATTACGAACTGTTGCACTGAAGTCTTCAGGAATCACCCCAGTTGTCTCAGGAGATTTAAAATGGGCGAAAGTCATGTCACGTTTATTGTAGAACGTGTGAGTGTCGTCTTCTGCACTGTCCGTTGGTGCGTGTTTAATTAAAATCTAGTGGTCTGTCTTTTATTTTAACTAACAGGACTCGATCTGATGTTGTCCCAAATCTTCTTACTTTGTGTGTGTGTGGGCGCGCGCGCGCGCTCATAAGCCACACTTGGTGGTGAGCGATCCCACTCTTGGGAGTTGCTAGAAGGCGTTTTACAGATACGTAGCAGAAATATAGGGAATATCACTCAGCAAACATTGCACTGGCTTCCTAGCTCAGTGGTCTATGGTTCGATCCCCAGATGAGGTGGGATTTTTTTAGGCCGCAAACGGCTCCTGGGTCGACCCAGCCCCAATTGGGTACCAGAGCAACTCTGGGAAGGTTAAGGCGGCGGTCGTGATGCTGACCACATCACCCCAAGTGTGCCGATGGACAAGAAAATATGGGCCTAACACCATATTCCCAATATGCCTCAATAGGCGTGTAACAGGATCCTTTTTCTTTCCCTACTCAGCAAACATAACAGTTTCAAATCAAATCTATTTTATGGTTCTAAGGACTACGAAAAAACAAACAAACAAAACCCTAAGAAATGACCGTCTTTCATAAATTCGTGCTTGAGTACAAAAGAAGGATTGAAGCTGCACGACAAGTGTCACCAGTATGGAACTGATTACAGTAACCAGACAAGTGTCACCAGTGTGGAACTGATTACAGTAACCAGACAAGTGTCACCAGTGTGGAACTGATTACAGTAACCAGACAAGTGTCACCAGTGTGGAACTGATTACAGTAACCAGACAAGTGTCACCAGTGTGGAACTGATTACAGTAACCAGACAAGTGTCACCAGTGTGGAATTGATTACAGTAACCAGACAAGTGTCACCAGTGTGGAACTGATTACAGTAACCAGACAAGTGTCACCAGTGTGGAACTGATTACAGTAACCAGACAAGTGTCACCAGTGTGGAACTGATTACAGTAACCAGACAAGTGTCACCAGTGTGGAACTGATTACAATAACCAGACAAGTGTCACCAGTGTGGAACTGATTACAGTAACCAGACAAGTGTCACCAGTGTGGAACTGATTACAGTAACCAGACAAGTGTCACCAGTGTGGAACTGATTACAGTAGCCAGACAAGTGTCACCAGTGTGGAACTGATTACAGTAACCAGACAAGTGTCACCAGTGTGGAACTGATTACAGTAACGAGACAAGTGTCACCAGTGTGGAACGGATTACAGTAACCAGTCAAGTGTCACCAATGTGGAACTGATTACAGTAACCAGACAAGTGTCACCAGTGTGGAACTGATTACAGTAACCAGACAAGTGTCACCAGTGTAGAACTGATTACAGTAACCAGGCAAGTGTCACCAGTGTGGAACTGATTACAGTAACCAGACAAGTGTCACCAATGTGGAACTGATTACAGTAACCAGACAAGTGTCCCCAGTGTGGAACTGATTACAGTAACCAGACAAGTGTCACCAGTGTGGAACTGATTACAGTAACCAGACAAGTGTCACCAGTGTGGAACTGATTACAGTAACCAGACAAGTGTCACCAGTGTGGAACTGATTACAGTAGCCAGACGAGTGTCACCAGTGTGGAACTGATTACAGTAACCAGACAAGTGTCACCAGTGTGGAACTGATTACAGTAACCAGACAAGTGTCACCAGTGTGGAACTGATTACACTTTTTTTGAAAAAAAATGTAACCAGACAAGTGTCACCAGTGTGGAACTGATTACAGTAACCAGACAAGTGTCACCAGTGTGGAACTGATTACAGTAGCCAGACAAGTGTCACCAGTGTGGAACTGATTACAGTAACCAGACAAGTGTCACCAGTGTGGAACTTATTACAGTAACCAGACAAGTGTCACCAGTGTGGAACTGATTACATTAGCCAGACATGTGTCACCAGTGTGGAACTGATTACAGTAACCAGACAAGTGTCACCAGTGTGGAACTGATTACAGTAACCAGACAAGTGTCACCAGTGTGGAACTGATTACAGTAACCAGACAAGTGTCACCAGTGTGGAACTGATTACAGTAACCAGACAAGTGTCACCAGTGTGGAACTGATTACAGTAACCAGACAAGTGTCACCAATGTGGAACTGATTACAGTAACCAGACAAGTGTCACCAATGTGGAACTGATTACAGTAACCAGACAAGTGTCACCAATGTGGAACTGATTACAGTAACCAGACAAGTGTCACCAGTGTGGAACTGATTACAGTAACCAGACAAGTGTCACCAATGTGGAACTGATTACAGTAACCAGACAAGTGTCACCAGTGTGGAACTGATTACAGTAACCAGACAAGTGTCACCAATGTGGAACTGATTACAGTAACCAGACAAGTGCCAGTGGAACAAGAAATTAGCAGAAGACCTTGGAGGTGGATAGGACACACATTGGGGAAGTCTCATGATAGCTTTACAAGGCAGCAATTGTTCTGAAATTCCAGCAGTGCGAGAGGTAGAGGTAGACCAAATAACACACGGAGAAGAGAACTGGGGGCATAAGTGAAAGGTACGAGGAAGATATGCAAGACATTAAGACGAGGGCGAGGAATGGGAAGACTTGGCATGAATTTATTGCAAGCCTATGCTGTTTGGGGAACTCAGACGTAATGATAATAGTGAACATAACGGTTTGCTGTATGCAGATGATACAGTCTAGAAAAAAGATAAAGGTAGGCCCTTAGCAGAGACTGCCGTAGATGAGCAAAGTGTTAGAGACTTCACTACACTAGGTCCTGCATCGGGAGATGGGGGAGACCAATTCCCTTCCTCGCTGTCTTTCTCTTCAGTAACTCAAAAGCAAAGTCAGGTACCCATTTACAGCTGGGTAGACTGGATTTTTTTTTTTTAAATTAAAGAAAAAATATCCCGTTCAACCTCTGATGGGTTTTAATTAGGATATATATATTGTTTTCAATTCCAAATAATATGAACAACTTCCGATATGAGAAAGTGGCATCACATTTGTCAAATCATTGTAAATAGGGACAATCACAATTACCAATTATGCTTATATGTTAAACAAATAAAAAACGAACAAAATCAAGAAGAAACTCTGAACAAGAATAATATTAAGGTGGAGGAGTGCAAAGGCCTGGTGGTTCAAGTTATATAACTGACTTTAACAGATATTTAATTGACTTTCATCTTTTAAAAGTCATATACATTGTAAGAACAGCGTCAGACCTTCACACTCGTATAAACCTTTGTTCGTGTTAAATATTGTTTGACTATATTATGCAGTTCCCTAGGTCTGTCTATTCTTAACACTTCTTCTATGATACCTGGAATCGAAACCAGCACCTTTACCGTAAGAAACCAGCGCTTTAACCACTCTTTCAATCAGACGCTTAACAGAGAAATATGTTTTTAAAGAAGGAGCAACAGGGAACAGTTCGCATGAACACGACAGAAAGTAAAAGTAATGGTTAACGCTTGAACAGCAAAAAATCAGAAGTAATGAGAATGTCTAAGAAACAAATTTCTCATCAAGGCAGCATCAAAGTAATCATGGCTGGTTTAATGTATACATTCATAGATTGAAATACATGACCTCACTAATAATTATTAGGTGAAAGAAGCTATTCAGAAATAAAGAACAGAGTTGTTCAACCAAACCAGTATATCAGAAAATGACAAGACAAAAATCTTATGCAAGAAACTCCATTTTTAATATAAATAAGAAAGATAGTTGTTCAATTATAGCTTTTAAACGTTTATATTTGTGTTAAAGCACACTAAAAAGTTTGAACACTCGCAATTACTCTGAGTGTACACAGTTGTGACTGCAACAGACAATAGCCAGCTGCAAACCTCAGAAATGAGGTATCTTAGGAAGTTGGTTGAAGTAACATGAAGAGACATAGTCCGCAACCAGACGATAGGTCATAGCCTCAAAACACAAACCCTTAAGATTCAGATGGAACAGTCCCAATTACGATGGTTTGTCCATGACTGTAGAATGGGAGAAAATCGGCTATCAAGACAAATATGAGAAACCAAGAGCAAGGGGTCCAGACCGCCAGGACGACGGAGTTCGATGGGAGGACAATATTAGACGATCTCTGAAGGACCGGGGACTAGATTGGAACCAGGACAGGAGGAAGACAGCGGAAAGGATAGTAAGACGTTCTCTCTGGCAAACTTCTACACCTCAGGTGTGACGGTATTGCCTCCCCTGCTTTGCAGTAGTGGTCCAACAGTGGTCAAAACTTAAGAGTATCTAATATGGGCTTCAAATGTATCTACCTTCGCACAAGATTACGCTTGGCAGAGATGTAGATAGAAGGGTGATGACACTTCTATTACAAAGGGAGTCTTCACAAGATATTCAGAATAAGCGAGAACAATACTGCTTTGGCTGAGTATGTTAACTCTGTAATTCTGCCGACGCGTTTGTGAAGGATTTAATCACTTCTTAAGTTCAGCTCGTTTAAGCCCCCAACCCTGATTTACTCAGTGGAAATCTATTATTCTAGTATAGCTCTGTTTAGAGTGTGTGTAGTAATTTTACTGAGACAAACATGCAGTAACTTTAAAATGATTAAATCGAAGTTAAATGTGTAACATTGCAAATAACACAATTTAATAATCACTTTAGGTTGTTAAAACCTAAAGTGATTATTAAATTGTGTTATTTTGCAATAATTTGAATAGTTATGGATCAAGAAAATTTATCCTCATAGTCTTTAGGGAATGTGAGATGTTACAAGAAGTTCGAGTGGCAGAATATTTTTGAACTTAGCTTAGGGTTCTCATAATGTTTTGTTTAAAAACCGGGACATTTCCAAATTTTTACCTAAAAAACCCGGGACATTTTGTAAAAAAAACGGGACATGTTAAAAATTAAGGTAAAGCACAAATAAATCTATTATATATTATATGTTGCACTTAAAATAAGATACTCGTATAAAAATACACATTAACTAACACAACTTCCACTTTAAAAAAGAATTCTAAATTATAAACATACTTAATTAGAAAAATCGCACCTTTAAAAAATACACAATAGTCAAGTTTATATTTCAGATTCATCAGAATATTTATCAGATTTATGGGCCTATTCAAAAAGTTTTTTTTTTCTTCTGATATTTGGACATATCCTTAAATCCTTAAAATGGGTCTTTATAACGGATAAAGCTTTCACTGTCTCAATTTTAAGTCTGTTTTTTTCGTCTGTCCAAAGCGCATTTATTAATGAAAAAACACGTTCAACAGCTGCATTGGATCCTGGCAGTGCCAAACAAAAACTAACTAGGCGTTTCAGGTTCTCAGCATCTATATCCTGCTTTGTAAAATAAGCGAACATCTCACACCATTTTTCACTGACACTTTGATCCTTCAGTTCACTCCACACATCAAATTTGCTTTCACAATATATTTTTACACATGCAAACTCATCAAATAAGTCCTCTTACATTCACAGTAAAATTTGGTGACACTGTCTTCATGAATATGTGGCTTTCTTGGATGTTCTTCCAAGTCACAGACTCCTTTCCCTTCAAATTGATCCAATCCATAGACTGAAGAGGCGTAAGAAATGGTGTACACCACTCCTGAATATATTCAATGCAGGTGTCATAGAAATCTACTGCATAGCTTTGAAACTTTTCAACTGTTATGTGTCCTTCTTTTTCTAATTCTTGCAATTGATTTCTCACAGTAGTAGTAAGAAACTTTTCTGCCTTCCTGTAGTTTAATTTTTCCACCAGTTTGTTTACTTCATCCTTCACTTCAATTACTGTTGTCTCTTGCTTTTCAACACATTTGATGGTATCAGAAAAGGTTTTTAACTGGCTGGCAATGAAATGCAGGAGTGTAAATGAAAGTGGATTTTCAAAGAAATTTTTGAGATTGGTAGGACATTTGTGAATGGAAAGGAAATATGACTTCAATGCAGGGAAAATGTCAATAACTCTCTGGACTGCAGGCAAGAGAGAGAGCCATCTTGTCTTGCTGTTACCCAAAACAGTTTTATATTCTGTATTGGTGAATTCGCAAAATGATTTGAGTTCCTTACTCGTACACAATAAATATGGAAATGCTAGTAAATCTTGTTAATTATTAACTGAAGATCAATAGGTAAGCAATCCGCAGCAATCTGCACAGCATTATGTATCACATGTGCAGGACAACCAATACCAATTAAATTGTTCAGTGTTTTCTTGCATTTTGAAGTACAGATTATTCTGTCCCTTTCTCTTCTTTCCACCAAAGTTTGTATTTGTATTATCTGCTGATATAGCAATAACCTTTTTAAGGAGATCTGACTTCTGTAACACTTCCACTGTAACACTACTAAAACACGGAATAAAATCCGTTACCCAAAGATTTTTTTTTTCAGGAAGGACCCTTAAAAAGCGGGACATTTGGAATAAATTCGGGACACCGGGACATTTTATTTAAAAAAACGGGACTGTCCCGGGAAAAACGGGACGAATGGGAACCCTAACTTAGCTGCCAATGACGGTTCTGCTCCTTCTTATGGGTTGGTTCTTTTCCCCCTGCTCGTGCTCGTCTCTGATCAAGGTTGTCGGAGGTAGTTCGTTTCCCAGAAACGTCAAGGAGAGTCTACCACGTGGGTCTTTCGTCTTAAAGCTTAGGCCACGGTTGCCTTTTTTAATCCAGAGATAGTACTTTCTGCAGGTACCACCAATAACTATGGTAAAAGAATAGAACGAAACGCTCTTCTGAGTATGGCTTTTTCCACCCCATAGTTATGGGCTCCTATCTTCCCATACCACCATCCTAATTACTCAGACTTTACCCTCGATGAGAATTAAATTTAATCCTTCGGGAAACAACTTTCTTGACATTTAAATAGAATAGCTTTCATAGTTACTTTATATTCAAATGAAAATGTTAATAATACAGAAAGAGTCTGTTTACATATACATCTCCACTGATTGAAAGATGTTCACAATATAAATTGAATATGTTTTCATTTATGTTTTACACTGATTGAAAAGTTTGAAACTTCCATTACTTTAAAATGAATATTTTCATATTGACATTTACACTGGTTTAAAGCTTGAAAACTTACATTAATTTTAAAAGTGACTATGTTTATTTGGGACATTTACACTGCTTTGAAAATGTAAGTATTATATTTAGAATGTGCGTCATTTCTTTCATCTTTCACTCCCTGCTCCATAGCGAACCTGGAACTACTTTATGCTTTTAGTTCTCTTTACGAAACTATCAATAAAGCAATCACCAGCCCGTGCAGTGGGGGTTCATGAATCATCATTCTATACGCTGAGGTTGCCAGCCTTAAATGACTTTGACATCCAATAGCGAGTTTTACCCATTAAACTTCACATAATAATATATACATATATATGTTAGTTCACATGTTAGTAATAAAATATGAAATGTAAATCACAACTTACGCCAATCCTGACTCACAGACTTTTTGCTCAGATGAATAAAAGAGACTTGAATCGGCATTTTACACGCGTCTGGGGTGTTGTTAATTTTATCTTCAATTCCCTCTGACTCCGTGTGTTTCTTCAGTTTCCTAGTCCCGGCGTTCCTTATTAAAATGTAGAGATTTCCTGTGCTTTGTAAGTCTTATTTGGTTCTCCAATAAAAGGTCCGGTTAAAAAAAGGAATTATGAATCTAATTTTCACTCTGGCGAGGTCTGCTGTTGTCTTGGCGAGCGTGAATTTCACAGTGAAATAAAACTGCAAAATGGTCAGACTATATTCCTATCTTCCCACGCATTGTTGTTATGAATCTAATCAGAAAGATCCAATCATTTCGAATCATGCAGATAGGGTGTGATATTTTCAAAATAGTTCCACGTGAAATAAGGTGCGTGCCTGCAAAGGTCACGTATTACCATATATGGACATCTGATGCCTTGCATACATTCTCACAGGCAGATCGGTAGACACACATGAAAACATGGGTAAGCTGTAATACTTATTACTTTATTAAAAAGTAATGTTGGTGTATCATGGATGACCCGGCAGCGCTTATGTCACCTTTGTCTGCCCACATGTGTCACACAGACAGTAATCTCGTTATCTGTCGTATGAGCACGCAAAAACTCCGTGTTTGCCCAGCTTGTTAACAAACGAGTCGCTTTTCAGCGGTTTAATCTTGTGATGAAGTCTGAATCATATCTCGGCATCATTCAAAAATTTATCATCGCACAAATCCCGCGGGTGTAACTGACCAATGAAACGCCAGCTTGGTACAAAAAGTGTCGGAAGATACGCTAGGCATGGAGGAAAACGAAAATGTAGATGTTGATGATATTTCGGAAGACAGTGTGCAAATAATCATGGAGTACATAGATAAATAAGGACCCAATTCGATAATAGGGATCATTAGCCTTATGCAGATAGTAATTTTTTCACTGGATGTGTTGTAGAGCCGAAGTTATTATGAATAGAAGACAGTGGAGCATTAACTATGTTGTGTTTTTCCTTGTTTCGGCTGTTCCAGTGAATAGACGGATACATTATATGATAAAGTGAATAGGCATAGTGATAGAGCTCATTCATATAAGTAAAATAAACTTAAGATGGAGGAAATCGGTGCAGAAATAAGGATTCCAGAATTATTTTAGATTTATTATCTTAGCACACCTTGCCCTGCCTACCTGATTTTGGATGCATGCAAACGTACTTTGGTCTAGTTGTCATCTCGTACATCAGCAAGTCCACTATATAAGGGGAGAGAACGAATGACACAGACACTCGCCGCCTAATTCAAACTACAGACACAGAGCACAACATTTGTATCACCTCCGTTGCCATCTGCAGAAGTGTAAGCAGACTGTGTAACCATTGAAAGCTTGTCTGTGATTGAGGGTAAGCGAGATGTTAATTAAATATATATATATATATATATATATATATATATATATATATATATATATATATATATATATATATATATATATATATATATATATATATATATATATATTTAATATGAGCGATACTACGTAGACCATGAGCGATACTACGTAGGTTGTATATTATGTTTCAGGTTATATCCTGCCCTGAGTGTCATACAAAACCTATAGTGACCAAGTCAGCAAATAGATGTTCATGTTTGTCAGAGCTTTTGCCAGTACTAACTGTGTCATCTTGACGAGTGGAGGACCCGCAGTGGTGGGTGTTACGGTAGTTTATTGATGGCGTCTGCTAGAATTGGCAGTGCGCATGTTTAGGGTCAATGGAATTAATATAAATTGATCTTTATACTTTACGGAGTTATGAACGCGAAATGCACGGTCAAGTCATGACGTGTTAGCGTCGATATGGTCACGCTTGGTGACTAGGTTACCGTACCCTTTTTGTATTGACCGTCAAGCAGTGAAGACGGATTTTGTTACCCTTCCAGGGTTGTGCATGATGCTACTGCACATATATATATTTTAGTCAAGTACGGACACGGGTCAGTCCATTGTAATTGATGAAGAGATAAAGAATTAAGTAGTTGATTCATTCTCGTCAAGACACATGCGCTCACTACCGGTTGTCTGAAACCCAGCAGCGCGAGTATATAGCCATGATGTTCGTTTGACAGTTTTTTCAAGTACGACATGGACCCATAATAGGATGTTTGCAAGTATTCAATTTGTCATATATGCTTACCATGAACTATATTAATGATGTCGTCAAATGTGTGTGTTTCTTCCGTAATAAACTGTTTTCTCGTGGACTCTAACTAGGCGGACTTATTAAGTTGATCATTGAGCGATTCACTTGTTAGTTATCCTTTTCACACATTCGCGTTTCAAATAATTACAGCACGATAATAATCAATGAATGAGAACCAGAACAATCCAGTCATGAACAGCGATTTTGAACATTCTTTATTCATTCGATATTCCACTGTCTAAAGCAGCTTCCATGATACTCTGATCACAGACATGCTATGCTAACCGGATCGTCTGTATCAAAGAACTGGTAGGCCAGTTCGGGGATACGAAAATCTTCTCCTTCATCAGGTTAGATCTAGCGACAAATTTCTTCGCAACACGATTGTTTACGTTTACAATACGTTCACATGACTTTATGACACACTGCGCATGACTAGAGGTCAAATATACGTCATCACCCTTTTCGACCGAGTCAATAACAGCCGTTGGCAGCTTTACGAAAGTCAAATCTAATGTCCTGCTACAAGTATCGATGCAAGGAGAATATCAAGAGGAAACCCCGTCAAAACGATGAAGTTCAGCTCACTGTACCTGGTTGGCCGTTGATGCATACTGGCATTAACTGAAGAAGATCACTGGGCGCAAAAAGATAAGTGAATGTTGAAACTTTTGTCGGTTCATCAAAACTAGGCGTAGTCCACTTGATTTTATTCGGGCATGTTATCTGCAATTAATTGTTCTATGTTTTGTTTGTCATTGATTGTCTATTTGTTATTTATATAAGCGGGCGGTTGGATTGGGAGTTTTAGATCGACTAATACCTCTTTTTCAGATGGTCAGTAAATCTAAAACCGTTCTAATAGGGATTCGTTGAGTAATTCCATTAGCGAAACATCTGCTGAGATCTACCAGCAGCATACTGTGTTTGCTTCTGAAGTTATTCGACCTTAAATGTTTTAGTTGTAAAGTAACGTTATATTTGTAGTAATTTCGCTGTATTAAGTTTCATTTTATTCATTTCGTAACTTGTTCGTAAACTATCCCGTTCATTCTAATCTGCCTATCATTTATTTTATAATTGTAAAATATTTGTCAGTTATGAGTCCTGTGACGTCATCATTTAATGTGTATGTGTTGTAACCTAGATTTAGTTTTTCTTCTTAACATTTACTTCCGATTTTTGCTCGTTTCAATATAATCATTTTTTCGTTTGCATTTGTCAATTGTGATGTGCTAATGTCTTGTAACATTTTAGTTGACTAATTGTCTTGTATTTATTAACTTATAAATTGAGTATGTAATAATAATAGTGTAAATTAATTAGGTAATAATACAATATAAATATTTTGATTAATTTTCAAAAAAAGAAAGTGGACTTCATAAATTAATTGCAACAATTTGCAGTATTAGTCCAATTCACGATTGATTATGCATTTTATGCATCATGACTAGGGCATGATAGCATTATATATGGATAAATACTTATAAAGTGAGGGTTTGCCTTGAATATAATAGGCATAGTGGATAATACTTGGTACATTAATCTATTCATAATACTACGTTGGCCACTGGGCACACATAGGTAATTGATGGTAATATATATTGTTGATTAATACAGATAGTTGATTAAATAAATAGATTATTAAATTACAAAATGCTTACGTTAGACCATTTTGTTAAAATTGGTAAAGATTTTGGAAAAAGAGGAGAAGCTCTAGAAGCATACGCAGTGGCGGAACTTGCGAAATATAAGGGAGAATTAGAAGAACAGAAAGCTATAGCTAAACAAGAGGAACTTGAGAGAAAAGCTGAATTGAAGCGTCAAGAAGAAGAACTTGAGGCAAAAGAAGCAAGAAGGATAGCAAAACAGGAAAGGGAAGAGATTGAAAAAGAGAACAGAATAAGAGAAATAGAGGAAAATAAAAGGAAGCAAGATGAAATTATAAGACAACAAGAAAAAGAGTTGGCACTTATCAGGTTGGAAACAGCGAAATTACAGGCACAAAATGCTACTGTTAGCCATAGTGATAATTCCCAAAATATGTCTGCACCTAACCAAACTAGAAGCAATTATCACTTCAAATTACCGACATTCAAATTGAATGTTGATGATTTATCGGCCTGGCTTTTACGTTTTGAGAAGGTTTGTGAGGTTAATAAATTAGATAAAACTGCATGGGCACTAAAACTTAGTGAATTTTTAGATGGTGCACCTGCAAGCGCAGCTCAGAATGTTGATCCAAAAATAGCTGGTGATTATGATGCCATTAAGGCTTTATTACTACGTCGATTTCATTTGGACGAGGAGGGATGTAGGATTAAATTTAAAACTCTCCTGCCAGAATCAAATAAAGACGTTACAGGGTTCGTTGCGAATATACGCAATACATTCAACAGATGGGTCGAACTTGCTGGTGTGGAAAAATCTTATGACAAGTTGGTTGATTTAATCCTTAGGGATAAGGTCCTTTCTTCTGTAAGTTCACCATTCTTTTCTTTCTTACAGGAACGTAAACCTCCGACTTTAGAGGAACTAGAAAAAATGGCAATAAATTACTGCACTGCTCATCCCAATATTAGCATATCCAATACACAAGTAAGGGAACCACTTCCAGTTGCCTCCAATATGGCATATCATGGTTTTGAAAGATCAAGAGCTCAGAGCCTTGACAGAAATTTTTCAAATAGAAGAAATAATTACAATGATTATCAAGGATTAAATAATTCTTACAATAATGGGAATTTTAACCGGGGTAGACAACAGTTTAGAAACCAGTCACCTCAGTTTAGATATAACAATAGTTATCAAAACAAATCAAATTGGAATAAATCATTTAATGGTAATGCCAATAATAGTAATAACAAGTGGCATAATAATAGTAATAACAATTACAGACTAAGAAATAAGAGTTTTAATGGCAGAAGTAATAATAATAATAATGATCATTCAGGTAGTCATAACAGACAACGTCCTACCTCCAGAAATCAAAATAAATTTGATCATACTGCAGGGGCAGCATTGACTAACAATGCAACCCCAATTGTTCATAATAGTGATATTCCAACGCATTCATCTTCGTCATGTTGTGTTGTTGATAATAATGTGGCAAATGTTTGTCCACAATGCCATGCTATTTTTCAGAAGTCCAGCCAATTGCTTATGAGAATTACACAGACTATTCCTGCAATTAGTCTCACTGCAAATGATGGAACTGGGACACTGATTTTTAATAACGGACTGTTCAATGGAAACATAATTTCAGTGTTGAGAGATTCCGGATCAACCACGATCGGCATCCGGCAATCACTAGTACATCCTCGCTATGCTACTAATGAGTTTGTACGTTGTATAACTTTTGGTGGGACCATTGAATATTATCCCACGGCAATTATAGATATTAACACCCCATTTTTTTCAGGTCAAGTTAAAGTATGTTTACTTCAGAGTCCTATTGCTGATCTCACAATCGGACGTATCCACGGCAGCAAGGACTGCACACCTGAGGAAATCTCAGAATGGGAAAAAGTAAACTTGGCTACGGCCAATGCGGTAACAACAAGACCTCAGACTCAGGAATTAATAAAAGAGAATACTCCAAGTATCAATGGTGGATGATTGTACTGACAATGAACCTAAATCGGTAATTGACAGAGACTCGTTTGCTCTCAAACAAAGGGAAGATAATTCTTTAAAGAAATTTTTTACATTGGTAAACAAGTATGATGACATTGCTGTCAACAATAAGAATAAGCATTGGTTCACTATTAAAAACGGTATCTTACTTAGAAATTGTATGGACCAGGATAAATTGAAACAACAGGTCATGGTACCATCTCCTTTACGAACATACATATTACGGCATGCACATGACTCCCAATGCGCGGGTCATATGGGCTACACTCGCACACGGTCTCTAGTGTTGTCGTCTTTTTTCTGGCCGGGAATATCACGAGACGTATCATCGTATGTACGTTCCTGTGTAATTTGCCAGGAAGTCAAGTCTCGTGGAGCGTTCCATAATGCTCCCATTCAGGCATGTGATATATCGGTGCGGCCTTTTGATAAAATGGCAATGGACATTATTGGTCCACTTCTACCAACTGCAAGAGGTCACAGATATATATTAACGTGTATCGACTTATGTACACGATGGCCAGAGGCCATACCTCTTAAAAATATAACTACATCGGACATAGCTGATGCTTTGTTCCTAATATTTTCTAGAATTGGGTTCCCAAGTAAATTACTTTCGGATCATGGGCCCCAATTTGTGTCTGACGCAATGAAAGAGGTTATGAGAACTCTTAATATAGAAAGAAACTTCAGTAGTGTGTACCATCCCATGAGTAATGGCGCAGTTGAGAGACTCAACCGCACCATTAAACAGTTATTGCATAAAGTTACAGTTGATAACCCTCAAGACTGGGACAGGGCTATCCCAGCAGTTTTGTTTGCGTACAGAGAGGTTCCGAATGAACAAACCGGTTTCTCTCCGTTCGAGTTAGTGTTTGGTGCTCCACCAAGAGGTCCTATGGGACTGATCAAAGACTTACTACTCGACTCTAAGATGACTCAGGAAACCCAGTCATCTTATGAATACGTTATTAATTTACGTAGACAAATCATAGATGCTTGTCAAAGAGCAACAGCTTCCTCAGAAGCGGCAAAAGATAAATCTAGACAGTTCCAAAATAAAAATAGACGATTACGCCAGTTATTTCCTGGTGACGAAGCTTTCGTATTACTCCCAAAAAAGGACAATAGACTGTTAATCACTTGGAACGGTCCATATAAGGTTGTAGACAGAATTTCTGACGTCGACTACATACTGGACATTAAAGGTCAGAAAAAAAATTTACCACATAAACATGCTGAAAGAGTTCTTCACTCGTCCTCAACATCTACAATCTATTTTTCAGGATTTAGACAATCAAGCTACTGGTTCTTGCCAATATTCTAATCTTTCGGTGATTCAGGAAGAGGAATCATCATTTCCTGAAATCCAAATGTCATTTCCTATACCTGAATTACAATCTTCTGAATCATGGAGAGATGTCACTATTTCTTCTTCATTAACATCTCAAGAACATACTACAGTTTGTAAAATCTTAGAGACATATTCTGATGTCTTGACTGATATACCGGGTCGTACATCAGTCATTTCTCATGACATTATACTGAAGGACGACACACCTATAAAACTCCGTCCTTATTCAGTTCCTATTCACTATCAAGATAAAACTTCACAGGAACTTAATCAGATGTTAGCATTACGGATAATAGAAAACATTAACTCACCGTTTTCATCACCGTTAGTTATCGTTAGAAAAAAAAGACAATAATATACGTCTTTGCGTTGACTACAGAAAACTTAATGCACAGACTGTCGCAGACAGTGAACCTCACCCTCTTATTGACGATCTACTTACTCGTCTTTCTACAGCAACATATTTTACAAAAATCGATTTAACCAAGGGATATTGGCAGATTCCCTTAACAGAACAAGCCAAATACTATACAGCATTCTCGACTCCACAAGGTCTTTACCAGTGGAATGTGATGCCTTTTGGGCTAATGAATGCACCAGCCACGTTCATTCGCATGATGCGAAAAATTTTGGCGGATAGATTTGACATTATCACATATATTGATGATATTTGTCTATTTAGTCCTTCATTTGATGAACACATGTTAGGATTAACTTCAGTATTAGACATTTTAAGATCTAACAACTTAACAGCTAGACCAAGTAAAATGCAAATAGCTTTACACGAAAGAACTTTTCTTGGACATATTATAGGGTCTGGGTGTATCAAAACCATTCCCCACAATGTATCACAAAAATAAGTTCGAAGTCTACTGGGTCTTGTCCAGTATTACAGCAGATTTGTTCCCAATTTGTCTTCAATCACTGCTGTCTTGTCTTCACTATTGCAAAAAGACAAACCAAATAAAATTACGTGGACAACAGACTGTGACAGAACATTTAATAACATTTTGACAATCTTCTCTAGGCCACCAATTTTACGGTTGCCAGATGTTCACAAAAAGTTTTTTCTTCGAACAGATGCCAGTAATTACGGTATCGGAGCTTGCCTACTTCAATATCACGACGATATACTTCATCCGACTATGTATATTTCAAGAAAACTGAAATCGCCTGAAACAAAATACTCCACTGTTGACAAAGAGTTGTTGGCAGTTGTTTGGGCAATCACAAGGTTGGAAAAATTCTTGTTGGGAGCGCCTTTTACCATTCAAACCGACCAGAAGGCGGTTGCTTCATTACGACGCTCTAACCACAAAAGCCCCAAACTTGCCAGGTTTTCGATTCTACTTCAGCCATATGACTTTGTCATCGAAGCTATACCCGGAAAAGAAAACATTCTGGCGGATGCACTTTCAAGACACCCAACGGAAGTCGAATAATTATTGTCTACAAGTTAAAAGATTAACGGCTAAACAAGAGCGACTTTGGAACTCTAACTGATTCCTGCGACAAAATTGATATGAACCACTTCTATATGGAAAAACATTTCAAATAATTCGAATTCAATCATTCAAGATATTCAGTTTCCAAAAGAAAATTCGTGATAGCAAGAAACAAATTTCGATGGTCTTTTCTAACGTTTGGACTTTGGTTAGTGTCCAATCGTTCTCTAACTCATTACGATATGGTCGTGAATACAATATGAATCCAAGCTGGACATATAACGTTAGGTTACAGAAATTGACTAACTCAAAACGATCAAGTTTATATTCAATCAGGAACGAAGTTTAGTTGAACAGTATTAAATTTCTAAGGAACTTTCCATAGATTCGCAAGGGACATAACGACGGATGGATCATCACATCCGACATTAAGTTTAATAGTTATTAAATTAATGAAGAGTATAATAAAATTGAAGTGTGATTAAAAATAATGAGAAAAAAAAAGAGAAGAAAATGTGTCAAAGAAAGAAATGATGAAAAAGAAAAAAAAATCACACAAGCAAATACTCTAAATATTTTATGTATAAATGAGATAGCTTTTATATGCATTTAGTTAAGATGTTCACATGAAATGTATTAATATTTTATTTTCTCTCATTATATCATTAAGTTAATTATGTTGTAATTACACGACACTAATAATTAATTGTAAACACACATAACTAAACTAATTTATATTTTATTTTATTTTTTTTTTCTCTTTCTTTACTTTATTTGTCCTTACTTCTCATGTCTTTTATTATGACACTATCTATCAGGTTCTTTAATTAGATGTTAATTAATTAATACATTACATACTTACCATCATTAATTAGTTTAATTTTAATTAGTTAGAATAATTTTCTTTACATAACACTTCATTACTCACTCACAACAGTCTTCAATAGTTCAATAGCTAATTATTAGCGACAGTTGACACCCCTTTGTTTAATAATGTTATATGACTTATGTATTATCGACATGACCACGACACTGTTCTAGACAGAACATCGTAGGCCATATGTCGGGTTTTTATTAAATTTTTCATATATTTGAGTAAAATAGTAAAAAAATCTATCTAATAGATTTTTTTTCCCACGGCGGGCAGGGAATTGTTACGGTAGTTTTATTGATGGCGTCTGCTAGAATTGGCAGTGCGCATGTTTAGGGTCAATGGAATTAATATAAATTGATCTTTATACTTTACGGAGTTATGAACGCGAAATGCACGGTCAAGTCATGACGTGTTAGCGTCGATATGGTCACGCTTGGTGACTAGGTTACCGTACCCTTTTTGTATTGACCGTCAAGCAGTGAAGACGGATTTTGTTACCCTTCCAGGGTTGTGCATGATGCTACTGCACATATATATATATTTTAGTCAAGTACGGACACGGGTCAGTCCATTGTAATTGATGAAGAGATAAATGATTAAGTAGTTGATTCATTCTCGTCAAGACACATGCGCTCACTACCGGTTGTCTGAAACCCAGCAGCGCGAGTATATAGCCATGATGTTCGTTTGACAGTTTTTTCAAGTACGACATGGACCCATAATAGGATGTTTGCAAGTATTCAATTTGTCATATATGCTTACCATGAACTATATTAATGATGTCGTCAAATGTGTGTGTTTCTTCCGTAATAAACTGTTTTCTCGTGGACTCTAACAAGGCGGACTTATTAAGTTGATCATTGAGCGATTCACTTGTTAGTTATCCTTTTCACACATTCGCGTTTCAAATAATTACAGCACGATAATAATCAATGAATGAGAACCAGAACAATCCAGTCATGGACAGCGATTTTGAACATTCTTTATTCATTCGATATTCCACTGTCTAAAGCAGCTTCCATGATACTCTGATCACAGAAATGCTATGCTAACCGGATCGTCTGTATCAGTCGGGTTCTTTCCAATCATACTGCTGTACGAGGCCTAGGAAAGACTTTGTTTCAGATAAGTAGCTCATTGTTGGGCTACTTAAACTTTCAAATACCATATACCCACCTACGAATAAATTATGTTATGATGAGATCAAGACTGTGGTGTAGATAGAAGATATTTGACAGTCATATGAGTCATGATGGCTTTATCATAAAGTAACATTGATATTCGATATATGAAAGTACAAAAGAGAGACAGATTCTATCAGGAAGCAAGAGAACAGTTAAATACGAACTATATTAGTTTAAGAAATTAACTGTAAATGTGTTATGAAAGTGAAACCTATTTTATTTTGTAATCATTTGAATGTTATTTGAAAATTAACAAAGTGCAAAGAAGAAACGATTCTGTATATAAATAAATTATAAATTGTACCCAGAGTCTTCAGTGAATTATGAAAATTTGGTTAAAAGTCCTTGTTGTGTAGTTAATTACCTATAGCAGAGTCATTATCTAAGGTTAGTCTGGAGAGGAGCCCATAGGAATCCAAGATAGTACAGTACCATCTCATCTAGGAACCTATATAGCTTGACTATACCTTTGATGTGGATACACCATTACTCTTTTCAGAGAAGGGGGTATTTCTTGTAAGACCAGTCTCTTATCTGGCACTATCCTGGTATCATCTGATACACCTATTTGTCCAGGATAATATCACCGTCATTATATCTTTCCTCTCGCTACAAATCTAAACACGCCGGCGCTCATCTTATCTAGTTGCTTCTCGCAGGCTGGGATACACATGATCTGCAAGGAGTGTCACAGATGTTTGAACATACAAACTACTTGCTCCTTAGCCGATAATGAGAAGAAATTGGTACTTTTAAAAGTACACAAATAAAAATCAGTACAAAATATGTCTCTGATCCTGTCGGAGTGAAACAGAGATCGCGATGAGGTCGTCCATAAAAGGATAGTAAGACGTTCTTCTCTGGCAAACTTCTACACCTCAGGGTAGAAGAGAAACGATTAAGTAATATATGCTTCTACAATTATTTTTAGGTCTGTATGAATTCTTGTATGATGTCAAATTATGGATGTGTGTTGTAATCGCTTAAGTTGTTAAACCAGATTGATTTCAGACGGTCAACAGAAAGTATTGGTGACGCATGCCCGTCGGGAGGGGGGGGGCATTGTTCACTACAGCCGCGTTCAGACACTTGGACGGATAATACAAAAGGAAGTACAGGTGATAATTGCTTAACTCACTTCCGACCAGACATTGTCTGTGTAATTATTACAGAGAAACCCGTTTGGGTAGACAAATTAGCGATGACACTATCTGCAGGCGATGTTACAAATCATTACTTGAATATAACCGACTAGGTTGAACGGGACGCGCCTCGCCAAAACGAGGCAAAATTTTATTTTAAACAAAAACTTTTTAAAAAAATTTAAAAATGTGTTTAAATTTTAAAATGATATTTTTTTTTTTCGTACGCCCGCTAATACTCGAAGCGAAATCTCGGTTTAATATGTCTAACCTGATACTGATTTTACGTGATTATCCCTTTTTCTCTGTGCACTGACAGGTGTCCTCTTGCCATTCAGGCAGATGCTCGCCGATTTCGGAGATACCCATTAGAGCTGGGTCAGCTCAGGAGCCGTTCAGGTTATTCCAGTCCCTGGTCGAAGGCACTCTTTCAAATGTCTGTAGCCAGGGCTCGAATTATTCTAGTCCAAGTCCCAGTAGAAACATTACTTCAAATGTCATTGCTAGGGCTCGAACCTGGATCACCCGATCGCCAGCGCAGTGTGGTAACCATTAAACCAGCGCGGCTCACTTGAAAATGATATTTAAAATACGTGGAGGAAATTGTTGGGATAAAGCCCATCATAACACGCATGATTGAATACAATTGGCTGGGCAATTCTAGATGTTATAAACAACACTTATGATTGGAGCCTAGTCACATTAAAACAACCATGTGCGTGGGCCGAAAGTTGCAATATAATCTGACACTGTCGCTGGGGTAGAGCACTGTGAAATTCTCCTCGTCAAGAAGACTACCAGCTAGCCAGAGTAAGGAATAGGATCAGAATTCCATTTATCGGACCGGACCTTGTTTGAGCATCTTGTGGACATATCCCAGGAAAACTCTACCTACATTAACACTGAAAGCCGGAATCCTAGTAATCTGAAGCACAAACGTCAGAGCGGGAGCTTAATTTAAAGTAATACCCAAGACCACGTGTAAGAGGCATCTTAAACAAGTTGCCTTTACTATTTCTCTGAGCCAGGAGTCAGTATTCCTAAAGAGATTTTAGGTCGGTGGTATCAGTTGAGGATACTATCTCTGGAACAAAGTGTGCGGTATAAGTGGCCTGCTGTCAACGCTAGACACCATCATCAGACGGGTATTGAAGACGCTGGACCAGCTTCGTAATTACTCCCTGATATGTCATGGAACGTGTCGCAACCTCCAGACTTGACCAATGACCAGAGTGCATCAGTCCATAACCTGCCAAGAACCAACTATAGGCTGGAGCAGAAACCAAACTTACTGGCAGCTAAGTACAAACTTAAAAGCTGCCAAGTGAACATTTTTCAGAAAAATTCCCTCAATATCCACAACATCACCATGTGATAATAATTTTTTTAGCAAAGAGAATTATTCATTTTATACTGTTAAATATAATTTATTATTAAATTTGTTATTTGTATATATACAAATTTATAGTTCATTTAATCCTTTTGAGTGTACTGCACCCGTATGTCTCAATCGCCTTAAATACACTTAAAACAAAGCTACTAAATTAATATTACACTGACTTAAATTAGTTGGGGGCTTGAACGAGCTAAAATACAAAATAATTCTTCATAAATGTTGTCGGGCAGATACAAAGTTAACAATAGCTCAGTCCGATTCAGCATTGGTCTTGATTTCTGAATTATCTTATGAACACTCCCTCGAGGTAGAAGCAACATCATCCTTCTATCTGTATCTCTGCCAATAGTACCCTTGTGCGAAGGTAGATACCTTTGAAGACTCACATTATATACTCTAGGTTTTGGCCATTTGTGGACCATCACTGCAGAGCAAAGGGGAGGCAACCCGTGACACGGACACAAGGCTTTCATCTGGGGCAAACGAGCGATAACAGAAGCAAAAGACAATGAGAACTAAGTGATATACAACAACAAAAACAACAACAACAACAGCGTGTGCGTGTGCGTGTGCGCGTGCGCGTGCGCGTGCGCGTGCGCGTGCGCGTGTGCGTGTGCGTGTGCGTGTGCGTGTGCGTGTGCGTGTGTGTGTGTGTGTGTGTGTGTGTGTGTGTGTGTGTGTGTGTGTGTGTGTGTGTGTGTGTGTGTGTGTGTGTGTGTGTGTGTGTGTGTGTGTGTGTGTAAAAATAAGATGAATCGTAAATGGAAGTCGCTGGAGATGTTCTGTTGACAATCCGTATTAAAAAAACTGGCAATTCGAATAGAATCATGTCAGAAATATGTGACAGTATTGCCTCCTCTGCTTTGCAGTAGTGGTCAAACAGTAGCCAAAACTCAAGAGTATATAATATGGGCTTCAAATGTGTCTACCTTTGCACAAGATTACTCTCGGTAGAGATGTAGATAGAATGGTGATGACACTTCTATTACAAAGGGAGTGTTCACAAGATATTCAGATAAGCAAAAACAACGATGCTTTTGCTGAGCACGTTAATTCTAGAATCTGCCGACCACTTTTGTGAAAGAATTAAACACTTATAAATTTCAGCTCGTTCAAGCCCCCACCCCTGATTAACTCGGTGGAATTCTTATTATTCTGGTATTGCTCTGTTTAGAGCGTGTGTATTAAATTAACTGTGACAAACATGCAGTAACTTTAAAATGATTAAATCGAAGTTAAATTTGTAACATTACAAATAACTAAATTTAATAATTACTTTAGGTTTCAACAGTTTGAAAATAAATTGAACAGTTTAAATGAAAAGTTTTATCATTGATTTATAGTAGAGATCATAGGAAAACAGTTCACTTTGGCAGCGTTTATTTTTCACTTAGCTACTAATAGTAGTTTCTGCTCCCGCTGATGGGTTCTATTTACACTGCTCTCGCTCGTCGCTTGTCCAAGTTAAAGGCGCCGCACGTTCCTAGAACGTCAAGGAGTAACGACCAAGCTGGTCCTGCATCTGTCTATAAGAACCTCTTATGATGACGTCTCGCACAACGTCATTCTATTTCTACCTTCACATGGTTCCAGAGATAGTACTTTATGCTGGTACCACCAATAAGCCAATCCTGGCTCACAGACTTTTTGCTCAGATGAATAAAAAAGACTTGAATCAGCCTCTTACACGCGTCTGGGATGTCGTTAATTTAATAAGTTCACTTTCTGACTTCGTGTGTGGTCCTTCAGTTTCCTCAGTTCCGGTTTCCTTATTTAATATGAAAGAGATTTCATGGGCTATGAAAGTCCTTCCGAAATTCTCCAATAAAAGTTGTCCGGTATGTTAAGAAGGAATTCTGAATTCTAGGCTTCACTCTAGCAAGGTCTTGTATCTTGGCATGCGATATTCACAGTGGAATGACACTGAAACGTGTCAGGTTATATTCCCGGTCTCCCACGCATCTGTTTATTATGGAGTTTTAAAAAAACGCTCCAATCATTTTCAAACGGGCGGGTGACGGTGTGGTACTTTCAAAATATTCCACGTGAAATAAGGTGCGTAAAGCAAAAGGTCACGTATTACCCTATATGGCAATAAAACATACGATGTCTTGTGTACAGACTCGCGAACATGTCGTTAACCTCATATGACAACGTGTTCCAAATGTAACAATTCATTACTTCATCAGAAAGTAATCTGTTATATGTGTCTGTCCATCAGTTGTCTCCCCGTATTCCGAGCTTTGGTGATACGCGCACCCGTCTTATCGGTGATTAGGCAGATAGCGCTGGGCGATGTACGTGTTAATCCGTAGCGGCCAAGCTTGGTACAAGGGAATTTTACCAACCTGCCTCTCCTTGCAAATGTGAGGTGTTTATCATCCACAAGGAGTGTCAGATAACAGACAAGACACAATATACTGAAAGTAGTGAAGGAATATTTGAAAATATAAACTATCTGCTACATAGTATAGAAAGAAAGTGCGACAATTGAAAGCACGCAATAAAATCAGTACCACAAATGCACCGATTACTGCCGGAGTGAAACAGAGATCGTGAGGGATAGCCCCATTATGTCACAAAATGGGCCGTTTGAATAGAATTTACAGTTAGAATTCACTTACTTAGTCGTTCCTCTTCTACCTTGGTGTGTAGATATTTGCCAGAGAGAACACCATGCTATTCTATCAGTGAAATAGTAACGAAATAGAACAGAAGTAGCTATAGGGCGGAGAGGAGAACGGTGACGAAACAAAATGGTAATAGAAATGGAGAAAAAAAATGAAATAAAAATCGGAAGGAAAGGGGGGAGGGGGGATATCGAAAAACAAAAAATACATTTATACAGAAGGTCGCCTCTGATGAAGGAGTGTTGAGTATTTGTGTGCCAAAATATAAACAACATTTGCTAAATTTTTGCTCATATTTACTCCATCAAAGCCTACCACCAGATTTTACAAAAATCTAACCAGCGTTCATTTCGTATTATTTGCCTTAGCGTGAACAAAACCGTCTTCCCCCCCCCCCCCCCTTCTTTTACACCCCCCCCCCCCCCCCCCCCCCCCCCCCATCAATCGAAATGTGCATTTAACTCGGGCTCTGCGAGGATAATGATTATCATTTCTCAAATCTTTGCATAAATTACTCGTTCTTGGCGCTGAGTGAAAGGCCTTATCAAGTGCTCACACTAGGGTTGTGGGGCCGGGAGTCGTGAAGTCGGTTGTTTTTTAGTGGAGTCAGAGTTGATTTTTTTTAAAAATCCGGACTCCGATTTCGAATTGTATGCCATATGACTAGTCATTCAATGAGGACATGAAGGGAACAGTCCAATATGCTGGAAGCACATCACAGCCCTTTGAAATACGCAGTGGCGTTGAACAAGGCTGCGTTCTGGCTCCAACCCTCTTCGGGATCTTCTTTGCCTTACTCTTGAAACATGCATCCAGAGATGCAACTAAAGGAATATGCATTAACACTAGGTCAGATTGCCGTCTGTTTAATTTCGCAAGGCTGAAGGCAAAAACCAAAATCAGGTCGTCACTCACAGTCAACAGGAGCTTCTGAGCTTGATGAATCGCTTCACTCAAGCATGCAAGGGCTTTGGCCTCACAATAAGTCTAACGAAAACAATTGGTAGTGGGTGCACTACTTCACATACCTAGGGTCTACCATCAATGATAAACTCTCTCTGGACACAGAAATTGACAGCCGCATTGGCAAAGCTGAGGCTATCTTCGACCGCCTCACAACGCGTGTTTGGGGAAACTCCAAACTCACAACGAAGACTTATGCTGCGGTATATAACGCCTGCGTCACCAGCACACTCTCATATGGCAGCGAGACATGGACAACCTATGATAAGCAAGAGAGAAGGCTCAATACCTTTCATCTACGGTATCTACACCACATCCTCGGCATTTCGTGGAATGATAAAGTGACAAATGTCGAGGTGTCACGATCTGGCCTTCACAGCATGTATACACTGCTTAGACAGCGCAGACTACGCTGGCTTGGCCATGTCCGCCGCATGGAAGATCGTCGCATCCCGAAAGATATCTTCTACGGACAACTGCCAGATGGCAAAAGAACAGTTGAGCGACCGCAGCTGAGATTCAAAGCTGTGTGTAAGAGAGACATGAGGGCACTGGACATAAATCCAGCAATCTGGGAGAATGAAGCTGCCGATCACACCAAGTGGCGATGCTATCTGCTGTGCCACCTCAGATTAGGCGAAAAGAAGCTCATACAACAAGCAGAAGAGAGGAGAAAACGTCGAAAGGAAAACCAGGAAAATAAGCAGCTGAGGGCTGTCACCTCAGAGGCGCATTCCCATAGTCTGTTATGACTGAAGGGGCTATTATTCTTCTTCACTAGTAAAAAAAAACTGCAGTTGTTGCATTTTCCATTTCCAAAAATATTTTTCAGTCACATGTTTTCGACTGCAGTAAATGTATCCCGAGGTCTAAGTGTCTAACCGAACAACAGTCAGGCCATCATCCAACAAAGAATCAAATTTTTCTTCAAGTGCCATGACTACAGACTGTGTCTGTCCACAGTTTCCCATACCGTTCTGTATTTCAGCTCTAAAGTTGACTTGTTACATAGGCTTTTTTATTCATCTTCTTCACGTATAATTTCTCTGTGGATGTGTTTTGTCTCAACACTGAAAAAAACTAAATTGAACGAATTTCTCAAAGAAGACTATATTAGAAACAAAATGAGCCACAATAAATGTGTAAATAGCAGTGGGTAGTTTAATCCATATACTACCGGAAGGAGATTTTGTTTTTTTATAATCTTTATTAAAAAAAGGTATTCAACAACGTTTGTTTACGTTTGCATTTGCTTTCAGGCGAATTTTTTTAAAGTTCAGAATACAATTGTACATTTACTACTAACTCAGTCGTTCCTCTTCTACCCTGGGTTGTAGAAGTTTGCCATAGATAACGACATACTAGCCTATCGGCTGTCCCATATTAGTCGTGGCAGCAATGTTCTCCCATTCTGCAGACATGGCCAAACCATCGTAATTGGGACGGTTCCACTTGCAGAGGTTGATTTTTGAGACCATGACGTATCGTCTGGTTGCGGACCATGTCTCTTCTTGTTACTTCAACCACCCTCCTCGGATACATCATTTCTGAGGTTTGGAGCTGGGTTTTGTGGGTTGTAGTCATTTCCCATGACTCTCATCAATAAGTTTGTATGGGCAGGGTAAAATCCAACACAAACTTCATAATCTGACACCATAAAATAATTCATACAGACTTTTAAAAAAAATTGCAGAAACACATACAAGCAGTAACTGTAATAACTGAGAAAATATGACGGCCAGTACACTTGAAACAGAGACTTTCAGACATTCGTACATCTCGATAGAAACAAGTCGACATCGTATAATGTGAAATTTGCCTGCACATACATTCTTGAGGTATAATTTATAGCAACGCTTAGCCTCCTGTTGTTTGTGGGGTCTCTGAGGAAATAAAGAATAATACTCCTGCTACCTCAAGCATGTCATAAGAGGCGACTGATATGAGGTTGCGCATGGGAGTAGCAACCACATCACGTAAAATAAAATGATATGCAAGACTGCAAGAATGCTGTCATGAAGACTTCTTGCAAGGGAGTCAGCTATGGTAGCTCCATGAAGAACGAAATAGGGAATGCTGATGCTAGCAATTTCTTTATTTTGAATTAATTCATTATGGTCACACACGGCAAAATTACCACAACATGAAAGTCTCAAGTAGTTTTGCAACCAAAGATGGCACGTCAAGCTAGTTGACAACAAATGCCATGCGTTACCTACAAGAATGCAGTCAAATCAGACACCATCACAATCAGAGGATTTGTCTTCACGGCAGAGAATGTCTGAGATGAAAATAGCCATCCGGCATTAAAGAAATCCTTAAGTAAGCTGACAGTAACCACGCCTTGGGCAACACCTTCTAAACGACAGATTATGAATGAAGAGGCTGATAGGCTGAGAAAGGAGGATGGGAAAACTAGGTCAAGCCGATACAAATGTCACATATGAAAAGGGAAAGAGACCAAGAACAAATACAGGAACAATGTACGTGTAAGAGCCATCCAAGGTTTCCAGAAGAACGTTGGTTTTAACCAGCTGAGTAGAGGAGACCAAGTAACATTCTTCAGGTCATGACATTCTGAGACACTACATGTGTAATCAGAGCCTCCTATTGGCTAAGCGGATTTGAGCGGTGTTCTCTCGCAGCGAAGATACCGGGTTCCGGGATAGAACCCTGGAAGCGTCACGCTTCAGTCTACCCAGTTGTAAATGGGTATTTAACTCTGCTTTTGAGTTAGGGAAGGCAGCGAGGAAGGAAACTGATTAACCCACTTCATAGAAAAACTGGACCTAGTATGATGAAATCTCTAACATGGGAGTATATGGTATATAATCCTTTGTGTATACCTTTACCTTTTTCTTATACGTGTGATCAAGGTATAGAAGAAGGCGCTAGCGATGACGAAGCTTGTAATTGACAGCGCTTCAAGGCAGTCCTTGTTCTGGAATCCCCATGTTAAGTGAGGTAGAGGGAGAATGTAATAAAACATGGAAAATAGAACTGGAGACATAAATGAAACAGATAAAGACATGGACAGACCTTGAGCAGACGGCACAGAGCACGAGGGACTTGGCGGGAATTAGTTGAGAGCCTATGTTCATCTAGAAGCTCAAAAATAACGAATGATTATGTGTAATAAGTAGGGCTAGGATTTTAATAATTTTGGGTTGTTTTTTTTGGCAAAATCGAAACGTTGCTTAGTTGAATATAAATGTGTTTCATAAAAAAACTAGGCTGATATAAGAGCCTTTGTTTAGGCCTTATTTTGCATTTTTTGCCATATTTGGCACGTTAGAGAATTTTTGAGATATTTCGGTCATTGTAAAGCATTTATTTCTTTATTGATTTTTTAAGTCATTATTATGCATATTTTCAATTAAAATTGGTATAGTTGATTTTGAAAAGGCTTTTGACAGCATAGATAGGGACAGTTTATGGAAAGTACTGGGGGCTTATGGAATTCCAAGCTGCATAGTGTCAATCATAAAAAGCCTCTATGCCAACTTTACGTGTAGTGTTGGGCAGAGCAACCTAACCGTTGAGGTAGTAGCTCATTCTCATTAATGAGAGTATTGGTGGTACATATTGGTTAATTCTATGTTATGCATATTTCATGATTATTTAATTATTGTTATGTGAAGAATGGTTTGTGAGAGCACGTGGGCTCACTTGGAGATATATATTTCTCTTCTCCGCTCCTGAGGGAGCATGGGGCCACCAGTGTGGTTTGCCTCCGCATGAAGCATTCAGATGCTCTTGCAGTAGTGGTTTCGGTAGCAACCTATATTACACGGTGAGATTGCCAGCCTCATGCACAACACCATATTAGTATGGCTAGACGACATGCGTGGGTGTGTGTGTGTGATAGTTGGGTGTGTGCTCTTGCAGTAGTGGTTTCGGTAGCAACCTATGTTACACGGTGAGATTGCCAGCCTCATGCACAACACCATACTATTCGCATTGGACGACACGCATGAGTGTGTGCGTGTGTGTGCATGATAGTTGAATGTTTCACGCAGTGTAGAAGGACAATTTGACAGGTGAGAGCATGGGGTCTCTGATTATTTAACTATAATGATTTTAACCAGTCGTTGCTTTGTTTGCTTCTTCAGATTAGCAATCGAGCACAGGCTGGGTGTTTGTTTGGTGTGTGGTTTATTGGTTTATTTGTTTAATGTTTGCTCCAGTTTGCTCTTGGTTACTGAATGGGTTGTATAAATAAATATAACCCCTGCCTTAAGAATCAAGAGTTTTATTGTTGATCGGGTCGGTTGCGAGTGTGCAAGAGAGTGATCACATATCACATCATCATCATCATCTTCTCGCCCACCCTATCACAGGGATGCCCCTTATCAACCACTCTATTTTTAACAGTCATAGACTGGGTGATGCGCCAGACAACAGAGGGCAGTCCAAGAGGAATAAGATGGACTACATTCTCTACATTGGAAGATCTGGAATATGCAGATGACATAGCACTACTAGCACATTCACATCAACACATCCAGGAAAAAACGGACAGACTTAATAAGTTTAGCCAGCAGGTGGGCTTGAACATCAATTTAAAGAAGTCAGAGGTCATGACGCTCAATGTGAGCAGCCCTGAGCCCATATCAGTAAGGAATCAACAACTGGTACAGACAGACACCTTCACATACCTAGGATGCATAGTAACACTCGACGGCGGGGCAAGCAAAGACATCAACATCAGAATGAATAAGGCAAGAACAGCCTTTTTTAGCCTAAACAACATCTGGAAGTCCTCTCAATACAGCACAAGCACAAAATTAAGATTACATCAGAGCTGTGTGCTTTCTGTGCTTCTCTATGGTGTGGAATACTGGAGAGTTACAGAGAAGGAAATGTCGAAATTGTCCTCTTTTCACACAACATGCCTAAGAAAAATTCACCGAATCTTTTGGCCGAATACCATCACCAACCAAGATCTGCTTACTCGGAGCAAGCAAGAGGACATGCACACCATCATAGCTGGCAGACGCTGGAGCTGGGTTGGCCATGTCCTCAGAAGAGAC
The DNA here is from genome assembly GCA_024509875.1 of Oreohelix idahoensis. Taxonomy (NCBI): domain Eukaryota; kingdom Metazoa; phylum Mollusca; class Gastropoda; order Stylommatophora; family Oreohelicidae; genus Oreohelix; species Oreohelix idahoensis. Next base: position 167,196 of record JAMPIV010004555.1, read on the forward strand.
CCCGATGCCATCACAAGAACAGCTATGCTTTGAACCCCTGAAGGAAAACGAAAGAGAGGCCGACCAAAAACAACCTGGCGGAGGACTGTGGAGGCTGAGATGCAAAGAATGAACCAGAGTTGGGGCACTGTACGAAGGATGGCCACCGACCGAGCAAAGTGGAATCAATTTGTTGTTGTCCTACAAGACGGCACTAGGCGTGATGGCCACTGACTACTTTGACGGTCGGCACTTAAGGATCAAAGAAAGAACGCATTTTTTATTGTTTTTTAAAGTCATTATTATGCATTTTTTCAATTAAAATTGGTATAGTTTTCTCATGCTGTAATAGTTTTATTTAAACCTCTAAAAACAGTTGTTGCTGGGAAATTTTCCTACATAAAGCCAAATTTTAGATTTCTGCCTGATGTCATTGCTTCCTTGGAGAAGTCAGCAGCTCTATTAGTGGATCAGATAGATTTCATGAAGAACATGGTGAATGACTTAGTGTGAATGGAGATGTGGGAACAGCTGTGCAAAGGAAAATTAAGCAAGTTTTGAAACAAAAATGTGGGATATGAAAAACTGAGTGTGACGTATAATGGAAATATAGCCTACAGTAATCTGACAGCTTTGTAATCCCGTTAGCGTTCTATGATTTGCTAGAGAAACTACGCATTTTTCTGTTTGTCTTACTCACACAAGCTTATTTTTCATCCACGCCTCTTTTCCTTGAACATAAACAAACGAAGCGTTTATAAACGTTCGTGACCTGCCAGTCATAACAGGTAGCGAATGAGGTTTGTTTATCTAGTTTCTCACGCGAGCTGATCTGTAAATCATCGGATACCTGATAGCCCGCACGTAAATAACACCGGACCTTTTTGAAGTAGACGCACGGGCAAAAACCTTTTCCCGAGGACCCTTTGATGTTTGTACACAGGAAAAATCCGTGCTCTTTGATCTTCAGATACGGGCAAAATCTACGAGAACCCGTTACACGGATTTAAGTCTCTGATGGCGGTCTAACGCCCAACAGAGCGACCGTAAAACGTTCATCTGGTTGACTCATGCTTCTGATTCTCTGCTATGCACATTAGTGTGAAAAGTAGCATCCTCTAGAGATAAGAGAACCATGATGATATATAAACTGTGGTCTTCTAAACCTGCTATCAGTTGTCACTCAGAATTTTCAGGATAGTCTAAACACGTAGCCTAGAACCATTGTGGAAGATGTGTTAATAGCATTCGTGGGGATTGTCATTCTGATGTTGTGATTCTGACGCACAACGTACATGAATCACGACTACGATAACGAATATGGGAAATGTTTGGGTTTGGACCAGCCGACACCAATGCTAACAAAGTTTTAATACCTTTATTATCATAAAATCAAGTCACAAATAATTTTCAATTTACATGAAGAAATCAAAGGTTACAAAATACAAAAATGACAAGGGGGGAGGTTTTTTTTTAGGAGAAGTATCCAATACACCTTTCCCACTTGTATTTACTAACAGAAAAGACCTGGTCCCAAAGACAGGAGGGGGGGTGTGATGATGATCAGAGATAGGCAATTTAACCCAACGGTAAATTTATTACTCTGAGACAAGGGGGTTACAGTAATAAGGGGGTAGAGGAAAAGCTAGGGTTCTCAAATGTTTCCCTTTATTCAACAAATGTTACGGGAGGGGGGAATGTACACAGTTAAACAATGCCGCTAGGAGAAGTCCCGTACAGTGAATACAGTACACCTTAATACTAGGTCGAACTAAGTATAAGGGTAAAAATAAAGATTAAATCTCCTTTCATTCAAAAAAACACGCTTGGGCTGGCCAGCACACAATCACACACACAGACTTACCAAATTGTGAATTCTGGCACTTCATAGGAAGTTTACAACAGCAGATAATACCGTAGAACAATGGAAATTGTCTTTTCTTCTTCTGTGTCAGGCCCCAGATTTATCGAGGTGGGCTGGTAGCCAATAGTCTCAAAAATCGCCAGACGGTGAAGCGTAAAGGCTACTGTTGGTTTTAGTTAAAGTTCCTAATGAATGGCACAGGCACTTGGCTAGGTGTGAAGTATGGTGTGTGGTTTCTAAGATTGGCACAGCTGGTGGAGATAACTTTCTTTTGTCGTAATGTCACAAACTACAAAACACTGAGGTGAGTTCTGGGGGTGGGGGGGGGGGGGGGGGGGGGGGGGGGGGGGGGGGGGGGGGGGGGGGGGGGGGGGGGGGGGGGGGGTAAAATCCACTGAATATACTTGACAGACAGTGTTCAGGTAAATCTATGTTCTTCTTCACAAATAGAGCAGTGAGTAAAATATTGCTACTGGCAACTGTTCTTCTTCCAGTTTGTTAACTTTAAAACGACTTTATGAATTGGGATCTTAAAACAGTCTTTGGGTTTGCTTTATTTCTGTAAACTTCAGATAGCTGAATCCCAACAGGATCGCCACAAAGATTAAATTTTAAATATGTTCATAAGTCACTGGAGTAATCGAACTGAGTCGGCAGGACTCTGTGTATATTTTATTGCTGCTTAATTGCTGCTTAATTGCTGCTTAATTGCTTCTTAATTGCTGGGATGCTAGGTTCGAAAGATCATTCTGGATGCAAATAGAAAAACATGAAATGCAATGAAATCATATTAAAATTTACCGCGCGATACATTTACAGTTAGACTATTTTCTGCACTCGCGTCTTCAATTAATAAAATTCAAGAAAAGCTCCCCGTGATGTTAATAGTTAAAAGCACATCTATCTATACAGAACTAAACTGTATTAAAGTTATAATTCCCTTAACGACTGCAAAATTAATTTACGTGGCTATTGTATTAGGAAATTAACTTAAAGATGTATCATTTAGTTTGCACTAGAACTTTGAAAATGGGTTTATTTAATAAGGTTAAATTTACACCACAATCCAGTGAAATAAAAATGAAATAACTAGACCACTGATCACTCGAAGCTAATGTATAAATTACCGTCTGCACAGAAAAGAATTCACTCCAATAGCCAACAATTTAGATGAAATCTAGCAGGAATCCAACTATATGCTAGTGAATCTTAGAATTCTGTCAAAACGAATGATAAAATGCAGTTTTTCAGAGTCTTTATTTATACTAACTGGAATGCAAGATGAGTGGGACATGTTAGATTCTAACACCTTTCTTCATCTTGAGAAAAATCGAGGTTCTACGCCGTTGTGTTAACCGCGATGCCCCCCTGGCTTCCGATCTCCGATCGTCTCAGGCTGCTCGCATGAGGGTGCGAAATCTCTGCGAGAAACTAACTTTGTTAGCTGGGAGTTCCCTGATTCCTCAGATCGTATACCGCTTCTACGTTGATTCTGAAGACCAGCCTGGCTTTGACGGGACCGCTTTCCCCGAGAAGCTTTGGCAACTCCCACTAGGCGTGGGGACAGCAAGGTAAGGAAAATGAACTGCTGTTAATTCCTCAAAGAAACCGGGGTGAGTCTCTGGCCACGTCCTCTTTGGGCCGGCGTTTAAGGAAAAGATTGCTATAAATCGTTCTCTGAGATGGTCGTGGGCGTGAACATCTCCTGGCGGTCGCCATAGCTACCGAAGTTGACGAAGATGACGATAGTTGCAGGGAATTTCCACTACAAACACACGGAATCTTTCAACGATGTCAAACTCGGCGACACTCTTTCAAACACACACGGAATACATTCCAGAGAAAGAAAACGTTGGGTCAGACTTCGTGAGTAGGAATTGGACAACGAAGGAGGAGGAAGATGACAGTGAAGAAAACAGTCACCCGGAAGTTACTGATATACGTAACCTATTTCCATAAAGTAGACATGAAAGGGTTTCACATCTTCAAAGAGGAGACGTACTGTGACAGAGGTTATGAAAATAGATTTCACATATCTACATTGTTTTCCACCTGGCTTCCTCAATTAGTTATGCACGTTTTGTTAAACGTAGACCCATTCACTTCTTTATATCTGTCAAACTCTAAATCTGGCCACACACATTTTCTTTTTCTCTTTGTCGTATACACTACGAGGAATGTTTACTAACAGGCTATGTTTCACCTAGAGAGAGGGGACGTGTTGAATATTTGTAGAACCAAGGGCGATTCTTTAAAAGTCGTACATGGTAGGGATTGCACTTTCTCATGGGAAGATAAGCTTACGAAGAAAATCAAGAGCGTTAAGTCAAAAGGACGTACTTTTGTTAGTAATTGGTCAGGGGGAATTTTCTGAAAGAAAGGGTGATAATTTACAATTTAACCCCCTGTTAAAGATTATTTTTTCAGATGCAATATAAAATTTTCCCTTCTTATTTGATCACTTTAAATTTTTTGTGGTCAAAGGTTTATTACTCTTGATAAACTGAGGTTACATTTTGACTATAGTTGTTACCTCCTCTTGTGTCTTAAACCAAGCGGTCTATTTTTTAGATCGATGTCTGTGGTTCTCCTTATATGGTCAGAGTAGGTATAATTATGCTTGGAATGTTTGCAACCTTGGTTGATGTTTATTCCTGTCCATATAAGGCGCGATTTGGTCTGCATCTTGCTTGATATGTGTCTAACATCAGCTCGTTTTGAGTTGAACTCAGGGGTCGAGCGCTTCGGCGCATGTCCAGATTTTAGGGGGTTTGAGAAAGCTTCCGGTCGAGAGAGAAAGAAATGTTCTGAGCGAAGCAGAACGCTTTGAGCGTCTGTGATCTTTTGATGAGGAAAAGGAAGTCCTCTTGTTCATTAGTTTACCTAATGAGGATTTTCCTTATATGTTTCTGAGCGCCTGGAGGCGTGTGTGTTGTTGTGTTATTTCCGAAGCAAGGTAAATACTCTCCTGATATTGAAATCTATAGTCCATTTAGATTTTGACATTGTCGTTAGTATGCTCGCTCACTATTTACAGACAGGAGAGGCTCTTCTACTAGAAAACACACCCAGGTACCTTCGTACCTTAAATTGATATGTATACGGGTCAGTCTAGGCCCAGAGAACAGTTATTATGCTCCTTTGAACTTCGCTATGCCAGCGATTATGCCTTCATCAAGGTTAGACTTATAAATGCTTACAAAGGTCAACTTGAACTAAGCACATAGGTTCGCCATTCCCGTGCGGCCTAAGATAGTCTTGTTTACACACCTGATCTACTAGTATCAGGGTGGATTTTGTTACACTTACAAAGTGATGATATGGAGCTGAGGCTGTTGTAAGCTGAAATTATAGGAGAACAGCTTACATGTTATATAGGCATGATTTATTGAGGAACTTTCTTTATGCTGATTACCATGCCCTGCAGTGTCTATGACTTATGTATATGAATGTTCAAGTACTTGTCATTGTGGCGTCATAAAATAAATGATGGAAACGTCAACAGCAGTTCACACTTCTATGACTTTCACGTCGTGAGGGAATGTACTGTCCTCATGACACATATATAGTAGATCTGTGGAACTTTACGTCATCTACACTCACAGCAAGCAACAGACCAGACAAGACACCTTACTGCACAACATTTAACATTTATGGTGTCTGCCCAATATTGCACATAACATTCGTGGTGGCCAAAAGCTGGTTTCGTCTGGTGTCCAGCAAGTTACGGGATCCATAACCCATTCGGCGTACAACATTCGGAAGCCATAATACAGTGAACTGTCGTACTTCATGCATTCAGGAGCTATATCAACAGTGATTATACAGTTTTCCTGCACTCAACATGGTGACGTGCAAGCGTAATATGTCTGCTGTACCGAGGAGCTGAAAGTACCCGGCGCTGCTCGATAGATTGCCAACTTTGCAGTCTTTTAAACATTCAGAAGGTCAAGTGCCGATTGAAGCGAATTACTGCATTTAGAAGGTCAAGTGCCGATTGAAGCGAGTTACTGTATTTAGAAGGTCAAGTGCTGATTGAAGCGTGTTGCTGCTTCATGTGAGAAGGACAAGTTCTGTACTTTTTCAGTACGTCAACAGAGGTTCGAGTTTGTAACCATCGTCATTGCAGTGGTTTTGAAGCAAGTTCAGATGTGCGATCAACGTTGGATCATCTATCCTTAGAATGCTGATCACCTCCTGTTCTGCACCGTGCTGACGATGGGACGTTAATAAGATACGTGGCCTGTGTTTGTGAACTGTGCCCTTATATTGTCTTAACTGAGCCTTCTGTACTTTCCCATTCTTTTGTTACATGTTATTTATATTTGTTTATATTTCAGCGGGTTTCGGTTGGGTGGTGTCTGATATAGGAGATTCCACATAACAGAGGACTTATATCAGCGTTCTATAGATATTGTGCAAATTTCCCTTACCGGAATTTGCTAGCGACATTTGTTGCTATTTGCGTTTAGTTGTGATGAGCTGTACTTATCGTTGTTTTTGTTATATTTTTCTGTTCTTTAATTTTGTATTGATTTGTTTGTATTTGTAGGTCTCCTCTTTCCTATTATTTAGTTCTATACACCTTTTTTATTTATACACTGTGACGTCATTTGTATTGTTTTCTTTTTCGCAGTTATCATCACATCCTTTGTGACATCTTCTTTAGTTTTGCTGTTTATTTGGTTGACTTCTGCGAATGTTTTCGTATTGTCTCTGATCTTTGTTATTGTTTACATTGTTCTGGATTAGCATTTAATATTGATAAATATATGGTCATGCACTATTAGTTGTGTAGTGCACTTATGATAACCAACTGATGGATTTGCTCATGCACTATTAGTTGTGTAGTGCACTTATGATAACAAACTGATGGATTTGCTCATGCACTATTAGTTGTGTAGTGTACTTATGATAACATACTGATGGATTTGCTCATGCACTACTAGTTGTGTAGTGCACTTATGATAAAGAATTGACTGGTATTATCATTATTATACAGTGGATTATAAAAGTTCTTTGTCAAAGACTTGTTTCCCACAGAGACTGGGGTCATATAAGGTGATTATATAAGTGCTTATTTAAGACTTGTTACCATTAAGGTTGAAATAAGGTAATTAATTATTTCAGGTTTTGGACTCATACTATTAGACAATATGTCTACACTTGAGTACTTTATTGAGCAAGGGAAATCCCTTGGCAAGACTGGTGATAAATTGGAAGAATATGCGACTACTCAATATGATAAAGTATTAAAGTTGGAAGAAAAGAGAATAGAAATGGAAGCTGAACAAAAGAAATTGCAGATGCAGGTGGATGAAAGGAGATTCCAAATGGAAATGGAAAAACAAAAAAGAGAAGCTGAAAATGAAAGACTAGAAAAAGAGGCTGAAAATAAAAGACTAGAAAAAGAGGCTGAAAATAAAAGATTGGAAATAGAGGCTGAGGACAGGAAGTTACAAAGAGAAGCCGAGGAGAGAAAAGCAAAAATGGAGCATGAAGAAAAACTCTTAGCTTTGGAGGTAGAGAAGATGAAGGTGATGAACATGGGTAATGTTAATGATCCAAATAAGGTGTCATCTTCTGATAAGGCTAATGCTAGTACTTTCAAGATTAAACTACCAGCTTTCAATGCTTCCAGTGACGACATAACGTTCTATCTGGATAGATTCGAACGTTCATGTAAAACACATAATATAGATAAATCACTATATGTTGATCAGTTATCAAAGTTACTTAGAGGTGATGCTCTGAGTATGCTAAGCACGGTAGATGAGCCTGACAAGAACAATTATGAGATTGTCAGGGCAGTTTTGTTAAAGAAATACCAACTTAACGAAGACGGCTATCGTCTTCAATTTAAAAATATGTTGCCAGAAACTGGAGTGGAATTCTCCGAATTCATTTCAAAAATACGTCTCACATTTACACGTTGGGTTGAGCTGTCTAAGACAGAACATACAGTTGAAGCACTTATGGACTTACTACTTAGAGACAAAGTTATGTCTTCTGTCAATGAGTCTTTTCTGGCTTTTCTTCATGAGTGTAAGCCTAAAAACATTAAAGAAATGGAAGAATATTGTTGCCAGTATGTTACTGCGCACCCTCATGTAACCATTGGCAACTCGAAAGTAAAGGAAGGTTTGCCAGTTGCTTCGGCAGCACCATATGGCCCAAATTTCATGCGTAAATTTCAGGGTACACAACAAAATTTTAATAGGAAGAATAACGGGAATTATACTCAGAATCAGGGCTATCAATCACATGGTGGTTCTTCATCGAAGAACTGGAGACAAACTGACAGTCCTCGTTATTCGACACCCTATAATTATAGACATTTCCGCAGAGGTAGTCATTATAGAGGCTATCAAAACAATTTTTCGCGGAGACCTCAAAACCAAACTAAAAGAGGTTTTCATCAATATGAAAACGATAATGATAACTATGGAAACTGGGATGCAAACCAGGATAATAGATACAATAGAGAATACAATGATAAACCTAGAGGTAATAATAGTCGCGGTAGAACTCAACATAAAAATAAGAGATATCAACAGGCAAACTCTGTACAGCAAGAGTCTCAGGGAGCCTGTAAAGAGGTTGATGATAATAAAAACTCTAGCGCTATCTCATGTTCTGCCTTTGACTTTGGTAGAGCAACTAAATGCCCCCAATGCTCTACTTTGTTCGAACCGACTACGGTAACTACCTTGAGCTGTGGTCACCCTCTTCCCGCTTTTCCCGCTGCAGTTGCGCATGACGGGAGAGGTTCTCTTATCCTACACAAAGGTCTAGTAAATAGTAATCCAGTCTCAGTAATTTTTGATTCTGGATGCACTACTATTGGGGTTAGGCAATCTCTTGTAGATCCATCCTGTGCTACAGGAAAGGTGATCAAATGTGTCATATTTGGTGGCACTTTGGAAAAGTATCCTACTGCCATAATACATATTGCGACTCCCTTCTTTACGGGACATGTCCACGCGTGTCTTCTTCCAAATCCTATTGCAGACCTTCTTATCGGTCGTATTCATGGAGTTAGGGAATGTACCCCACAGCAGATTGCTGCTTGGGAAGATCAAAATATGCATGCTACCAATGCAGTGGTCACAAGAGCACAAGCTCTGGAGACGCCTCAAACTTCATTGACTGATAATAATGAAGTGCATAGCCAAGATAGTCACTTGGTTATTTCACGTGACTCTTTCATAAAGTTGCAAGAAGAAGATCCTTCTTTACAAAAATTCTTCATTCTAGCAAAAACAGGTGATCCAAATCAAAATACAAATAGAAAGTCTTGGATTACCATGAAGAACGGCGTACTTGTGCGTATGGTACAAGACTCGACTGCGTCTACACATTCACAAATTCTTGTGCCTAAGAGTATGAGATTACAAATATTGCAACATGCTCATGACTCACAATGTGCTGGACATATGGGTTTTTCCCGTACAAAGTCGAGAGTTCTTGCGGCTTTCTTTTGGCCTTTTGCGAACAAAGACATACGTATTTACTGCCGATCTTGCAAAATATGTCAAGAGGTCAAATCTAGAGGACCACGACATGCTGCGCCTATCCAGGCTGCTGACATTCCTATTCGGCCGTTTCAAAAAATGGCAATAGATATTATTGGTCCTTTTAGGATCAAGTCCGCATGAGGACATCAGTTTATCCTTACATGTGTCGATATGTACACACGCTGGTCAGAGGCTATACCTCTCAAGAGCATCTCCACTGCCGATATCGCAGATGCTCTGTGGCTGATATTTTCTCGTTTGGGATTCCCCAGAGAAATATTGTCAGACCATGGCACTCAACTTATATCTGACACTATGTCACAGGTAATGTCTACTCTACATATTAAAAGGTCTCTCAGCAGTATCTATCACCCAATGTCTAATGGGTTAGTTGAGCGTTTGAATAGAACACTCAAGACTTTACTTGGGAAGATAACTGAGGATCATCCTCCGGATTGGGACAGGGTTTTACCCGCGGCTCTCTTCGCTTATAGAGAAGTTCCCAATGAACACACAGGGTTTTGTCCTTTTGAACTTGTCTTTGGCGCGCGTCCGCGCGGCCCTATGTCTTTACTCCACGATCTTATCACTGCCGATAATATTAGCGACGACACTCAATCTTCATATGAGTATGTGATTGCTCTGAGGCAAAAGATCGTCGAGGCATGCAAACTAGCAACTTCTTCATCCGAATTTGCTAAGGAAAAGGCAAGGCTATTTGCAAATAAGAATAGATGTCTACGACAACTTTGTCCGGGTGACAAAGCACTCGTTCTACTTCCTTCTAGGGAGAACAGACTTCTTATTGCATGGAAAGGTCCGTATGCGATAGTCTCAAAAATTTCCGATGTCGACTATGTTGTCGATATTGATGGGAAGCATAAAACTTTGCATATAAACATGCTCTTGGAATTTCATGAAAGACCAGACTATTTGCAGCCTTTTTTCCAGGCGACGGACGATTCTCCAGTACCTCATGGTCATTACTCATCCCTGTCAGTTATACAGGATGAGGAAACTACTTTCTCTGATGTCAATCTTCCTCTTCCTGTGATCCCACTTCATTCTACGGAATCTTGGAAAAACTTTACTGTTTCTCCTAATCTTTCCGCTGAGGAACATCGTTACAAACATTTCAGGATGTCCTTACCGACATTCCTGGACACATACATGTCACTGAACATGACATAATACTTACTGATCATAATCCTATTAGAGTCAGACCCTATCCTATACCTATCCATTTTCAGTCACAAGTCGAAAAAGAATTGGATGAAATGATACAATTGAAAATAATTGAACCATCCACTTCAGCATACTCTTCGTCCATGGTTATTGTTCGAAAGAAAGACAATAACATTCGCCTTTGCGTTGATTATCCCAAATTGAACCAAGTTACGAAGTTCGATGCTGAACCTATGCCTTCATTAGAAGAACTACTAAAGAAACTATCTAATTCTAGATTCTTTACCAAACTCGATTTGTCCAAAAGTTATTGGCAAGTTCCTTTAACTGAACGCGCCAAACCTCTTACTGCTTTTTCTACACCTAGGGGTTTATTCCAATGGAATTTCATGCCTTTCGGCCTCATGAACGCCCCTGCTACATTCGTACGCATGATGCGGCGAATTCTCTCATATCGTACAGATGTCATAGCATACTTAGACGATATCTGTCTCTTCAGTGATTCCTGGGAAGATCACTATTTAGGTTTATACGAATTGCTGTCTACTCTGCGTGAGTATAATTTAACTGCAAAACCCTCTAAAGCCTTTATAGGATTTAGTGAAATTTCTTTCCTGGGTCACTGTGTTGGTCATGGTCTCTTAAAGACAGAGGATCACAATATTTCAAAAATACTGAACATTTCTGTCCCTAAGACGAAAAAACAGGTACGTAGTCTCTTAGGTTTGATACAATTTTACGGACGATTCATTCCGAATCTGTCCTCCATTATGGCACCTCTTTCTACTTTATTGAAGAAAGGATCGCCTAATCTGATCCGCTGGTCTCAAGAATGCCAATCCTCATTGGACCAGATTAAAACTTTATTTTCATCTCCACCTATCTTAAGATTACCTACTATTGAGAAGATTTTTGTTCTTCGAAGTGACGCCTCATTCACTGGGATTGGGGCAGCACTAATGCAGGAGTATTCCGATACTCTGCATCCGGTGATGTATATTTCTAGGAAACTAAGTGCGGCAGAGAGGAATTACTCGGTTCTAGACCGTGAATTGTTGGCTATGGTTTGGTCAATTCTCAAGTTACAAAGATTCCTTCTGGGCGCACATTTCATTGTGGAAACCGACCAGAAAGCTCTGACTGCTATTCAGAGCAAAAACTTGAAGAGCTCGAGGTCCACTCGTTATGCCATAGCTCTTCAACCCTTTCATTTCACGGTGCGAGCTATCCGTGGTTCGGATAATGTGATGGCAGACATTCTGTCCAGATGCCCACATGATTCCACTTGACTCTTTTGTCCTATATTTCCTGATAGACGTCGAGGTCTATAACAGTTCTCTACAATAATTAGATATCAGCACATCTGTTCTCATTTTTTGGGAATTTATAACATTGTACTATATGTTTTCCTTTTTCTGTTACCGATGTTGGTATAACGGGAGAAGGCTACGTTAGCAATATATGGGGCAAAAGTTCTTATGGCCACAATTTGTATTCAAAAAGTATGTTGATTACTGTATTAGAAATCTAACAGTTATCATATAGATTGTGTTATTTATATTTTCGCAGCCAATCATTGATGAGTGCGAGAATCTGTCATTCTATCATCCATGAAGTAGGAGAAGTGATAACTTACCTAGGAACGACTCTGTAGATGTACCCTCTTGTTTATGTCCACGTCTTCGGGGAACATCTACTTGATTAAGTATTGGTTATAATGCATTTAATCATAATATTATTACATGCCTAGGTAATGTTCTGTATGGTTGAAATGTATGTATCTCTATGGTGCGGTATATTAGTATATGACACCGCTGTTTTGTTGACATTCCTTGATTTAATCTTTTGATAATATATTTAATATCAAATGAATTTGTAAATGTATATGTTGCTTGCATTATAACATTGCCAGCACTGTGGCGTATGTTGGTGGCACCTCCCTGGAAAATGTGTATACTTAGGGAAATGTTTTCTCTAAGGGACTGAGATATAATCTCACCTGACGCTCCATGCGTCGAGCTGCCTCATATTAGGCATTATATTTTGGTGATATGTTATCCACGCATCATTCGTGCGTTAGGAGCTTGTTGCATCTTGCTCTAGGATTTTTAAAAAAAAAGTTTCATTTTTTTTTCCCGGGCGGTGCGGTAAACTGTTAAAGATTATTTTTTCAGATGCAATATAAAATTTTCCCTTCTTATTTGATCACTTTAAATTTTTTGTGGTCAAAGGTTTATTACTCTTGATAAACTGAGGTTGCATTTTGACTATAGTTGTTACCTCCTCTTGTGTCTTAAACCAAGCGGTCTATTTTTTAGATCGATGTCTGTGGTTCTCCTTATTTGGTCAGAGTAGGTATAATTATGCTTGGAATGTTTGCAACCTTGGTTGATGTTTATTCCTGTCCATATAAGGCGCGATTTGGTCTGCATCTTGCTTGATATGTGTCTAACATCAGCTCGTTTTGAGTTGAACTCAGGGTCGAGCGCTTCGGCGCATGTCCAGATTTTAGGGGGTTTGAGAAAGCTTCCGTTCGAGAGAGGAAGAAATGTTCTGAGCGAAGCAGGACGCTTTGAGCGTCTGTGATCTTTTGATGAGGAAAAAGAAGTCCTCTTGTTCATTAGTTTACCTAATGAGGATTTTCCTTATATGTTTCTGAGCGCCTGGAGGCGTGTGTGTTGTGGTGTTATTTCCGAAGCAAGGTAAATACTCTCCTGATATTGAAATCTATAGTCCACTTAGATTTTGACATTGTCGTTAGTATGCTCGCTCACTATTTACAGACAGGAGAGGCTCTTCTACTAGAAAACACACCCAGGTACCTTCGTACCTTAAATTGATATGTATACGGGTCAGTCTAGGCCCAGAGAACAGTTATTATGCTCCTTTGAACTTCGCTATGCCAGCGATTATGCCTTCATCAAGGTTAGACTTATAAATGCTTACAAAGGTCAACTTGAACTAAGCACATAGGTTCGCCATTCCCGTGCGGCCTAAGATAGACTTGTTTACACACCTGATCTACTAGTATCAGGGTGGATTTTGTTACACTTACAAAGTGATGATATGGAGCTGAGGCTGTTGTAAGCTGAAATTATAGGAGAACAGCTTACATGTTATATAGGCATGATTTATTGAGGAACTTTCTTTATGCTGATTACCATGCCCTGCAGTGTCTATGACTTATGTATATGAATGTTCAAGTACTTGTCATTGTGGCGTCATAAAATAAATGATGGAAACGTCAACAGCAGTTCACACTTCTATGACTTTCACGTCGTGAGTGAATGTACTGTCCTCATGACACATATATAGTAGATCTGTGGAACTTTACGTCATCTACACTCACAGCAAGCAACAGACCAGACAAGACATCTTACTGCACAACATTTAACATTTATGGTGTCTGCCCAATATTGCACATAACACCCCCCCCCCCTCCTTGTCCGTTCGTTCGTGAAAACGCAATTAAGCTACGGATCGACGAGATCAAAGAGACGATTTGCCCGTGGGACCATGTCTACTCGCCGGCGATTGTGTCAAAATTACCTTTCATACAGAATTTGAACGAAGAATTCCCCAAAGGTGTTATATATCGCAAGAGCGAGCGAAGTTCTGCAAATTTAATATATATAGTCCAGCTTTCAAACTCAATATATCCAGTACCCCAAATTTTTCAGACATCTAGATGCGATTTCTAAATCCATTTTACTATCTGGAGTTACTAACTTTTCGTGGGAGTTGTTTTAATTCTTCTGTTGCGGTAAATATTATACTAGAATTTTGAGTGATTTAATTGTTAAGTCCGGCTTTATATTTCACTAAGAGTTTCTGTGAAGAGGGATTTAATTTTTAAAGCCCGTTATAACATTTCACTAGGATTTCTGTACTAATTGACTAGCGATTTAAAATAACATATACCGTAAAATCTCGCGTATAATACGCACAATTTTTACTCATTTTTGCGGGCTAAAACTCGGATGCGTATTATACGCGAGTACTAAATAATACGTAATTTTCGATATCGAAAGTAACCTACATTGGAAAGTCTGTCAAGTTTTTGTCACAGTTTGAGAGTGAAAATGGCGCAAAATTGAATGTGCCATGTGTTTTCTTATGTGTCAGACATTGTTGCAAAACGCATTTCGCACTCTTGGTCTTCAATCTGTTTTGATATTAAGCTTGGTTGTGAAGTTTGTCATTTGATTATTTTGAGCCCTAAAAATGAATTAGAGAAAATGTTGTACAGCAGCAGAAAAGCTCTTAGTGGTAAAATATACAGAATCTAACGGCAATCGGACAGCAAGTCGACATTTTTCCATTAACGAGTGCAACATTCGATTATTGCGAAAAATCAAAGAGGCGCTGCAAGTGTTGCTTAGTAAGAAAAAGGCGAATCGTGGGTCACCACACGATCTTCCAGACCTAGAAAAAACATTATTGGAGTGGGTAGTGTATAGAAGGCAACAAGGCATCGGTGTTTGATGCATTGAGATCCGACTTAAAGCTCTGGAACTTAAAAAATCTCGTACAGGCACAACAGCATTTAAAGCGTCATATTGATGGGCAGTTCGATTTATGAAGCGACATGGTCTTTCAGTTCGTCGAAGAATTACTATCGCGCAGCATCTTCCATCTTCTTTAAGTTTTTTAACAAATGTTTCATAAAATAAAATCTTGAAAAATTATGGTGCGTATTATACACGAATTTCCATTTTACCAGAAAATTTTGGGCTAAATCAAGCTTGCGTATTATACACGAGTGCGTATTATACGCGAGATTTTACGGTAGCTAAGTGTTTAATTTAACTAATTGTTAGTAGCCAGTAAGAGATCATTTTTAATCGTCTAGTAAATGCACTATTCATTATGAGTACTGACGAAATATATATATTTATTTCTAATTCACGATGATTAAATTTGTAAATGACTAGAATTTATTTCACGGGGTTTTTAAACGATAAGACAAGCTCTAAGCTTGTAGTTTCTAATTTAAGTTAAATAACCGAAGTGGATAAAAATATTATATTTTACGCGGGTTAGGATAAGATTGATAATACTATATTGTGGTTAAGTATTATGTATTTTTTTCTTCGTATATCTAGTACGGGGTCACATACCCAAAACCTACCAGCGGTTTTAATCTAATCTGAGAAACGGGTCTAAGTCCAACAGTACCAAAAAACATTCTTAATTAAGATCGGGTCTTCGAGGTTGACCTGTCTGGCTCTCTTGTCTTCACACCGAGAAAGAAAGAGAGAGTGCAAATATATGACATTAATAAGAACTGTAACTGGTCTTTTAGCTACCCAGATTTTCATATACGTTCAGCCCGTTGTGGCGAAATTTCTAACAATTAACATTACCGACTACCAACCACTTGTGGTGTAACAAGGATTTTTATCCCGAGAGATTAACCCCTCTGACATTTTCTCCAAGTATCAATTTTACTAGCTACTGACTCTGTGAGCATTAAAGCTCTTAAGTATTTTCCAACCTGGACAAATTGATGTGACATAAACAGAATCCTAAAGAAGGAATATCAAAGCAAGCGTTTCCCAAATAAAAAGATTAATCAGTCTTGGATAAACTGGGGCTTGTTTTGCCAACACCCAGCCTTGGATCTGTGGTTGTTTTTTTTTTCATGGAGATGTTCCAGATGTTGTGAAAGCACGTATGAGGTAAGAGTGAAAATGTGGCCACTATCTGTCTGAAGCGAGAGAAAGAAGAGATGAATAATTCTTTCACTGTATAATCCATGCACTCACTTTATTTACTTCTTATGATTTTTTTTTTTCTTATACTGTTCATCTCAGAACAGATTAACGTAGAAACTCTGTTCTTTACAGTATAGTAAAATCCTAGACCATAGTGCTATTCTTTTGACCTTTTGGGGTTACATAAACTTCTTCTTGTGGGATTTTGTCTCTACAGAGGGAATTATACTTAGTGGGTCTATTTCTTTATTTAAGTTTGGAACCTACGATTTTTTTGTATTTTTGATATTGTTATAATAACTGTTGTGAAGTTTATTTTTATGATAAATAAACATTAACATAAAACTTATTACCAGTGTCGGTCAGCTAATCCAAATATCCCTATTCCATTACTATAGTTTTCGCGTTTGTGCGTCTAATTGTCGTCACTTATCTGTGTTTGTGTGTGTGTGTGTGTGTGTGTGTGTGTGTGTGTGTGTGTGTGTGTGTGTGTGTGAGTGGTGGATATATATATATATATATATATATATATATATATATATATATATATATATATATATATATATATATATATATATATATATATATATATATATACATATAAATATAGAAAGGGAACTGTCTGAACAACTAATTTTAGTCGTAACCGATAGGCTGGACTAGAGTAGCTTCTCAAATCCAGGGACAGACTCTACCTTTTCACCAACTCACTAGTGAAAATCTATCTGTTTACCTTATCTCGCACTGAGTCATCACCTTTGTCAGTTCTATTCAGACGGGACCTAACATTGTTCTTAATCACCTATCGGAAATTTACGACAATCTGATGATGATGAAGAACAAGTCTGTGATACCTCACTGATGAATGTGATGATGATGAAGAACAAGTCGTCTTTGTTACCTCACTGACCAAAGTTATGAATCTGATGATGATGAACAAGTCGTCTGATGCCTCACTGACCAAAGTTATGGATATGGTGAAGAAGAAGAAGTCGTCTATGGTACCTCACTGACCAAAGTTATGGATCTGATGATGATGAAGAACAAGTCGCCTGCGATACCTCCAAAGTTATGGATCTTATGATAAAGAATTTGTCGTGAGGAGTACCTCACTCACCAAGTGTTAAGGAGGTGCTGATGACGAAAAAATAGTCGTCTATGGTACTTCACTAACCAAGTGTTACAGATCTAATGATGAAGTAGTCATCTGTTGCACTTCACTAACCAAGTGCTATAGATCTAATGATGAAGTAGTCGTCTGTTGCACTTCACTAACCAAGTGCTATAGACCTAATGATGAAGTAGTCGTCAATGGTATTTCACTAACCAAGTGTTGTAGATCTAAGTATTCGTTTGTTGTACTTCTCTAACCACGTGTTATAGATCTGATGATGAAGATTTAGTCGTCTGCGGTTGTTTTTGAATGTCGGAAGTAACTATACTACTGGACAAAAGTTAAGGGCCACCATTCAGTTTAGACAAGGTTTATATAATTGATTGGCAAACTGTAAAGACAAGTGAAAATGTCATTAAAACTGAGCTCAGAGAAATGTGTATACATTTATGTGTGCACTAGGTTAATTTTTTTTAAATGTCCAAAAGCTGGGTCACTTTAACCCACACGTGAAAATTGCCATTGTTGCTGCAAAAACCACGCCCCACTAGTTCAAAAGGTGAAAAAGTGAGTTGAATTTGAATGCACGTGGAAAATGATCATCGGTAAAGAGTGTTCACCGTTGGTATGCAATAAATCAGTATGGTCGAAATGATCACTGCATTAGCCATGCCACCAAGGAGAAGTCTCAGCACTGTAGACCGTGGTCGAGCCATGGCATGGATTCAGGATGGTCAATCTGTTCGTCATGTTGCAAGACGTTTAGCAGTGTCCCACTCTACCATTCAGAGACTTCTTGAGAGATTTCAAGCTACCGGACATTTGGAAAATCGACCCTGCTCACGAAGAATTATATAAACCTTGTCTAAACTGAATGGCGGCCCTTAACTTTTGTCCAGTAGTATAGTTTCAGCAAATGTAGGAGAGCCTGTTTCACAAAGATTGACATATGTATGTATACATTTTTTAACTGAAATCCATTGTAGCTTTATTGAGGAAAAAGTGGAGCCCCTTGAGTGACCAATCATTCTGCGTATTTGACATAATTATCTTTTCTTCGAGATGCCAGCGAGATTTTATATACGCCCTGCCTGATGCTGAGAGCTTGCTATTTCATTATTAACAGCTGCACTGTTTTTTGTTTTTTTTTTTGGTTTTTTTTTTTCGGTTTGTTTTTTTCTGACGCTGTAATGGTTTGTTTGACTGGTAAGCATTGTTTTCTATAATGTCTTCCAAGCTTCTTCTGTTATCAGCATCTGTTTTATTCATGGATTCTTTTTTTCTGCTTGCGTGAACCCAAGACATACTCAGTTATTCATTTTCTTTCTTTTTATAATCCCAACAATTATTCTTGTTGGCTAAATGTTCTTTGTCAAAATCAATAGACTAAAAGACAGTTATTTATAAGGAGAATAAAATTGGCAAACGGCTGTCTTTTCTGAACAAATGTGAAGGGGTGGGCAGTTTTGTAGATAAGCGAGGGGCCACCACGTCCATTTTGTCATCACAAACACACGCACATCAAACAAAACAACAAAAAAGCAAAATTCTAACCAAACAGAGGACATAAAGTTCACGCATTTCCCCACATCAAATGAAAAGCCCGACAGCTATTTTGAGATCTCAGTGAAAATCCTGAATGGCAAAGTCTACACTCAGAGGCTTCGCACCCAGAAGTCCCAGTGTCTGAACTCCAAATATCGACTTTTGGTTCATGTTGTCTTTGTCCATTATTTGGAGTCTTCTTGCCCTTCAGCAAGTGCTCAACAAACTGTGAAAGCTCCTGTGATTCTCTGACGGCCGCAAGGATAAATTAAGCAGGAGAATCTTCCTGGCTTGAATCCATTTACCTTTCATCTCAAGCTGAGGAGGGAAATTGCGATGGATGGCGTGCTATAGGATGGTGTAGTTCTCTTTCCTAACCATCGTGGTTACTTGCGGCACATTTTATCTTGGTGGCGAAATGTGGGAAAGTCTTTGTTAATTGAGAAAAAAACCCACAGAATGTTATTGAAAGCTCACTGGGTAGTCTCACTTAGATTAAATCAGACGACTGCGGAGAGTATCTTAATTCTCGAGGAAACGATCGCGTCATATATTTTTTTTTCAACACTGTCCGATAAATGAGACAGTCAGTTGTCCTCCTTGACAAAACAGAACGCACATGAGAGAAACACAGAGGGGCTTAGGTGACAAGAGTGTGTGAAACCATACTTAAGTAAGGAGGGGGAAAAAAAACTAGAGTGAGTGATCCGTTTTTATTATTTCTGCCAAATGCACTAAGGAACATAAAATAAACGTTCCACGCAGAATCAAAGTGGATGATCAGTTCTCATTACAGCATTTCGTCATATCTTTGACACACAAAAATTATTTATATATATATTGCGACACAACTTCTACGATTGCTAAAGGTAACAGCTGAAGGTAGTTCTATAGCAGATACTGTTGTAGGTGAGTAAAGTGTTAAAGACTTATCTATAATTGGTCCAGCTTTATGAGGTAGTGTGACCAATGTATTTCCTCGCTGCCGTTATCTTCTCTAACTCAAGAGCAGAGCTAATTATCCATTTATAGCTGGGTATACAGGAGCGTGACGATACCATATATCTATCCCGGAACCTGGTTACTGTGACACGAGAGGAAAGCGCTCTGACCGCACAAGATTTGAATTTTTCCACTCCTTAAAAATAAAAAGTCTACTACCTCAGTAGCCAAACAATTTAAGCAAAGCACTGGAAGAACAGTAGGCCAACGCCTCGTTTTCATCTTTCCGCTTTCATTGCATTGGGAAATATATGGAGATCAAGAGAAATCGGATCCAACACAAAATAAGAATCTTCAACTCAGATGTCAAGACAGTACTAGTATATGGCTCTGAAACATGGAGACCAACAAAAACAACCAAAAAAGCTATAGACTTTCAGAAATGGGTTAAACAAAAAAGGTAAAGAATGCCGTTACACGCCCATTGAGGCATATTGGGAACATGTTGTTAGGCCCACATCTTCTTGACCATCGGCACACTAAGGGTGATGTGGTGTGCATCATGCCGGCCGCCTTAACCTTCCCAGAGTTGCTCTGGTACCCAATTCATGAGACTGGGTCGACCCCGAAGCCTTTTGCGGTCTAAAAAATCCCACATTAACTGGGGATCGAACCATAGACCACCGAGCTAGTAAGGCAGTACACTAACCACTGTGCTACCGCGGAAGCAAGGAAAACAACAAAAACAGCAACCAAAAAGCTACAGACTTTCATAAACGGGTGCTTGCGTTGAATAGAAGGATTAAAATGGTATGACAAGGTTACCAATGTGGAACTGGTGACAAGAACCAGACAAGTGCCAGTGGAACAAGAGATGAGAAGAAGACGATGGCGATGAATAAGACACACACTGAGGAAACATGTTGATAGCATTATAAGGCAGTCCTAGTTCTGGAACCCGCAGGACAAGAGAGGCAGAGGTAGACCAAGAAGCACATAGAGAAGAGAGATGGAAACAGAGGTGAAAATGATGAGATGAATGTGGAAAGAACTTGAGATGATGGCACGTGACAGGAGGACTTGGCATGTGTTTGTTGAAGGCCTATACTCCTTGGGGAGCGGAGGGTTATGAATGAATGAACGCCTCGTTTTAGTTCCGTTATTTTAATAGCCTCATAATGGGAGTATTGAATATGGATTAGGGAGTGTAGCTGAGGACAATTAATGATCGCCTATTAGAGAATGGCACTATACAATCGATGAAATCATCAAGGTTAAGATGCTGGAATTCGGCATCAAATGCAAGACTATCAGATATGGACGTATGAGATGATGCATCCGGCGTGAATACAACCAGCGCGCAACAGGAACAATTAGCATTCATACCCTTCGATAGTTGTTGAGGGAGACTGGGCATCTTTGGGTTTGCCCGGAGTGAAGTGATATCGATTCTGTTCAACAATAATAATAAGTTAATATGTCTTAATTTTATCCTAGATCAGCGGCTCCCAACATTTTGTATGGCATGGCCCAGGCCAGTGCACTGTGCAGTTGAAATGACGCATAGTGGGGCATCTGTTCGATGCGGCCTTAAAAAAGAAGGGGTAAAGGTTAGGCTTAGATATCTAAACTTAACAGTAAACCCTAACCTTAATCATAACTCCAACGACGTTGGCGACTTACTAGAATGACGTCGAAGAACATGGCCCACTATTCTTCATTTCAACCGTAATGTACATGTGTAGTTTCCATAAGCAGAACTAAAATTTACAGTACTCATTTTATATCCCGTATATTGTGCATTAATTACGGGTCTGAGCATTTATTACACAGCAAAAAAGAAGTTACGTACTTACATTACGTTGTTGGACAGGAACCGCTGAACTTGACTTCCTTGAGACTAGGCACAGGTAATAATAATCCGATCAAGGTAGATTCTGACTGGACACTTGATATGGATGTCTCGCTGACAGTTGAGGCTAGACTGACTAGAGTGAGTCCCGTGAAAAGATGGTAGGTTGAAGGTCGTTTAATAAGCACGCTTTAAAAGTATCAACATTCGGTGTAGTGACGTTTCCGTTGTGAAAAGTATAAATGAACCAAAGTGACTGTTTACGCGGAAAAGTTCTGGATAAAAACACTACAGTTTCTCCCCAGCAAGTTATGAGCAGGGATCACTGTTGAAAACATTAGAGAATTCGCTGCACAGTTCTGTAACGTAGGTGATGTCCTCAACCAAATAAAAGGGTTCAACCATTTTAATGACTTCTGGTGGGACTTCGTTTCTTTCAGTTATCGTAAGGCCGGAATCGTTGAACCATAGTGTTCCAAACAGTTTGGCACCATCAGGTGTACCGTCAACCACTAGCCTTAATGTACGTACTTTGTCACCCAACCTAGCCTCAACATGTGTCTATCCTTTGATTGGGACATTAACAGCGCCATAACATTTTTGTTGAGAGCTGTGTAGTTTCAGGTGTGGGGATCCGATCAGCGTAACCTTCAACCGAACTAAGGTGCATGAGCAACCTGTGTCCAGCATATATTTTACAGGTTTTGTTTTGTTCACAAGGACGTTAAGGAGAAACTTGCATGTGCGTTCTTCCATATAAATCAAGTTGACATCTTCTATACCTGATAGGTCCTCTGTTTTCTTGGAAAAAACTGTGTACACTGGAGCCGCGCCTTATGCTGTTTTGGAGAAACGTACTGACTCCTCTGTCGTAGATGTTTGATAGGGGAATTAAGACTTGGGTTGGTCCCTTCTGAATAGATATAGAATATGTGATAGTTCAGTGAGAGATGATAATAGAAATAGATTTCCACGAGTGAGATGGTAGAAATTTATAGAGGCTGTCCCTGAAATCGAGAATCTTCTCTCTTTCAGCCTATCTTCTACAACAGATCTAGAGGAGTCAGACAGTCTATAAACTATATATATATATATATATATATATATATATATATATATATATATATATATATATATATATATATATATATATATATATATATATATATATACCACTCATGTGCACACACACACACAAGTGACGACAGTTAGACGCACATACGTGGAAAAACTATAACAATGATTATATAGATATTTTGGAACGAGCTGACCGACACGCTGATTAAGTTTAAGTGAATTTTAATTATCATAATAAAATTCCATCACAACACATAAAAATTACATCAAGCATATACAAATAGTCATAAAGTCAATGAATTGCTACAAGAATGATAGACCCATTGGTATGATCTTTTCCCTCGATGTATAGCCCACAGTCCTGTTAGAAGAAAAGTGATAGCCCAAAGAGTCACGGATACATATGCTATAGTCTAAGATTTCCCTTTAAAGGTATGAACAGACTTTGATACTCTGATCTATCCTAAGGAAAATATTGTTAGCAACAAAAACACTTTCATAAAGAAATTTAAGACAGCAAAATGGGTGCCAAAAATACAACAATAAAGGAATCACTCAGTCCTGCATTCACTCTATTCAGTCAGCCGTGATCACTAGCTTGCATTCGTACTTACAGCTTTGGTAGCAACTTCTGGAAAAACAATTTTTAGGACATGCACATACAGAATCTCCAGTGGTAGTCTTGGCCAAGGGAACCCCAGTCCCGCAAAGATAGGTTGAATCCACTACTTCAGGGAACGTTTCCTTGGTTATTCTTATTTTAGGATATCTGGTTCTGTCACATTAAAATTGTCCAGGCACGAACGTTAACAGCGAGCAAAGTGTCAATAGCTTAGATTTCTAGTACCTAGGAATGTCAGGTCGGTGCCTTCTCTCAGTATAGGACTTTATTTGGTCACACCACAACTAGTCAGAACTCCGTCGGAATGTTACTAATAGTAATATTTTACTTGCCACAAGGGCTGAAAATGTACTTGAGGTTTTTCTCAGGAAGAATTAAATCTGGCTCGATGGGCCCGTTACTTCATTTAATCTTAAAGTTCATGTAATGGGTACTCTGTCGTTCTGGATGCCAGCGCAATGCCAGACAGGTTTTACTTTATACACCCAAGTCTTTAAGAAAAAAATGTTTTTGTTCTTCACAGATGTTTCTCAGTACTAAAACCGTTGGTAAAGTTGGGCTACCCCAGTTTCACTGAATAAAGAGAAAACAACATATAAAATATTTATACATACTATTCCTCGGTTATAACTTACATTATGGTTGGTTGTTCGTCCATCACGGGTGATGAAGACCACTCTGTTCATCCAATTATTTAAGAATATGTTAGGTTAGTCTATGGGTACGAAGGTGACTGAAGAGCCCGATGCGGGCCTGGAAAGATCTTGGACAGTGTGGGCAGGGAATGTTTGCTTCATGTGAAGGTTTTATTTCACGGTCCTTTCTAGCTTGTCTCCGCTATTCTGCTGCTGCTCTTCTGGATGATTCTCATGCTGCTGCACCTTTACGAAGAGATGTGCACCAAGCAGTTCGGTCTTGCGCAGCAGCTTCCCATGTGTCTGGGTTTATGTCAAAGGTTTTCAATGACGTCTTTAACGTGTCTTTGAAGCGCTTCTTTTGGCCACCATGGGAGCGTTTACCCTTCTGCATCTCACCATAAAAGAGTATCTTTGGCAGTCGATGGTCTGGCATGCGGACTACATGACCTGCCCAGCGAATTTGTGACTGCATCAGAATAGTATCAATACTAGGGATACCAGCTCTGTCAAGAACAGCGGTATCCGGGATCTTGTCTTGCCATTTGATGTTCATTATCTTCCTGAGACAGACTGTATGGAAGTGGTTTAGCTTCTTTACGTGGCGCCTGTATACAGTCCATGTTTCACATGCATATAGCAGCACTGGAAGCACCGCAGCTCTGTATACCTTCAGCTTTGTCTGTAGACTAATGCCACTTCGATGCCAAACGTTGGTGTATAGTCTGCCAAATGTGCTGCTGGCTTTGGAGATCCTGGTGTTCACCTCATCATCAATGACAATGTTCCGGGATAGTGTGCTACCAAGGTATGTGAATCTGTTCACAACATTCAGTTTCTCACCATTAACCTTGATGACTGGCTCAGTATAAACTGTGCCAGGAGCTGGTTGGTACATGATTTCTGTTTTCTTCGTGTTGATGGTAAGCCCAAAGTTGGCGCAGGCTTCGGAGAATCTATCCACACTATGCTGCAGATCAGCCTCTGAGAAGGAATTGAGGGCACAATCATCAGCAAACAGAAGATCTCTGATGGTGTGTGATTTGACCTTGGTTTTTGCTTGAAGCCTCCTAAGGTTAAACAATTTTCCATCAATACGATAACTAATGTCGATTCCTGTGTCCCCGTCTCTAAAAGCATCAGTCAGCATAGCAGAAAACATGATACTGAACAGAGTCGGTGCAAGTACGCACCCTTGTTTAACTCCATTTGAGACGGGGAAAGGCTCTGATAGCTCACCGTTTTCCTGAACTCTAGCCTGCATTCCATCATGCAGTTGCTGCACTATTGTGATAAATTTCTTTGGGCAGCCGTATTTTGCCATGATCTTCCATAGACCCTCTCTACTGACCGTGTCGAACGCCTTTGTCAAGTCGATGAAAGCTGTGTACAGGTCACAGTGCTGTTCTTGGCATTTTTCTTGTAGCTGTCTTGCAGCGAACACCATATCTGTGGTTCCACGTTCTTTCCGGAATCCACACTGACTTTCAGGTAAAAGACCTTTGTCAAGATGAGCCGTAAGGCGATTCAAAAGGATTCTGGCGAATATCTTCCCAGCGATTGATAAAAGAGAGATGCTTCGATGATTGTTGCAGTCTTGGCGATTACCTTTACGTTTATATAGATGTATAATTGAGGCATCTTTGAGATCGTGTGGGATGGTTTCACTCTGCCACATTTGCTGGAAGATCATATGAAGTTTCTCTATCAGAACTGCACCGCCATCTTTATAAACCTCAACAGGAATTGAATCGGAGCCAGGGGCCTTTCCACTAGACAGTTGACGAATCGCTTTTTTAGTTTCCTCCAGAGTTGGTACATCATCTAATGCTTCATTTATAGGAATTTGGGGCAGGCGGATGATGGCTTCGTCGTTAATAGATGATGGCTGGTTCAAGATATTATTAAAATGTTCAGCCCAGCGTTGGAGAATTTTTTCCTTGTCTGTAATTAGTGTTTTTCCATCTGCATTAAGGAGGGGAAATGATCCTGATGATGTTGGACCATAGACCGCTTTGAGTGCATTATAAACTGCAAGCGTAGAACTTGTCTTATTGTTTAAATCTCCCGTGAAATAAGTTATATTTCTAAAATCAATCATCATGAATTAGAAATACTCAATGATGAATCAGTGCAGTTATAAGTAGTTTAAAATATTCGACTAATTACTAGATCTATAATATATTTACCTCCAGACAGAACTACAGGCGATCGCAAAAACTTAGAATTTATTCACTCATATAGTTAGTCTAGAAGCTTGGCAAAATGTCGAGTCAAACTAAGAACTTCGCTATGCAAGCTTATTTCCTTGGCACTAGCGATCTGTCTACTGCAACTGGAGAATTGAATGAATAGTCTAAGCTACTCGGGTAGATATATGAAAACGGACAAAAGATCCCACGCTATTTCGAAAACCCGAAATAGCGCCGGTATCTCTCTCTCTCCCCCTCTCTCTCTTAAAACTTCCCATTAACTTAGACGCTGGCCATAACTGCCAAAAGTGCATCTTCACACCTACTGCGACATGTCTCATTTCTGAGCTATGCAGATTGGCGCCTTCCACACCTCACGCCGAGAAACGTAGCCATAGAAGCGCTCGTGTCATATGAAAATGAAGACACATGTCTGCTCTCTATGTCTGACGAGACGAATTCTAACACTATTTCGTTCACATCCAGGGACTGACATCTTACGCAATAAAATGCGTTACTAGTATGAGAAAAGAAACGGCAGAAGTCAGAATGGGAAAGTAATATTTTGTCGCAAACGAACGAATGCGAAAAACAGGAAAAGGATAAAAGAGCGATAATAAAGTAGAGGACACGGGTAGAAAAGAAAAGAACATAGAAAATTTATTGATCATAAATATCTAGGCGACAGAACGTCCCCCCTTTAAGATAATGAAGCACTCCATGTCTACGTTATGGAAATAAATTTCCTATATCCGTAGCTTCAGGGTATCTGTTCTCTTCCCTCTCATTTCCCCCCTCCGTCTCTCTCCAATTCCTACTCGAGTCTACTCCCAAAGTTTCCTTTCTCTGGAATGTCTTCCGTGTGCGCTTGAAAGAGCGTCGCCGCTTTTGACATTTTTGAAAGATTTCGTGTGTGTGCAGTGGAATTTCCCTGCCACTATCGTCATCTTCGTCAATTTTGGCGATCGTCAGGAGATGTTCGGAGGTCGGCACTGGTATTTCCAAAAATTTCTTTAACAGATTGAAATGGAAAACCTTCTCCTTTCCTTTAATAGAGATCTGGTAGTTAGCCTTTGAAATCTTTTTCAGGACGGTAAACAGCCCTTGCCATCCGATCCTCAGTTTGTTGTTCCCGGTAGGGAGTAACACCAAAACTTTCTCTCCTGCTTACAATTCTCTCTCTTTCGCGACTTTCCTGTATCGGTTAGCGTGCTTTGCGCGTGCTCGCTTAAAGTTAGTCGTTGCTAGGTCCCATCCTAGTTTCAACCTTTCCTTTAAAACCGACACATATTTACTTGCTGAGACAACTGTCTCATCAGCCTTCTGGTCTGTCAGCGACCTGAGTAAGGCTTTAAGCGGGCCCTTAATAGGTCTGCCGAATAAAAGCGTGGCTGGCGGAAATCCTGTGGACGTATGTGGGGTTTCTCTGTAGCCAAATAGAGCAGCAGGGATAGAAAGATCCCAATCGTCAGGTTTCACTTGTGTCAGTTTACTTAACATCATGTTGAGGTTTCCGTTAACACGTTCTACTAACCCACTTCTGGCCAGAGTGTAAGGCTTAGTGTAGATGTGTTGGTCTTTCAAGATCTTCACGATCTCATCCATCAACAGGTTCCTGTAAGGAGATCCGTTATCCGTCAGCACTTGCTGAGGGAATCCCAACCGAGTAAAAATCTGCACGAGGGCTTCTGCGATATGCTTGGCATCTGCGCATGTTAGTGGTATAGCTTCTGCCCATAAAGTGCATGTGTCGACTAGGGTCAGGATAAACCTGTTCCTTCTTTTAGTCCATTCTAGGCGTCCTAAAATGTCGATCACAAACCGTTCAAATGGTGTTCCCATTATTGGCATTTCACCCATGTGGACTGGGGGTGTCCGTTGCTTGGGTGGTACACGTTGGCACTGGGCACAGGATTTGACATACCTGATAATATCAGTATTTACTCCTGGCCACCAATAATGAGTAGTTATCCGTTGGTTTGTGGCGTTCTGTCCCATATGTCCGCTGAAGGGAAGAGAGTGCCCCATTTCTAGGATTTGGCTTCTGTACTGTTTCGGTACTAGGAGCTGGTTGTAACCTTGGTCATGCTTGCCCGTTCTGCGATAAAGTACGCCATCCTTAGAAAAAAATGTCCCCGTGCTGTCTGGGTTCCTTATCCATGGGCAGTTTCCTAAAGCAGGGTGCCAAAGTAGGGTCCTTTTGTTGCGCTTCTTTAAGTTCCATAGGTAACAAATTTTGCGCAGGCTCCCGTTCCTTCTTGGTTTGCCCTCTTGTAGTTACTGCTGCCACAATCGGCTCTTCCGGTTTCCCAATAAACACGTATCTACCGCCAAGTATGACTGGGTAGATCGGGTCATCCATAACAGCCGCTTTGATCACACATCTGACAAAGTCAGAGTGTATCTCCCCCAATGCGATGGGAAGCGCTGTAGGTGCATCACTCTTAGAAACTCCACAAAGTTCGACGGTCTCTTCTGTCTATTGACCGGGTTTAACCAGGTTTCTGGCAACAATGCAATCATAAGAAAGCCCCGTGTCAAATAAACAAAAAGTTTGAGAACAGTTCAAAATAACAGTACCTCGCGTTGAGGGTCTCTCCCCCTCAGGTTGGGAATCACTGTCAATAATTCCGCCTTGCGAGACTGTTAGCAAGCATCCGATGCGTTTAGGCTCGGTGTGCTCGCTCTGATCATTAGTCCCGTGCGCAGGGGTTTTCCCTTTGTCACCTTGTCCTCGCTGGCTGCGGTGCCATGAAGGGCGGTCGGGTTGATCAGACTGTTTACTGTGGTTTAGGTACTTGTTTTTGTAGAACTTGGATTTTTCAGGAGGGGGGGTTTTGAGATCCAGTTTCTCTGTGGTTATTCTAGTTAGTAGCATGAGAAGATTGGTCTAGATTGTTCTTTCGAAAAGGCTCTTCTGTCGGTTTACGTTTTGTGGCCGGCAGTTCAGCCAGCGCATTGTGATATCGCTCAGACTTTTCCAAAATGTCTTCAAGCTTTTCTGCACCTTGCTCAGCTAAAAATCTTCGGGTGTCAGCAGACAAAGTGTTCTTTATTTGTTCTGTTATAACAAATTCCTCCAGACCTTCATAGGTAGAGGGGAGCTGCGAGAGCTCTAGGCACTTTGTCAAGTATCCCTTCAAACGAGACGAGAACTGCTGAAAAGTTTCAGAGCCCTCTTTCCTGCTGTTGCGAAACAGTTGCAAAAACTTTCGCGCATTCATTTCAAAGCGCTCAAGTAAAGCTTTCTTCAACACGTCGTAGTTGTCTTGTTGGCTGCTTTCCAGTTTGGCGTAAACATCATACGCACTGCTTTTCAAGGCCTGAGAAAGCTTCATATTCCAACGCGACCTCTCTAAACCGTACAGAGTTGCAATTTTCTCAAATTTTTCTAGCCATGGGTCAATCTTCTCATTAGGACAAAGGAAAGATTCAAGAGCAAAAGACATAGAGTTGAGTTGAAGAGATTGAGGGTTAGTTTGATCAGTTAAGGAAGAATGAGAAGACTCTCCATTGCTAGAGGTAGAGGCAGCCCCACGACTTTGGAGTTCTAGAGCTTTAAGAGCCAACTCATGCTGTTTCTCCTCCTTCTCCTTCTCATACTGTCTCTCCTCCCTCTCCTTCTCATGCTGTCTCTCTTCCCTCTCCTTCTCATGCTGCGCCCTGCGAGCTTCCATTTCTGCATCAATTTTCTTCTGCTCTAAAGCTTCGGCTGTCTGTTCTTTTCTTCTAGCTTCTTCTTCTTTCTTTTCCGCATCATATCTGTCAAGTTCGTCCCTGACAAAAGCTTTCGCTTCCTCTCCTTGTAATCCCTCTTCCCTTGCTTCGTCTCTGAGCATCTGTCTACGTTTCGCCCTCTCTGCCAACTCAAATATGTGACTGAGACTAAATAGGTGACTGAGACTAGTCAAGAAAGAAGTAAGAAAAAGGATACACTGGTTCCTTACCACTTACGAGAAAATACACAAATCTTATTTATTTTAACTGGGATACCTCCTCCTATAATATAGTATCTAACTATCGCTGCTATTAATCGGCAATAAAGCACCTAATGCAGACGACTACGCCAAATATGATAGGAAACTCTTTACAGAGCGATACAACAGGAGGCAATCTGATCATCAGAAGAAGTCCCCCCATCGGACAAGTGTTTCGGCCCAGTATACTCCTTTACACTCTAAGGGGGCGGGCCCACTTGGGTCATGACTCCCAAGCGTCTCAGCCTCCTGTTGTTTTGTATCGAAAATGAACCCATTTCACTTATGGTAGCAACTTTAATCCACAACTCCGCCAGCCGTGGAGGCAATTGTGATTTTGTGGATTAAATAAATAGTAGTTAAGATTACTCACTAAAAAATAAGTTGCTACAGTGGAAACAAAATAATTATTACAAAAAAATTTAAGGAGAAAAACAAATTCCCTTAATTTTAAGTCCACTACAAGTTCACCCCTGAAGTCAGTTAGGGTAAGGGAGGCAATTAACAGGACGTAATTGTCTGAACGCACTCCTTAGCTTATCTCAAACACCTACTTCTTCAGAACCCTGTGATTGCTCAACAATCACAAACTCTACCAACGGTTTAGTATTACAAAATCAGTAATTAACATATATTCCGACAAAATCAACCTGTAACTCAAGTGTATATTACTCAAAAATGATGTGGAAAAACCAATTATTAATTGTGTGGTCAGCACGCCCATAAACAGATCGTTAGTCTAGGGGAATAGTTATTTTTAAAGATATAAAAACTCACAAGACATCACACTCTTACTCTATATCAGAACAAAGAAAATTAATCCTGCAGACGAGCTGATATTCGTATTTGCTCAGGACTAGAGTTCAATTCCCGGAAAAAACGAGCCACCATTCTGTCGTAGATTTTTAATAGGGGAATTAAGACATGGGTTGGTCCCTTCTGAATAGATATAGAATAGGTGATAGTTCAGTGAGAGATGATAATAGAAATAGATTTCCACGAGTGAGATGGTAGAAATTTATAGAGGCTGTCCCTGAAATCGAGAATCTTCTCTCTTTCAGCCTATCTTCTACAACAGATCTAGAGGAGTGAGACAGTCTATAAACTATATATATTGAATATATATATATATATATATATATATATATATATATATATATATATATATATACCACTCACGTGCACACACACACACACAAGTGACGACAGTTAGACGCACATACGTGGAAAAACTATAACAATGATTATATAGATATTTTGGAACGAGCTGACCGACACGCTGATTAAGTTTAAGTGAATTTTAATTTTCATAATAAAATTCCATCACAACACATAAAATTACATCAAGCATATACAAATAGTCATAAAGTCAATGAATTGCTACAAGAATGATAGACCCATTGGTATGATCTTTTCCCTCGATGTGTAGCCCACAGTCCCCTTTATTGGTATGAACAGACTTTGATACTCTGATCTATCCTAAGGAAAATATTGTTAGCAACAAAAACACTTTCATAAAGAAATTTAAGACAGCAAAATGGGTGCCAAAAATACAACAATAAAGGAATCACTCAGTCCTGCATTCACTCTATTCAGTCAGCCGTGATCACTAGCTTGCATTCGTTCTTACAGCTTTGGTAGCAACTTCTGGAAAACAATTTTTAGGACATGCACATACAGAATCTCCAGTGGTTGTCTTTGCCAAGGGAACCCCAGTCCCGCAAAGATAGGTTGAATCCACTACTTCAGGGAACGTTTCCTTGGTTATTCTCATTTTAGGATATCTAGTTCTGTCACATTAAATATGTCCAGGCACGAACGTTAACAGCGAGCAAAGTGTCAATAGCTTAGATTTCTAGTACCTAGGAATGTCAGGTCGGTGCCTTCTCTTAGTATAGGACTTTATTTGGTCACACCACAACTAGTCAGAACTCCGTCGGAATGTTACTAATAGTAATATTTTACTTGCCACAAGGGCTGAAAATGTACTTGAGGTTTTTCTCAGGAAGAATTAAATATGGCTCGATGGGCCCGTTACTTCATTTAATCTTAAAGTTCATGTAATGGGTACTCTGTCGTTCTGGATGCCAGCGCAATGCCAGACAGGTTTTACTTTATACACCCAAGTCTTTAAGAAAAAAATGTTTTTGTTCTTCACAGATGTTTCTCAGTACTAAAACCGTTGGTAAAGTTGGGCTACCCGAGTTTCACTGAATAAAAAGAAAACAACATATAAAATACTTATACATACTATTCCTCGGTTATAACTTACATTATAAACTGCAAGCGTAGAGCTTGTCTTATCGTTTAAATCTCCCGTGAAAATAAGTTATACTTCTAAAATCAATCATCATGAATTAGACATACATACGTATTTCGTCAATACTCAATGATGAATCAGTGCAGTTATAAGTTAGTTTAAGATATGTTAACCTTTTCCTCTAAGTTGCTGACAATCCGTGGAATAACTATACATCAACTAAGGATGAAATTATTTCCCAGGTCCAATATAAATTCCAATGCTGCACCGATGTGCTTTAAATCCAGTATCTCAAAGGGTGGCTATGAATGCATTCAAGATTAAATGCGATGGAGGCACTAAATCCACTATTTGGCGCAGGCCCGTCAATCCTGTGACGGCGCGTAGTACTATGGATGAAATTGAGCTGACGATGGCTACAGTGTGAGAAAGCTGGCGATAATGTGTAGCTCTTTGACGTTGATGCCGGTGGAGCATGGGCGTTCCACGTTGCAGACTCGTCACAAAGACACTCTTACCAGCCTTAAAACTACTTTCATCCCCGCTGGCCACTTTCGCGGGAGCAAAGGGGAGTTAACTTGTCAGATCAAAGTGACATGCTAGCAGCGACCGTAAACTAGAAAAAAAGATAAACAATGGGCTTGCCCAAAATCAAGAAGAAGTTAGGAAAGGGGGGGGGGGTGATAACCCCACCCTAGGGCCAAAATTTGGAACCCAACGTCACAGGACACCAGTTATAATTGCACGAAATTGAAGTATTTTAATGGTGGGCAGGGTGATTGGTATGGAGCGGGAGGTGGGAAGAAGAAGCTGGCTTTAGATAGGAAACACATTAAACAAACAAATTTAACACATCACAAGGAAGCCTCTTTTCTGGATCACCAGGGAAGAAGAAATAGAGCGCAATATATAGTATGTTAACAAAACATAAATGCACTTACATGTGAGTATATCCGATAAGATGAAAAGAACCGCTTACGTTTTCTTGCTTGAGACTTGACACGGGTAATAATCCGTTAACGATAGATCCAGGCCGAACACTAGATACATATGTTGTCTCTTGTCTCGTTAGCAGCTTAGGCTAGACTGACTAGAGTGTGTCTAATCCGTGAGCGAAAAGGAACGCTGAAGATCGTTCACTAAGCATGCTTATGGAAAAGTATCAACATCCGGTGTAGTGGAGTTTCAATTGTGAAAAATATACATGAGTCGAAGGGATTATCTACAGGAAAACGTTCAGCATTAAAAATGCAACAGAGCGATGCCGAAAAAAATGAAGAAGTGAACTACAGGTAGAAAAAAGAGGAAAGAAGACATGAAACATACGTTGAATGGATGGCACAGTACATGATGGATTTACTAGTTTTTAATTAAGGACTTGTGGTCCAAGAGGAGCTGACAGTTATTTATTAATGATTACATTTTATACATTGTAGTGTCAACAAGGCTTCTGTGTGCCCGCGTCAGGTAAATGTTCAAGTAGTTATATTGATTGTTATTTAGTCAGAGTTAATCCTTCATATGTTGTTGTGGTTCAAGTGCTAACTGGCGTTCCGCCAGAGATCGTAATACTTGACCTTTTGTTATTTATGTTCTTCCCTTTGAGTTTGGTGATAAGCAAAACAGTTTCAGCACAACAACTAATATCCGAAAGAAATTACTGTAAATTTCCACAAACAGCAAATGTAGAAAATTATATTAGAGTTTATTGATGACATTAGACAAACACTGTAAATTTCACAAAATGATGGTTGTTTATCCAAAAAGAACAATCTATAATCCAACTGAATAATATACACACTTGTCTACTAAAGAAAAAAACTTGTCTTGGTATCCTCAAAGACGAAGTTCTCCTAACGCTATTTGTAAAAATCCTCTAGTCTAAAATCATGGTATCCTTGGAATCATAAATCCTAAAATCTCTGCCTATCGCCCACAACTCTTCTATTTATACTCTTTCTTCTTTTTTCCCGCCTTTTTTCCACGACCCGTCCTTTTTTCACACGACACAATAATTAACATTTGCACTCCTCTCCTCAGCTTTTCGACCTTTTTGCACACGACATTCTGTTATTTCGACTTTATTTTCACATGTGTGATCTTTTCCAACTTAACAATAGGATTAAAAAAAACCAGATCACACAAACATTCATTTCCCACTTTCGCGCTTATAAAACCCATTCATTATTATCTGGGACTGACCTACGTTTGCCCTGTCAGAGCCGTAACGGCAACTGAACTTTGAATGAATACTGCGTTTTGTGTAAAAACGTCTTATTTGCTTTTAAGGTCTGTCATTCTTACATGTAGCATCTTCTAGCACATATAAATGCTAAGCGTGGAAGAAGGAGGGACAAACTAGCGTGAAAGGTCAAGCGGTCACATACGTCCCTGGCCACACAAATGTATCCCAGAGGGAGACATTTGCGTACTATCAACTAAGTACCTCATGCTAGTGACTGTTATAAACGACTAACCTATTGGTAGAGTTTCTTAGAGAGAAAAAAAAAGAAAAAGATTTTTTTTTAAATTGTTCGTAAAACGAGGGATCCCAGTATATTTATAATGCTTAAAACGGGGGATACATAAAATTTGTTAATACACTTCGCCATTGAACAGTATTGATGTACACTACTTCTTAACAATATCAATATGAACAACGATGTGCGTTAGTCATCACCATAATGATAACATACTTAATGATAACATTTAAATAAAAAAATAAAAATAAAAAAAAATAATCGCATACGATTTTCATGGGTTGTGCAAACAACACAAAAAAAAAAAAAAAAAAAAAAATACTTTATCAATATTTAACAGAATTGACTAATATTCATTAAATATTTAACAATCTTAAATGTAGTAGCTGCGACGAACATAGCCTAAGAGCATAGAACTAATGGTCAAACATCAGACCGTGGGACGCAAAAAAAAATGTAATATACGAGCTCGTAGATATATATTATGACATGGGAATATACATACATGGCAATGTTAATCTATAAATTTATTATTTAAAAAATTTGAACTGGAGCTGTACGCTCTCGTAACTGTCAATATAGAACGTGGTAAATATAATACAATCATATGATACAGGCGACCCCAATCCTGCCACTGCGGTCAGTGATTTACCAGGATGTATATGGGTCTTAAACACCAAAAATCTGGACAAGTTTGGTGAACTGTCTATGTGTTCGTCGCACAATATAAATATAGCATTATTAATCTGGTTACATGGAGTTACAAAGTATTTATTAAAAAGTGTCTCTAATCTCCAACTTATGTAATGGTCGTTACTATGAGGGAGGACAACTATACCGATCCAAATAACTATCGGGTGTTGGAGTATGAACTATCTCAGTTACCCTGAACCAAGTACCAAACTGTTTATAGGTTCGTCATCAAATATAAAATCTGCATACAAATGCAAGTTCATAATAATGGACAACAATTTGTCAAGAAAATATACTGTAGCGTTCCGCTTACAACGTGACAAATGGTCAGGAAAATACAGGTACATCAACATGTGATGTTTATTTCTCAATACTAGGTATAATGGACAACAATTTGTCAAGAAAAATATACTGTAGCGTTCCGCTTACAACGTGACAAATGGTCACGAAAATACAGGTACATCAACATGTGATGTTTATTTCTCAATTCAAGGTTTAATGGACAACAATTTGTCAACAAAATATACTGTAGCGTTCCGCTTACAACGTGACAAATGGTCAGAAAAATACAGATACGTCAATATATGATGTTTATTTCTCAATTCAAGGTTTATCAACATGTGAACATATCCTTTACCATGTTAGCGATTTCTCATGGAATCGTCATGGTGTGCATGTAACAATGTAGTATTTCGCCAATCCGCGAACTGTGTTGATTAACATATAAGTTTTACCCAACTTGCAAAATACTTGTATATCACCAAGTCACATTTTAGGTGAAAATATATATGTCTCAGTTATTTAGTGGAGTGGTGTGTATATTGGGATAAATGACGGAGTAGGGTTTATCACCGTGGGAGGGGAAAGAATGTCAGTCATGGGAATGTTCTCGGGGGTCTTAGGGGCGTTAGCTGTGTCAGTGGGGGTAACAATGTCCTCATTATATTTTACCGATGTCCGCTGTGGGCATCTCATCTTCTTGTACACATGGTATTTGTCGTAACAGCATAATTAAGAAAAATCGCCAAAATACATTCTTGATGCGATTGAACATTATAAAACGGTCTTTCCATAACACAAAAGGAAAGCGGTGAGTTAACACATTCAAAAAAAGAAATTCTCATGTGTCACAAAGGAAAAATATGTGTGTGCGTATAGTATGTTTGCTTTTGTCACTAAATTCATCAAGAAGGGGAAAAAACAAAAAAAATAAAAACTGTTGTAAAGCATAAGTCCTGTTATAAAGATTTTCAAAGGCAAAAGTGGTGTAATTTGTACAGTGGGTACTCTTCTAATCATAAAGATTTCGTACCTAACACTTGGAAATTTTTTTTTTTTTTTTTGGTATAACTAGAGAACTTAGATAATTTAAAGTTCTGTTTAACCTGGATAACATAGTGTTATAGAATGTTTGCAAAAGTTCTTCAATTTCTTGACATAGCGGTGTAAAAAATGTAGTCCTAATGACAGTCCATGTCGACGAAGAATCTAAAATAATTGTATAACATTAAAACACAATGTTGTGACTCCATAATAACTTGTTAGTATGTGTGGGTGTTGTAGACGTCGTAACTGTCAATATCGTCAGTATCATCAGCAGGATCTTGACTGAGGCTGACATCTTTCTGAAAAAATAAAATTTCCTACCAAAATAAAAAATAATGGATGCTAGTGACTTTAGATGATGGGGAACGAGGGAGAGTACTATTTGTAGAGATAGTACTCGTTGGGTACTTTAGCTGGGTGAGTACATTTTTTTATTAGAGAAGATTGATTCTCCAATAAACCAATAATCGTTGAACTGGACTTTTACGAATTTGACATGAGGAAGTTGGCGATGTCCATCAAGGTAACTTGTTTCCTCGTCAATCGTTGATCACAAGAGGATGGCGTATTTCGCACTGTCGAGTGGGTGGTGGCTGCAGTTGTCGAGGGTAAGGAGGAAGTAGTGTTGAAATGGTGCACCTCATGCTGCGTTTTGTGTGGCTGTCTGCGTTTTCTTCGCAATTTCATACGTACTCGTATGTGCTCTTGAGGTAACCTCACAAACTTTGTTAACGGTGGTGAGTCATCTGTTGTTCCAGAATATGGGCGCTTCGTTGCTGTGCGAGATTCAGTGTTGTCTGGACTGTTCATGCTTTTGTGGTCACTCTGGGGATCTGCTGTATGTAGGTCAGATGCGTGTCTCAATGGAGGTGGTGGAAGAATAATATCTTCCTCAAGTGTGCATGTAGCGCTGTGTGCGTTGTCTTCATTAGACGGTGCTGTGTGTCGAGTATCATTATCGTCAGTGTACTGGTTGTTGTAAATTGCTCTACTGGGAATCACTTGCATGGGCGTCTCATCTTCACTATCCGACTGTTCATCAGAGTGGTAGTTGCTTGTTGAGGGTTGTTCGTTTCTATAGTATGTTTGTTGTATGATAGGCTGACATGAATCTATCCTGGTGTCAGGGTGTTCTGGATTAACTTGCTCGGCCTGTAACCTGGTATTTCGATATTCTAGTCTTTCGCGTAACTCAGCGGGGGGAATGTCGTCTTCACTGTCGGATGTGCTTCTATATTGTCTCATTCTGTTGACTGCTTCGCCAAATTGGTCGTTTTTAGTGGTGTACTGTTGTGCTTCTGAAACATCGTTGTCTGTGCTAGACTCTGACGTAGTGCTGGATAATTGATGATATAATGTAGCTTTTCTTATTGGCCTATTTGTGGTCTCTGTAGGTGGTATAATGGGTCGGTGATCATCTTTTTTTATTTGCGTGACATGGGCCTTGGTAAAGATATTTCTTTCTTCGTTCCAGATTTTGTAATTAGTCGGGGTTGTCTTATCTAAAATTTTGAAGCCGTCCAGCCAGTGGGCATCAAATTTGTTATCACGGACATTCTTTCGGTAGTACACTCTGTCGCCTACGTTAACGCTTTCAAGCTTGACATTCTTGTCATGTTGTTTCTGTTTCTTTACAAATGCTTTCGCATTATTCTTATGTGCTATTTGGTGAACCTTGAATTTCTCTCTTAAAATCACTTCTATGGGGTCTTCACCTACATATTTACGTTGGGGCTGTAACATATTATCCAGGGGAAAAGAGGGTTCTTTTCCATAGAGCATATAAAATGGCGACATACCAGTAGTGTCGTTTATATTCACTCTAATGGCCTCCAATGCTTGGTTGATGTAAATATCCCAATACTGTGTATTTCCACTGATATACTTCGCGAGAACATCATGCATGGTTGAGTGTAGGCGTTCATTTCTGCCATTCGACTGAGGGTGATAATAACTCGTGGTAGTATGGGTAATGTTGAACCTCTGAAGCATTGCTTTGAAGGGATTCCCAACGAACTGTTTGCCGTTATCAGATATGATGCGTCTGGGACAGCCATGTCTTGGTAGGAATTCTTGGATAAAATATTCTGTAACTGTTTCAGATGTGACGTTTTTGAGAGGGTAACATTCCGGCCATACTGAATACTGGTCTACTATGTGCAAGATATATCGGTTCCCTGACTGTGTGATGGGATATGGTCCCGATATATCTATGCTGACTGTCGCCATTGGGAAATGTTCTGCTTGCATTGCTTGGAGTCGTGCTCTTGATGGTTTCATATTTCGCATTTTACAGATTCTGCATGTGTGAACATATTTAATGACATCTCTGTATAGTGAAGTCCAATAGTATCGTCGTCTAATGATATCTAATGTCTTGTCTCTCCCAACGTGACCATTGTTATCATGAAATTGAGACAAAACCAACGGTACTAGGTGTTTCGGTATGTATTTCTGTAGCTGTCCGTCTTGTTTGGGGTCAATATGGTACAATACTTCGTCTTGGATCGTAAGCGTTGGAAATCTGTTTGGGTTTTCTTGAGCTTGTTTCATGAGTTTTGTTATGTCTGGATCTTTCTTCTGCTCACTTGCCATGTGGAAGCCATCTGGATCACTGTCTGGGTTTGATTGTGATTCAGACCTCTGTGTGTTTTCAGATATGTCATGTTGGTTGGAGGTAACAACATTAATTTGTTTTGTATTATCATCAATTTCCGTCGATGTGGATGGTTCTTCTTTCACTGTAGTGTTCTGCGTTTTACTCTCCTCATATGGAATCCTAGATAACAGATCTGCACATGTGTTCATTGTTCCGGGGATGAACTCTATGACGGTATCGTAGGACTGGAGGTTAATGGACCATGTCTGCAGTTTCTTAGATTTTTCATGTGTCTTAGAGAGCCGATTGACTAGGGGTTGATGATCCGTCCTGATCATGAGCCTGGTTCCTCGTACATAAAAATCAAATTTCTGTATTGCATAATGGATTGCGTATGCTTCCTTCTCTATCGTCGACCATCTCTTTTGGGACTTAGATAGAGCATGCGAAAGAAACGCGATAGGTTTCTCATTGGGGATTTCAGGCAAAATTGGTTTTTCGTTTAATGTTATGGGTTGGACCAAACATGCACCAATGGCGTTGTCCGAGGCGTCGGTATATAATACCATGGGTTTGGATGTGTCTGGGTGAGCAAGTAAGGGGATTGTAGTCAATGCATCCTTCAGGTATTCGAATGATTTCTGGCATTCAGGAGTCCATTTAAATCGAGCATACTTTTTTGTCAGTTCTATCAGGGGCGTAGCCGCACGGGAGAAGTTAATTATGTGGCGTCTGTAGTACCCAATGCACCCGATGAAACCTCTCACCTGCCGTACTGTAGTGGGACTTTGCATTTCCCTGATAGCCTTAACTTTATATTTGTCTGGACGTATTCCATCAGCATTTATAACAAAACCCAAATATTTTGTTTCTTCTTTAAGAAACTCACATTTGCTTAACTTGAGTTTGATTTGGTGTTTCCTGAGCCTGTCAAATACTAGTTCCACTTTATGAAGATGGTCCTCAATGGTTCCCGCTGTATGAATTAATATGTCATCGATATACGCGAGTGCGAAAGGTTGCATCTCTTCAAAACACCTCATCCACCAATGACATATAAGTTGCCGGGCTTCCCTTGAGGCCAAAAGGCATGGCATTCCATGCGTAACTGCCCATGTGTGTAGTAAATGTGGACTTCTGTTCAGCCTCCGGTGTCATGGGGATACACCAGAACCCTGACCTAGCGTCTAAGGTGGTAAAGTATCTCGAGTTGCCAAGGGTCGCGAGAATGTCATCAATTCTGGGTAGTGGGTAGGAGATTGTCTTCGTGATTCTGTTCAAAGCGCGGTAATCGCAGCAGAATCTATTCGATCCATCCTTCTTCCCAACTATGACGATAGGTGACGACCATGGTGATATGGAACGTTCAATGATGCCAGCTGATAGCATCTCATTAATGGATCGTTCTACTATCTCTCTGTCTTTGAGTGGGGTGTGGTAAGATTTTAGGCTAATAGGCTCTTCGGTAGTGGTATTAATATCCATTTGGACTGTTGATGTACGACCCAATTCCAAATCATTTAAAGCAAAGACATCGTGATGTTTTTTCACAAAAGCGGTGAGCCGCTGTTGGTGTTGGGCCGAAGTATGTAAGGTGTCCAACAACTGTGGTAATCTGTCTTCGGTATTTGTTTTTATTTCCTTATGCATACTTGTAATTGAATTTTGTGTTTGACATTTCACTCCTCTTTCATGAAAATGGTCCAGTGATCTCTCTGATTTTCTCTGGCAATATTTGTTGTTGCTCTCTGGTTCTCTCCGGCAATATCTATTGTTGCTCTCTGGTTGTCTACGGCAATATCTATTAATGTTCTCAGATTGTCTCTGGCAATATGTATTGTTGATCTCTGGTTGTCTCCGGCAATATGTATTGTTGATCTCTGGTTCTCTCCGGCAATATGTATAGTTGATCTCTGGTTCTCTCCGGCAATATGTATTGTTGATCTCTGCATCTCTCCGGCAATATGTAATGTTTCTCACTGGTTGTCTCCGGCGATATGTATTGTTGATCTCTGGTTCTCTCTGGCTATATCTATTGTTGATGTCTGTTTTATCTCCATTTGTGCAGTTTTGTCTGGCCTCTTTGTTTATTGGGGCGGGGGGGGCGGGGGGGGGGGAAAGATTAACTTTTGCAATTATCGCACCTCTCGCAATGGATGTTGTTTTTCCTGAGGTCTTTATGATCATGATGGGGAAATCTCGGGAGCTTGTAATTTCTGCAATGCCCTCAGTTAATGAATATCAGTGGATCATCGTTTATATCTTCATCCAGGGAGCAACGTATCTGTTGCAATTTCTACTGTCTGTCCGGGTCAAATGTAGTCTGATCCCTTTACATGACCTTTGGTTATTATTAGTGAGTTTTGTGGAATGGTCACTGTAGATGTGAGGCGTACCAATGAAGCTTATGGGTAAATCATCCCGGAAGGTTGATATTATTCTCCGTTTAGTCTAATCATTTGTGTAGATTCGTAGTATATCCGGGCCTGGTGTTTGTTCAGGAAATCACGTCCAATAAATAAGATATTCGAGACATACCGCGTGTGTAATAATGAATTTATGGTTTATTTTCTGTTCCCCAATCTGGAATGTTATAAACGCAGTACCAAGGGCTTTCATTTCCTGGCCGGTACCTGATGCCATGTAAGTTTACGTGGGATGACATTTCACATATTTCTGGAATTTTTCGTAAAACGTTGTTCTGTATTAGGCTTAACCGATGCTCCGGTATCCACCAATGCTCGATAATGCGGACTACCCTGAATAGAGATGAGGCAGGAACTCAGGGTCTGGGTCTGGATGTTAATGTTATTTACTATAGTCTGCTGCCTTTTTTATTGCGGTGATGAATGATGTTCTGTGTTGTGTGACTTCTTTTCCTTGTTGTGTGTAAGAGACCTATAGGTTTATAAGTGTTCCCTTCTGTACAGCTCACGTCAGAGGTCCGATCTAACGTGTACTCGGTCCGTTTCCCGACGCAGGAAAAATATTGTGGTATCTACCTCTGGAAAAAGCATGTTGGGTTTTGCGTATGTGCGCGGTTGTTCTGTCCTTGTTGTGGTTGGTTATAACCTTCGAGATTGATTATGTTGATACGTTCTATGTCCTTGTCTACCCTCTCCGACCCGAAAAGATCCTTGCTGGTGTGATTGGCATGCACAGAGAGACATGCCCATTTTTCCACATGTGTAAAAACAGGACAATCGTAATCGGTATTGACATTTTGGACATTCTGTTGCCTCGGTTGGTGTGCTTGCTGGAACTGACGTTGGATTGCTCAGGCTGATGGCGTGTGGTAGATCGATGTTGGTGACAGTGCCACTGCTGTCTTGAGTGACCGATTTCCATTGGCTCTCGCGTGGTCATTGTTTACTTCATAGCAGAGGATCTCTACTACCTGTGCGTTGATTGAAACGTTTTCGTACGTTATCTCCGATATGCCATTTGTATTGATAGCAAATTCAGTGACAGTTTTAGGGTCTTTTTCTTATGAGATGGAGCTTTAAGTTATCTGTGTAAAGTCCGTCCACACAAAATGCCTACCAAGTGTTTTTCAAATGTCCTGTGATGGTACCGTTCCTTCCATAAAAGCTTTTTCAGCCAAATTACAATAAACGGTCTCTCATAAATAAAATTGATACAGGTCAGATTTTTCTTGATGGATTTTCCTCAAAAAGCAAACCCATCGCGTGCTGTTTGTCGATTATGTCACTATTACCGTGCAATTAGTTCCTTCTTTAATGATGCATAGGTCTCTTCTGGGTAGATGATGAGGGAGCGCATCCGTTCGCAGAAAAATCCGTCACCAGATGGATTCCATGATGACAAGTATGCATTTTTTGATCTTTTCCTTTGTCACTTGTGCACTGGCATTTACCATGGAACTAAACTTATCTATGTTCATTAGAAATCTCATCCCGAAAATTGTCTTTGAAGTTTGCCCGTGCTAGGGGGTTATAACTTCCATAAGCGAATTTGGGTTTGGTATATTTATTATAGTGTTACCTACATTGGATAGCCGTGTCTGTTATCCGTTTGCACTAACGAGATCATTGTGGGTTCAGGTCGACCTGCTATAGGTGAAAGGGTACGTTTAGATGGGTTGTTGGTTATTCACCAAAAAGTAACAATGAGTGTTTGAATTCCAACGTTAAATAATATACACATTGGTGCTATTATAAGGAAAAAAAAACTTTTTTGTCTTGCGTATCCTCAAAGACGAGTTCTACCTAACGTATTTCGGGTGTAAAAATCCTCTAGTCTAAAATTCATGGTATATCCTTGAATCATAATTCCTAAATCTCTGCCTAATCGCCCACAACTCTTAGAAAATTTATACTCTTCTTCTTTTTTCGAACCGCCTTTTTTTCACTTGAACGCCGTAAAGTCCTTTTTCACTCCCATCGACAGTCTAATAATTAACATTTTGCACTGATCCTCTCTCAGCTTTTCGATCCTTTTTGCACACGACATTCTGTTATTTCGGACTTTATTTTTCATATGTGTCCTGGGTTGTTGATGGGCCTATATTTTCAACTGGTAAACAATAGGATTTTAGAGTTAAAAACAAGATCACACAAACCCATTGGATTTCCCACTTTCGCGCTTATTATAAAACCCATTCATGTATTTATCTGGGACTGACCTACGTTTTGCCCTGTCAAGAGCGTAGTTACGGCATAACTGAATCTATTTGAATGAATACTGACGCTGTGTTTGTGTAAAAAACGTCTTATTTGCTTTTAAAGTCTGTCATTCTTACATGTAGCATCTTCTAGCAAATATAAATGCTAAGCGTGGAAGAAGGAGGGACAAACTAGCGTGAAAGGTCAAGCGGTCACATCTGTCCATATACATAGCAAAGAAATCATTTAACAATACACACAACAACAATTCAGATCTAGCGTACAGAGCGAACGACGAAGTAAGAAAACTCTATTGTACAGAGCGAACGACGAAGAAGAAGATTCTAGTGTACAGAATAACGACGAGAAGTACGAAAAAGAAGATTTAGTGTACTGATCGAACAACGAAGAAGAAGATCTATAGTAAAGAGCGAACGGCCGAAGAAGAGATTTATTGTACAGAGCGAACGACGAAGATTTATCTAGTGTGCAGGATCGAACAACGAAGAAGAAGATCAAGTGTACAAAGCGAACGACGAAGAAAATATAGTGTTACAGAGC
This sequence comes from Oreohelix idahoensis, assembly GCA_024509875.1. Taxonomy (NCBI): domain Eukaryota; kingdom Metazoa; phylum Mollusca; class Gastropoda; order Stylommatophora; family Oreohelicidae; genus Oreohelix; species Oreohelix idahoensis. The sequence continues at coordinate 211,958 of JAMPIV010004555.1, forward strand.
AAACGACGAAGAAGAAGATCAAGTGTACAGAGCGAACGACGAAGAAGAAGATCTAGTTTACAGAGCGAACGGCAAAGAAGAAGACGAAAATATAGTTAACTGGGCGAACGACGAAGAAGAAGGTCTAATGTACAGAGCGAACGACGAAGATGAAGATCTAGTGTACAGAGCAAACGATGAAAACGAGCTAGCGTGCCGATCGAACGACGAAGAAGATCTAGTGTACAAGCTAACGACGAAGAAAAGAAAGGTCTAATGTACAGAAGCGAACGACAAAGAAGATCTAGTTGTACAGAATGAACGGCGAATGAAGAAGAAGAAAATATAGTGTACAGAGCAAACGTCGAAGACGATCTCACTTTAGTGTGCAGATCGAACAAAGTAAGTAATGGACGAAAAGAGCAGAGCTAAAGACGAAGAATAAGTGTGCAGATGGATGTGACGTGTAATGGAAAAAGAGCCTACAGTAATGTGACAGCTTATTGTAACCTTATAGCTGCTCTCTGATTTGCTAGCTAAAAACATGCATTATACCAACTGTCTTTGATTTCTACAGCTCACCCTTTCGTCCCCGCCCTCTTTTCTGTAAACACGAGCTAACTCAGTGTTTACAATCTTCGTTGATCTGTCAGTCATAACAGGACACAAACCACGCTTTGCTGTTACTGCGTTCCACTCACGCGAGCTCATCTGTCAATCATATAATACTTGACAGACAGACAGCACGCGAGAAGAGAGAGAACAGACCCCTTTGAAGTTTGCTCAGTGAAAATCTAGAAATCCCTAATATCCTTTGATCTTGGAACACGAGCATTCTACAGGGAAACCGCTAGGAGAACAGAAAGTCTTTTGATGTCGGTCACCGCTCCAGACGAGAACCTCTGGAAGACCGAACCGTAAGCCTTTTATCTTGAATCTCTAGCTTCTGAATTTTTGTCCCACACAGGAGTGCGAATTAACGCCATTAGAGATGAAAAGCCATTTAATGATATATATATATATACGGTTGTTTCTATAACCCAACCATCAGTCGTCAGTCAGAATTTTGAGAAGAAGTCTAACGCGTAGTCATAAACCATTCCTTTTGGATTCTTGTTTTAAAAAGTGATTCGTGGAGATTTTCATTCTGGATTTTCTGGTAAATAGTTCTAAGTGTTAGAAGTATTTTACGGTGATAGCATTTAAAATTAAACACTTAAATACTTTAAACATACAGTTAAATACTTCACTTAGATCTTTCTTGCTAGTAAGGCGAATTAAATAAAATAACGCGTAGCGATTTTCATAACCGGATATTCAATTAAAATGTTAGACCACATCACCGACGCTACATAGCTGAGACGAGACGGTAATTTGTGTTTACAGTGTAGGACGGTTAACCAGACCGGACATAGAGGCGTTAGACGACTGACAGTGGGAGGAAATAATACTGTTTATATTTCATTTGTAATTATTGCTATTATAGCGTCTATTATTTTTTAAATGCCATACGACAAATTAACAGACACCGACAATTTAATAGCTACTAAAGGATAGGTGATTTATTGTGCGTGGTGCATTGTGAGAAAAATAATAAATAACACACTCTGCGTGTGACAACCAGCCACGAGAAGGATCGGGAGAGTCATCATCGACTCAGTCCGACCAAAATACGCGGCCAGCGATGTCTGTGTGTGTAGGCGTAGGGAAAACACTGTGTATCTTCATTTAATTCGTCATGTAGGGATCGATTAGTATATATATTTTATAGTATTACTTTTATATGATATATATATATATATTATATACTATATAATATAATTTTATATCATATATCGTATAAATTTAAAAATTATATATAATTATATATATATATACTATATATTATATATAGGTATATATATATATATAATAGGGTATAAGGAACCCGTTACACGCCCATTGAGGCATATTGGGAATATGGTGTTAGGCCCATATTTATCTTGACGTCGGCACACTGAGGGGTGATGTATTATTTAATATATCACGCCGGCCGCCTTAACCTTCCCAATATATATCTCTTAGTTACCCATTTGGAATGGGTCGACCCAGGAGCCAGTTTGTGGCCTAAAAAGTTTTTACCCCCCCCCCCCCCCCGCCTCATCTGGGGATCGAACCATAGACCAACTGCGCTAGGATTAGCCAGTTAGCACTAACCACTATGCTACCGCGGGCTCTATATTTCCCTATAATATATATATAGTATACTATATATTTATAGACTATATATATATATATATATATATATCCCCATATAAATATATATATATATATATCATCATTATTTATATATTTAGTACTATATTATATTTATTTATTTTTATTTAGTATTTATTTATTTATTTATTTATTTATTTATTATTTATTTATTTATATATATTTTTATAGAGTTGGTAGCATTTTTCCATAAAGGTTTTCCGTGTATATTTAGCAGGACTGTAGATCCTAAGTGAGACGATATCCAGCGAGTCTTTTCTTCTTACATGGGAATTCATATATAAGTGATTGTACTAGCCGATGATACTCTATGACTTATAAATTATAACTGCTGGACTTACAAAAAATCCAGGATATTATTTTATCAGCTAACAGTGGCGCCCTATACCAGAAAATTATTATTATTATTTTCCCCAACACCTGTCAGTTGTAATCCAAGTGGAGTACTAGATCTATATACAACTGTGCAGTACTGGCGATCTGGCGAAAGAGTCGGTCCGATAGGAAAATACCATCTAGTTCATCATTATTTTTTAACATTTGGGTAGGCAACCGGATTTTTTTCCAGATTTTCTAGAAGTATTCCCCTCTCCTAAACGGTAAACAACCAAGGATTCCTCACACTATTCAATACTTTGTAGTAAACCGTGTATCTAGATAGGGGTTCCAGCCCGAGCGGGAAACAAGATCCTGTTTTTCCTGCCCCAAACACTGCAAGAGTTGGGTTTGTGCAACGAAAATATTTCAGTTGTAGTTCCTGTATCTAGACTCATAATCCCCTGTGCACCCCATCGGAGGAACAGTTGCTAGTTTTTTTTTTAGAACAGTGAGATAACCCTTTATGATTCATATCGTCAACCAGGGATTCATCGTGGAATTTAATTATTCGGGGTTCATCTCATTAGTTTTTTTTTTTTTTGTATATTGGGGGGGGGGATAAACTGGGGCCAATTTTGTATCCTCGACCGCTGGGGTGATACATTAGTCAACAGTGCAATAGGGATTATGTTCGTGGAATAAATTTACCAAGGGATACCACAGACCCAAGGGAGGAATATAAATATGTAAGAGTGTGAGAGGTGGCCACTGAGAGAGCATGTGATGATTTTATTGTGGCTGGAAACTACTTATTAATTTGGTTGTTTGATTTTTGTGTGTTTTCTTTACTTGGTCTTATATTGTACCAATTCTGTTATTCTATAACCTAGTGCTAACCTTCAATCTTTGGGCTAATATTCTTTGGGTTTGATTTTTTTTTTTTTTTCCTTTATACGGTGAAGGCGCACCCTGCTTTCGTTTTTTCCTCTATATGTAATTGATTTTCTTGATATCTTTGGGTATTTGATGTTATAAACAGTTTAGTGATAATAAACAACAAGAAAACTTAACTTTGTGTGTTGGTCAGACCTTTACCCACTTATCCTTAGTTTTTTTTCTACGTTTGTGCGTCTTGTTGTCACAAATTGTTGTGTGTGTGTAGAGTAACCATTTCTTATTTTAGATAGGGAGGCAAAGACTGTCTTGTAACAAAGCACAGTTGTACAGATAGGCTGGATGAGAGCAACCTACTCACTCAAGAGACATATCTTTCCCTCAACCTACCACCTGTAAAATCTATTTTCTATACCTTCTAAAGTATCAATCAACCTTTACTCTTTACCTAGACTGAGCCCAATAAACCAATTAACCTACCGTACGACAATGGAACAACGAAAAAAAAAGATCTAGCGCACAGAGCGTACGGCGAAGAAGAAGATCTAGTGCACAGAGCGAACGACGAAGAAGAAGATCTATTGTACAGAGCGAACGACGAAGAAGAAGATCTATTGTAAAGAGCGAACGACGAAGAGATCTATTGTAAAGAGCAAACGACGAAAAAAAAGAAGATCTATTGTACAGAGCGAACGGCGAAGAATATCTAGGTGTGGCAGATCGAAGAACGAAGAAGAAGATTCTAGTGTACCTGAGCAAAACGCGAAGAAGAAGATCTAGTGTACAGAGCGAACGACGAAGAAGAAGATCTATTGTAAAAGAGCGAACGACGAAGAAGATCTATTGTATAAAGAGCAAACGACGAAAAAGAAGATCTATTGTATAGAGCGAACGGCGAAGAAATATCTAGTGTGCAGATCGAACAAGAACGAAGAAGAAGATCTAGTGTACAGCAACTGCGAACGACGAAGAAGAAGATCTAGTGTACAGAGCGAACGACGAAGAAGAAGAAAATTTAGTGTTCAGGGCGAAAGACAAGGAAGAAGATCTAGCGTACAGAGCGAACGACGAAGAAGAAGATCTAATGTATAGAGCAAACGACCAAGAAGAAGATCTATTGTAAAGAGCGAACGACGAAGAAGAAGATCTAGTGTACAGGGCGAAAGACGAAGAAGATCTATTATAAAGAGTGAACGACTAAGAAGAAGATCAAGTGTACAGAGCGAACGTCGAAGAAGATCTATTGTACAGAGCGAATGACGAAGAAGAAGATCTATTGTACAGAGCGATCGACGAAGAAGATCTAGTGTACAGAGCGAACGTCGAAGATCTATTGTACAGAGCAAACGACGAAGAAGAAGATCTATTGTAAAGAGCGAAAGACTGAGGATGAGAAGATCTAGGGCACAGAGCGAACGACGAAGAAGATTTAGTGTACAGACCGAACGGCAAAGAAGAAGATCTAGTGTGCAGAGCGAACGACGAAGAAGAAGAAGATCTAGTATACAGAGCGAACGACGAAGAAGAAGAAGATCTAGTGTGCAGGTCGAACGACGAAGAAGAAGAAGATCTAGTACACAGAGCGAACGACGAAGAAGAAGATCTAGTTTACAGAGCGAACGACGAAGAAGAAGAAGATCTAGTATACAAAGCGAACGACGAAGAAGAAGAAGATCTAGTGTGCAGATCGAACGACGAAGAAGAAGATCTGGTGTACAGAGCGACCGACGAAGAAGATCTAGTGTACAGAGCGAACGACGAAGAAGAAGATCTAGTGTACAGAGAGAACGACGAAGAAAATCAAGTGTACATAGTCATCCCCTTTCCATTTTATGTTGCATGGTCCTTTGCAGGAAGCTTGCGTCAAGCATTGTACACGCTATTGGTAGTGATGGCTTCTGTGGCAATTGGGTTTACATGATGAGATTACCAAACAACACTGCGCAAGTTCATAATAGTGGCCTTGTAAGATACGAATGAAAGATACGCTTGAATGACCCCCCCCCCCCCCCCCCCAATGTGATGTAGCCCATGTCATTATCGGATTGGCATATTTCCTCAAGACCAACGAGCTTACACGTAGGCGTTATTCCTTTAAAGCACTTGTTCCTAAGTGTTTGTATTTGATTTGTGTTTTTTTATAAGTTCCCAACCAGGCAGTCAATTATCGTGACTCGCTTTTTTAATTATGGCGTTTCATAATGTTCACAGTTTTTGTTGTAGTACCAGCTTCCCTGCCATCTTAAATGTGTCTTTTCATACTTTTATGGGTTAGGGGGACTTGTGGACTTGATGTGTCACTCGGCCTTTTGTCTGTTCTACTGTGCGACTCTGGCGTCGTTTCATTAGACACGCAATCATAAATATATGCACTTAGTTCAGCTAGAACTCATAAAATATTTTAATATAAACGTTATTAAGTGCAACATTAGGAAATGTGTTCAACATGGACGCTATTGTAATATTTACATCGAACAATAGGTAGTAGAATCCTTGGCTAGCCGCGGGCACTACAAAAGGATTTGTACACTGCATTGCCTACATATGCAACACGTGCTAAGAGGTCGATACCTTAGGAGGTTTGAGCTATTTGTGCCCGTTTTTACCCCCAAGTTGTAGAAAATTCCTTAACTTCTTCACATCAAAACTTTAGTTAACGTAACATTGTATGTCTAGACTTCAGCCGATTCGAGACAGAAGATGAACGAGCCGAACGAAACGAGCTTTAGTATTTCAAATAGGGCTTGAGAATTGGGTGCGCCTTGCGCCGTCTACAAAATTCAGCTTCCATCCACTCTCGCTAACTAGATCTTGCATATACTTTATCCGTTTCAAATTCCCAAGCCATGTTACTTTCAAGCTTTGACTTAATTATAGAATTATTCCATCAGCTTTTTATTTTCCGTCACCTCTGGCAATCATAAAGACCAATAAATTTTACAAAACGTCAAAGAGTCTAAAATAGCGTTCAGTTAATAACGAGACTAACTAGTGAATGACCGAATAGCCATATGAGCAATGAAACACGCTCCATATATCTCTATCATCACAAACTACCCACACCTAGATGGCCATACGAACAAGAATTATACAATTTAACAATATTACGTGGTGACTATCTCAATATTTAAATAACAAATTAGAGTACCTACCTTGTTATACATGGGACAAGTAAGCTAGGCGAGTAAGGGAATTGTCTTATGGAATTTGAATTATCCCTTATTAATTCGGGTTTGCCCATCCTTAAAGTTGCTGAGTCTGACCCATCTCCACATCATGGAGTAATGCGAGACCTTATTTACACCATTCTCTTGAAAATTCGTGATGGTGTATCGAAGTCAGTAAGTATTAAGAGTCAGACAAGACGGTGAAACCTAACATTGTTGTCATTTATGTGCCCCGATAGTAGACATATAGTACACCAGCAGGGCGAAGTATGAGGTAAAGAGTCAGTCCATTAGCCTATAAAGCTGTCGTGAGGGGAGTTAAAGTGTTAGAAGATGTCACTTGTCACGGGTGAGCCGTATAATTTATTTATTCCATCTTTGTCTCATGTATAATTTGATTACTCCTTTAAATGTTCTGTTTTTCCTGGACATTTTGTATTTTCTTTTGTCTTTCATTTTTTACTCTTGCCGGCGTTGGCCAAACGATTTTTTATCACGCTTACTCAAACCCACACCTGAGGTTTGGTTACGGTCTCCGAGCCTGTAGCGGTCAAGCGAACGTAATGTTAACCTAAACGCCCCTTTAGTCCCGAACAGGGGACATTTCTCCTGTCGCTTTAAAAAGTTATCGTTGGATCACGATGCATAGTACTACTTTGTGAGCTCTGGGGTAACGAGTGTTGTATCTGGTTTCATTGTGAGGATACCAATCGCGCTTTAGTTTTTTGTGAGTCGTGTTTGCCTTAAGTATGAGCCAGAGAAGCTATCATAATATTATGATAAGATTGTCTCTCTGGGGGAATTTTCGCAAAAGCCCTAATGATAGAATGACAACCTTTGTGTCTTACACTGATATCTACGATTACGCCGATAACATCCTGAAGAAAATTGCAGGCCCAGGTGTCCGGGTGGGAGCGTGTCTTAGTAATCTATAATGAGTAGACGTGGGTTATACATTAATTAAGACAAAGAGGATCATTCTGTGAATTACTTCCTGTGCCGGTAGATCGATCTACCTGCATGAGATAAGGCCAAAGACTTTTAACACGGAAGTACTATGAAATGTGTTTTGCCTATGTTCCTAGTCATTTTCGGGGTGAGTTGACATATCATATTCTAATATGATATATTCATGTTAGCTTTTATATATTCTGTTAGGGAAAGTGAATTCATTCTGAGGACTTCTCCCTAGTAATTTAGTTCAGTATGATAAGGTAGCGTAGCGCTGTCGGACGGCCTAGTAAGGGTGCTTAAACTGTTACGGTTTATCATGGGTTAAATGTTTTAAACTTACAATAACAGATAATAAGGCGTTAGAATATCAGTCCACAGACGCTTATCATGGGTTAAAGAATAGGCTGAAATTTAACTGTACATTTCTGTAAGATAATGTCAGGTGGTGGATTTGTTTCACTTAAAAACTGAATAGTGAGATGCAGGTAATAACACTGAATTATGGGAAGATATTCGCATATTCCTTGTTGATAGATATTTCCAGTGGCAAGGGAGAATCATTTTATGCTTACTTGTGTGGCTAGACTTCTGGCCATAGGCTTTACACAGGAGCAGCCACCAGCCATGGAAAACATTTTACCTTATGACTCAGTCACAACTGTTATTATAGCAAGAACATTGCATTTTCTTTGTACTCATTTTTGTTGAATATTAATATATTTCCCCAGGGGGACATGCGATTTTATTGTTGTGTAATGTCACATGCTGTAATCTGCTTATGTAAATTCATTTAATGTTGTAAGATGAATAACATTGGCCATTCAGCATTTGCTGTATTGTTTTATTTGGAGGGAGAGAGGATTTTGCTGTTAGAACATGTTACTGACAGGTACATGGATGTACAATAGATATTAAGCCTATGCGGTGCGCGTGTTGGTAATTGATATTTTTAAGGAACAGGAGACATGGTTAAAGACAGCCCTAAACTATCATAGCAATAACTACAATAAATTTAATCCCGTAGTGGAGCGAAACTTTCTGTATAAAGTTAGTGTGTTTTATTATTTGCTTGATGTAAAAGGGTGTCTCTTTTTGGGTCTCAGTTTCAGGGATACCGAATTGCTAGAGTCAAGTCTCCAGTCAGGCGAAGAATGTCACATTCTCTTCGTTCTAGAGGGATTCTGAGTACATCTAGCATCACGAGTCGTCAAACCCCATTCCTGAACCTAAACCTTTTTGTCAACGCCAAGTTAAGCTCACGCAATGCAACGAGCCAACGCTAAATCTGGAAACATCGAATGCAGTAGTAGTTCTCTACTCGCCTATTGGATTACCAGTCAGAGCATTGCGGCTTCCAGAATATCCACAAAACCGCCCAGCATGTCTATAGCAGAAATCTGATAGCACCAAGCCTTTGTGTGCCTAAACGGGGGCACTCAGCCAAGCCACGGGTCAAGCAGCCCAACCAGGATTTACTGCCTAGTACGAAAGGTCAAAAGCGCCGGATAAGAGCGCTAGGGACTGCCTTGTCCTCAAGTAACTTCGTCTGGTGTATTTCTGGGTCTATGTAGAACTTCGCACGTATGAGCAGCCATCTATGGACAGAGTTCCAGCCCCCCTCCACGCCATTAGAGGTCACCAACGTTTAGCACCAACAAAGAAAGTTTTGTAGGCTAGTCCCTCACGAATGGGATCTACAAGTAATACACTTTCTGGAGCTAGCATTTTGGTCCCACGAACGCTGACAGGCTGTCGCTCAGTTTTTGTTTATTCATCATCAGGAGAGATAAATAGAGTCTTCCAGACCACCTCACGCAATTAGGGAGGAATCACCAATGATAGCGCCTATACAGTGATTTTATTCAGGTTAATTCCATCACCCATGGAGGATATGTACGAAAAAAACCACTTACTGGAGCTATTTCATATGGTCCCCCGAAAACGGAACGGACTGACACTCGATTTACTTATCTCTCTGTGTTCTACAGGTTTTATGAATGGTGATCTGTGTGTGTGGTTGTTGGTGTATATGATTATTGATGACTATTGATGATTATTTGATTATTGATGTAATTTTATGTTGTTGTGATGATATGAATTATTTTCATGTTTTTCTTCATTTAATAAAGTTTACACCTTTATTAATACGCTGTTCACGACCTTTCCATCCATATAGTAACTTGTTTTTAGCTCTTTACTATAATCTCTATGTTATGATAAGAGAAAAAGAGTGAGAGCGCAGGAGATGCTTAGACAGACATAAGTGAGTTGAGGCTTGAGAGACAGAGAGATCATTTTGATAAATCTTCTTCCAGGTTGTCCTCAAGTCCATCCTCCTATTTACACCTAATCTGTCCATTCTTTATGAAGTGGGGTGACCTGACTGTTCCCTTCCTCTGTACCATTAGCCTTCCCTCAAAATTGCCCTTCCCTAACTCAAAGAGCAGAGTCAGGTACCCATTTACATCTGGACAGACTGCAGCCTGGCACTACCTGGTTTCAAAAACCGGACTGAACCTGGATATAACAAGAAATGTAACTATTGCCGAGAATAGGAAAGCGCTCTATTACAGCTTTTGAGTGGCTTTATTGACCAGGGGTTTTCATGCCCCCCCCCCCCCATCTGAGCCTCATTTACCTCTGCTCCTCCCTCCCCCCGATATTTACTTTTTGCTGCAAAAAGGTACTTTATTCAATCTTTACTGTGGCCTCTTAGAAATATGGCATTGACTCGGGTCATATGGCCAACGTTTTGAGTAACCACTGGCTTCTGACAAATCGGACGCACGCAGAGAATGAAAAAGCCTTGTATTAGAGCACACAACAACAACAACAACAAAATTCCAGCTTCCAGATCTCATCATGAAGTAGCCAACAGTGATTTTAAAAATAGCTATTTTTTGTTACCGTTAGCTCACAGAGTATCATGCTGTAGCTTAATTGGTCAAAAAGTCGCTAGATCTAGCTTCAAAGCAGTTTGAGTTGGCAAACACTGAATGTTAATGATTACTGAATTGTCCGATTCTTTCTCTGGCACCAACTTGTTCAAACGATCATAACGACGACGCGCTTGAATTGTACAAAACTGGACCAATTCCGATTGTTTTCCAGTATGAGATTGGTCCAAAGCCGATTATTCCAGTATGAATATTGGTCCTATTTTTCGATTATTCCAGTATGAGATTGGTCCAATGGCCGATTATTCACAGTTATGATATTGGTCCAATGTCTATGATTCCAGTATGAGATTGGTCCCAATGGCCGATTATTCCAGTAAGAGATTGGTCCAATGCCAATTTTTCCAGTATGGAGATTGCCCAGTCAGTGCGGATTGACCTTATACTTCTGTCTTCTACAGCTGGAATAATAATTGATGCCCAGATATTTGTTGCATGATATTAATTAAAGACACAAAAACAGGAAATAGGCATTCGATGGGTCTATCTATTGGGAAAAAAAAAATTAGTAAAGACACAATATATAATTGTGACGATAGAGGTTTCTTTCTTGAGATGTAGATGAACAAATAAGTTGTCATCAGATGATACCAGGATAGTTGCCCCAGATAAGCGACTGGGCTTATAAGTAATATTCCCCATTTCTCTGAAAATCGTAATGGTGTATCGAAGTCATAGGTTTAAGTCAGGCTGTAAAGATTTTTCGAGATGGTAATGTTCAGCACTAAGAACCTATGTTGCCTCCTCTCGAAGACCAACCTATGGCTGTTTAACTTATCTAGGGGAACTTAATGAAAAAAAAAAAAACGTAAACTTGAACCAAACTGAAAATAATGTACTCATGGGGACTGTGTTATACAGTTGTTAAAATTTGATTATGTACATTAATCTTTTGTTTTGATAATCTTGGAAGAACTCAAAATTTTGTTTATAATAAAAATGAAATTGATGATTGTTCAAATAAAATGACTATAAAAATGACATCAAATTTTTATATTAATTAGGATACACTTGTTCAATCTGTCGGTTAAACTGGGAATAGTTCATCGCATAGAATGATAACTGCCTCAAGGAATGAATAAAGAAACTATATGACAACTTCATTTCGTTACGAATCCATGAGTTCTGAACTAGTTTATTTTCAAACGTTAATTGCGCAAAAAACTACAGTGTTATGTAAATTGTTTCCGAATGGTTATTACAGTAGTGTTATACCAAATGAGCGCTAATATTAAAATGTCATTCCCTACAAGTTACAGCTAATGTATTCATTTATACTTCAACACTGTTAAGCCACTAGCTTAAAAAGACTCCACCGTTCTAAGAAGGATACTTAGACAGCAGTATAAATTCTGCCTTGAAAAAGCCCAAAATAGAGGTGCATTTCCCAAGTTCTGTTAATGAAAATAACACTGTCAACAATGAATTCTTGTGGCTAGATTTTAATCTTTTCTTAGCTCAGGTACTACTTGTAACGTTTCACAATCATCTAATTTGCTGTTTGGGGGCAAGTAGTCTTGGACAGCATATGGATAATGTCAGACCCTCAATCTCATATAACTACAGAGAATTTTAAGAACCACAAACAGTCTGTGCGAAGGGTAGAAATTCATGAGATGGCAATGTCATTATGTGGCAGTATGTTGTCTTCTGTGCCACTGCAGGTTTGACTGCTATGAGTCCTTAGCGAAGCAATATAGCCTTCCCTTACCAACTAATTATATAGTTTTCACAGTGGCGGCACGGAAACCAAAAATGAAGCATTTAGTGCCAAAGTATTTTTTTTCCATCTTCTCGCAAAGTGTCACCGATTTGGGCTTTTTGTTGTGGCATTTCAGAAACACTAATTTCCAAAATCAGTTCCTGCTTCCGTAAATTTCTCAAAGTTAGTATTTTTCTTTCATCCAGACTTGATTTACTCAGACAAAATGAAGTCTGGATTCTGTCCTTTTTATAGTTTGAATAATACAAAGTACTTTTCCACTGGAGCCGGCTGAATCAGAAAGGTAAGTTTAAATCGCGCAAACTAATTCATGTTTACACTGTCTCTTCCAGTTCCCATTATATCAGGGCATTCTAATCTACTTTCACTTCCAGCTTGAGAATGCAGATATCGCATCCTAAGCTAACGATGAGTCTATATCAAACCTAGCCATGGACTATATCGTTGATAACTCCATCTGCGTAACTCACAGTGTTACTGGGCGCCCCCCCCATGGTCGGCTCAATTTTCTCAAAATTCTACAATTTCTACGGTCTCCATGTTGGGTATTTAAGCTAACATGTCTCGAACACTCCGTGTACCCCAGCTGCATCGTGAATCATTGTGTCGAGCTATTAGCTTCACGATGTAGTGGAAGGGTACCTGGTTCGAAAACTATCGGTTCTTGATTACTGGTAGATATCGAATCCCAATCGCATGTACTCAACAACTTCACTCATGTTAAAAGATCAGTAAATTCTTATATCAAAGCCAAACTACCAAATTCATGGGTAACAGTATTAAATTTCTCCCTGGGATTATGAAGAAACTATCCGTCCGAAAACTGGCATCTCAGCCATCAAATTGTCACTTTTTTTTCGGCAAATGTACCCCCAAATTTTCCCAGTGCACAATAAGCATAACTGACCTTAACTGTAAATGTTTGGCGATGAACAACCCAAACAACAATATCTTACCTTGAAAGACTACCTGGTCCTCTGGCATTACAGTATTTTCTTCTTCCAGTATGCTCTCGGACGTCTGGCCTGTGAAATATTTCAAAGAAAACAGTGTTTCAGCTTGAGGCTATATGTATTCCATAGAGTTTTCACGGTACGGACTGGGCCATCTTGCTGACTTTGCTTATTTAATATTGTGCACGGTATGCTGAAACACACGACTTTTAACTACTGTAAATAGTTCCACCTCCATCTATATTGCTACCAGGTCTTTTATAAACCTACTGAATGCTCCATGTTTCCTTTTTTACACCTCTTCTCCCCCTCCCAGCTGTAAAAATTCCATTCCCTACTCTCAACTGCTACGCTTACGTCGGATATGTCACGATGAAGATGATTTCCGTGAACGAGCTCAAGAAATGCTAGAGTTTTTTCGCCGACGTCACTATCCTGAAAAGAGTCTTATCTGATGCCCTTTGATTCGCATTAGTCCCGTCACTCGTCAGTGTTGCACTTACTGCTAAACCTACTACTACATCTGAACAGACTCAAACTAGTCTTTAATTTTCCCCCATCACTGTTTGGCGGTGAAAAAAAAAATTTATGTTCCGTCAATCTGCCTATCTCCTCCACTCCGATCCTGATACCAGAGAGTTGTTTTCGTGATACCCCTTTGTTGGCATATCGTAAGGATAAAGAATTTTAGGGATATTCTTGTGCATAGTCGCTTGAGACAAAACTAGTCCTTCTCACTTTGGTACTAAACCGTGCCAACGCCGCATATGTAAGACCTGTCCTTTTGTGCGCCAACCGCAGTCAGGCTCCTTTCCGAACGGTAAATTTGCCTCTGGGGATTCTTTCACGTGCGAATCCAGAAACCTGATTTATGCTATCATCTGCAAGAGGTGTGGCATGACCTATATTGGTGAAACTGGCAGACGTTTGGCAGACAGTTTTCGGGAGCACTTGAGTGACATCCATCATGGCAAACATTTACCGGTGGCCCTTCACTTCAACAGCCCTGACCATTCAGGTAACTCTGATATTCATGTCACTGCCCTCCGTTCATGTATCGGCGACGACCGAACTCGCTTTTCGTTGGAGAATCGTCTCATTTTTCAAATGGGCGTTTTAGCTCCTGCTGGGATGAATGTCCAGCATGATTTTGCATAATTCTGGTGGCTTCTGTCGTTTTATTTTCCTATCTTATCCTTGTTTTTGCTTTGGTTCGATTCGTTTCCTCAATTATCTGTTCTTAGCCGTCAATACTCCTACGTCACTTCCGCATGACGCCTTATTTTATTTTTTTCAGCCATTTTGAATGTTTCTTTCTTCGATCCAGCTAAGTGATTTTTTACGCATTTTAATATTGTTGTTCATTTCTGTCTTCGTTACGTTGATAATTTACTTTCTTGTTTCGACATGTCTTTCTGGTTTCACGATGTTTCTTGCATTATTACATCTGCTTTATCACTCGTTTCGCTCATCACCGTGGTTTCATCTGTCACGCTGCTTGTATCGCTCATTTGACTGATTTTCATCCTCAGTCATGCATAAATCTTTTTTAGTACCTATATGTAGTTCTTGTCCTTGTCACCTGTTCGTAAACTGTGGCTGACGAAGGGTTTAAAAACCCGAAACGTCCCTTGTCTCACTGTGGTACCGATTTTACTTGTAAAACTGATTTCATACCATATTATTTTTTAATTTATATATCTATATTAAGTAGCATTCTCAGCATGCCAAATCTTTATTTTACGTCTATTGTTTAAGTGTCAACAATCATCGTTCATCATTTACAATTTTCTTATGCTTTACTTTCTTACAGTTATCGGAGGACAAGTTTTTGACCAAACAAATCATGTACAGAAATAACTGAAAGCGAGAGAATAGGCTACACAAAGAAAATCCGCTAACCGGCAAGCTGTCCGCCCCATGCTTCTACTAGAAGGTTCTATTAATCCATGGAACCAAGATGAGAAAGTAATATACAATCAATGAATTTCGACTTCCCCTGGAAGATGACGGATAACTATTCCTACAGACTGTGATGAAGCGCCAGACTTCTGCACTTTCGGCTAATAGAGGTATCTGTGATGCTTGCAGTGTATCTAATGTACAGAGATATCTCGCATGCGTTACCGCTAGCTAGTTAAATGTCTGCTTTAATACCAATCTTCTTATTCTTCTTCCTCGTTCGCCCTGAAAAGGACGGTGGTTGCGTTGTGTCTGTTTGCGCCTAAGCTGTGATATCTGCACCTTTCGGTCGACACATCCGACTTCTGCACGGCATTTTTTAGGGACCGGGTTTGCCTTCCCATTTCGATCCGTACTCGCTCCGCCAGACTGCACAGCTGCAGACTGTTTCCAGAACCACCACGTGGAGGTGGAGTACGGTCTTGATCAGCTCTGGTTCGCTGATCCTGATGCAAGCAGTCAAGCTATGAGTCGCTGACTGCATTCACTATTGCTGCATCTTGAGGTCCCTAATATCAATCCATAGATTTACTTTGTGATTTCTTTATACTTTGTAAACGTGGCGCACATAATAAACTGCAAGATATAAATGAAATAAATTAACAAGCCTCCATTGTTGTTGGTGACCCGTGAAGATCTCGGGCGTCTCTAAATAGACAATGACATAATAGGACCACCGCACACTCAAGCATGTCGTACACGGCGACAAAGATCAGTTTGCGCATTTGGCTAGGAAGCTCATCATTCGAAGCGCATTGCCACAGACACCACCACTGCATGTAACTGCTTGGTGCAGGTATTGCTGCAAGGGACCAGCTGCTGTGGTGCTGCCATGCTCCGTAAGGAGCGCATGCGGAAAATAAATGATCATGATTGATGATAAATAATGATATGGATGATGATGATTATGATGATGCTGATAATGATGATTATGATAATGATGATGATACTAATAATAAATATGATGATGGTGATATTGATGATGACGATAATGATGATGACGATAATGATGATGATGATGATTATGATGATGATGATGATAATGGTAATTGTTGTTCATAATCAATTAATACTCTTTAGCTCCCCGAGGAGCATAGGCTTTCAATAAACACATACCAAGTCTTCCTATCCTGTGCCATCCGCTCAAGTTCTTTCCATGTTTTCCTCATTTTCACCTCTGTATCCAGTTCTTTTCTCCATGTGTATTTTGGTCTACCTCTGCCTCTCTTTCCCTGTGGATTACAGAACAAGGACTGCCTTGTAATGCTATCAACAGGTCTCCTCAATGTGTGTCCTATCCATCGCCAGCGTCTTCTTCTCAGCTCTTGTTCCACTGGCACTTGTCTGGTTCTTGTCATCAATTCCACATTTGTGACTTTGTCATCCAATTTCAGTCCTTCAATTCTACGCAAGCACCCGTTTATAAAAGTCTGTAGCTTTTTTTGGTTGTTGTTTTTGTTGTTCTCCATGTCTCAGAGCCATACAATAGGACTGACTTCACATTTGAGTTGAAGATTCTTATTTTCGTGTTGGACTTGATTTCTCTTGTTCTCCATATGTTTCCTAATGCAATGAAAGCTCCTCTTGCTTTTTGCATTCTTATTTTGATATCATTGTCTGTCCTTCTAACTTTGTCAATATTACTGCCAAGATATGTGTACGATTCTACATCTTTTACTGGTGTTTCTTCAAGTTGAACCTTGTTACCATTTCTTGCATTTATTTTCATACTCTTTGTCTTTTCCCTTGTTGTGACCTCTCATCGAGAATTTTTATTTTCTCTCGCATCTGATTATGGTTATGGGACAGAAGAGCCAAGTCATCTGCAAAATCCAGATCATCAAGCTGTTTAGTCAGATTCCACTGGATTCCATTTCTGTTGTGTGATGTTGATGTTTTCATAACTCAATCTATTGCTAGTAAGAAAAGAAATGGAGACAAGAGCCATCCCTGTCTCACTCCCGTTCTAATCCTAAACGGTTCTGTAAGTTGTTCTTCATGAAGAACTCTGCATGTCATGTCTTCATAGGTCTTCCTTATTACGTTAATGATCTTCATGGGAACTCCATAATGCCTCATCAATTTCCAAAGTGATTCTCTATCTACACTGTCAAATGCCTTTTCATAGTCCACGAATCCGATGTATAGTGGTGAATTTCATTCCAGACTTTGTTCAACTATTATTCTCAATGTGGCTGTCTGGTCTGTACAGGATCTGTTTTGTTGAAAACCTGCTTGTTCATCTCTCAGTTGCTTGCCTATGGACTCTTTTAATCTCTCAAGGATGATTCTATTTAATACTTTTCCTGGCACTGATAGTAACATTATTCCTCTATAACTTGTGCACTCTTGTAAATTTTCCCTTCTTAGGCAACTTAACCAGATATCCTTCCTTCCATTCTGCTGGTATTTCCTCTCTCTCCCAGACTTTACCAAGTAGTTTGTATAACATTTATGTAGAGGAATCAATATTTGTTTTGATGGCCTCTGCTGGAATTCCATCTGGACCAGCTGCTTTTCCATCTTTCAGAAGCTTTATGGCTTTATTTCTTCTCTACTTGATTGTTGTTGGTATAACATATATTTTAGGAACTTTACGTTACATCTGTCGCCTAATCTATTTCGTGAGAGTCTATGTGGAAGCAAAGAAAGAATAGAACAAACGTGAGGTTCTGGAGATAACAACCTCATCATGTAAAACATATTGCTATAGACACCACCACTACAAGAGCACTGTATGCTTATATGCAGGCTTCCTGCAGGAGGACCAGCTACACTAGTGGGCCCATGCTCCACAAGGAGCAAGAAAGTTAAAGGAGGAGAAGAAACTTACAGTTGATTTACATGTTCTGATCTTTTTCTAGATTTTTTTTCCTTCTGTTATGTAATATATCTTTCACGACTCTAATGACATTTTGTAACTACCTACTCAGAGTTCCTGAGTCCTGTGGCGGTTACCGCAATGCCAAACTTGCAGCTCCTACAACAAGCTGATGAAGCCAACATGAGCGTAGAGGACATGCTCGCTCTACTCAATGAAACCGACAACTACGACGCGTGGAGGAGTGAATGGACAGTGCTGGGCGACGAGCAGTGGCAGTCAGTTGTTATCATACTCTACGCCTTGGTTATCATTTTTGGCTCCTTCGCCAACCTTCTGGTCGTTGTGGTTATTATTCGCTACAAACAGCTGCACACCGTCACCAATATCTTCATTTGCTACTTGGCCATAGCAGACGTAGCGCTGTGTGCATTCAATCTACCGCTACAGCTTCATTATCAACTTAGCAACAACTGGATGTTCGGGAGGGTTCTGTGTTACGTGGCCATGCCCACATTTGGTGTGCCTCTTTTCTCCTCCACCCTATCGATCCTCATGATCGCTATTGATCGGTACATGCTTATAGTTCACCCGTTCAAGACTCGCATGACCAACAGACAAGCCATAATCGCTGTCGTTCTGATCATCGTCTTTACCATTGCCCTATCTACGCCTCTTATCGTCTTCGTAAATTATGTGGAGTTTATGGTATCTCACCCACTTATGAAGGAGCGAAAGGTAATAAATATATGTGTCATGTTTTTTTTTCCCTCCAGCCACAAAAGCATTGTAAAAATGACAAAGAAGAAAAAAATTTTTTTAAATCATCAAGTACAAAAATGAAAACAAACAAACAAACACTGGCTAAGATTACAAACATAAATAATTTTTTTTTCAAATGCATTGCTGAAGAGAACTAACGAACACTTTTCAACATCACGTTGCCAGCAATTAAAGAACTGTAGACTTCTTCTTCTTCTTCAAGTAACATGCATTGCGGCATATGCGATCATGTCTCTCCACAACTTCCAGTCACTACTTCTATTTATCAATTCCATTGTTGACTTCTTCCCATGCCATGATGTCAAACTGTCCAGTATTATCTCTTGTTGTCGTCCTTGTTTTCCGTCATTCTTTCCTGTTGTTACGATATATTCTAGCCTTTTTTTAATTTTAACCAAAAACAATGAATGATGTTAAAAAGGCTTTAAACCTCAGAAATGAGGTATCTGAGGAAGGTGGTTAAAGTAACAAGAAGAAACATGGTCCACAACCAGACGATACGTCAAGGCCTAAAATCCCACCCCTTGCAGACCCTAGTAGAACAGTCCCAACTAAGATGGTTTGGCCATGTCTGCCGAATGGGAGAAGATCGGCTTCCACGACAAGCATGGGAAACTAAAAACCAGGGATCCAGACCTCCAGGACGACTCAGAGTCCGCTGGGCGGACAACATTGGACAATCTTTGAAGGACCGAGGACTAGAATGGAACCAGGCCAAAATAAAGACAGCCGATAGGATAGTCTGGCGCTCTCTTCTTTTCCAAACCTAACTCCTCACGGTAGAAGGAGAACGACTAAGTAAGTATGTAAAAAGGCCTTACTGAACAGAACTAATGGGCAAAAAAAAATGTTCAAACTAGTCAGCCCGAAATAAAAGAAGGGTAGAATTTTTCTTTCTTCTTGAAGAACCATGCCAGTTAACTTAGACCAGTGATCCTCAATGTGGGCCCTCCAGGACCATGGCATATTTCTAGGGGGGGTCACAGTAAGTGCCATATTTCTGGTAATGCACCTTTTTCCAGCTGACATCGACTATTAGGGGAGTCACGGAGGTAAGTCAGGCTCAGAAGGGGGTCATGAACAAACAAAAAAGTTTGAGAACCCTTGACTTAGACGATTATGTCTCTCAACGACCCACTGTCCCCAGTGCTGTTTGTTTTTTTAGCTCTGTTCTTGATATTTTTCCCCCGTGTCACGATGTCAGACTGTCTCGTATCTTCTCTCTTTGCCGCCCTCTCATCTTTTTTTTTTTCGTTAATTTTGGTTTATGTAGCAATTTATTTTACATGATGAGAACATCAGCAGATGCACAGTCTCATATTCCCCTGACGGAACAGCCATTTTCTTTCTTTATCTCAGATCGTAAATACCGGATGTTTCATTATAACCTATAATAAGAAAAAAGGCTCACAACCATCCATTTACGCCACATCCTTGATATTTCGTGGAAGGACAAAGTGACAAATGTCGAGGTGCTATCACGTATTAGCATTTAAAGCATGTATACACTGCTGTGCTGGCTTGGCCATGTCCGCCGCATAGAAGTTAGTCGCTTCTCTAAGAGATCTTCTCTACAGACAAATGGCAAAGGAGCAGCCGGGCGGCCGCAGCTGGGGTTCAAGGGTGTGTGCGGGAGAGACAGGGGGGGGGGGCGAACTGGACGTAAATCCAGAAGCCTGGAAGGATGACCCTGCCGAGCTCATCAGATGGCGATGTTCCCTACGGCGCTGCCTCAGGTTGGGCGAAAGGAAGCTCTCACAACAAGCAGAAGAGATAAGAACTCGCCGAAATTAACACCAGATACACACACAAAAAAAAATAACAGCTGAATACTATCATCTCAGGGGCGCATTCCCATAGTCAGTTATGACTGCAAGGGCTACTATTACAAGAAAATTCATTTTTATAACCTTACCCAGTGCCAGCGCATAGTAACCAGACTTAAAGGTTTGTTATATTTGGACATGCGCCATAATATAACCGAATAGGTTGAACGGGACGCGCGTAGCTAAAATGAGGCCAAATTTTGTATTTTTTTTTTTTTAAATGTGAAATTCATTGAGCTGGTTGTCGTAGAAGTCACATCACAAATATGTTATTAAGAACTAGTACGTAGTCCCCATGAGATAGACGCCCTGCTCCTTTCCCGGGGAAATAACAAAGGTTCGGAAAGAGCTTAGTCATGTGAAGTTTGTAAAAAAACACAACTACATTGCGAAAACTCTTTACACATGACTGGACATGTATGGTTATAGGGTGCTCAGTCATCATCATTATCATCATCATCGTCATCATAATTTTTTCCTTTGTGCTCTTTACGGAACTTGGAGTTACCCACTGCAGCCGATTCCAGTGCAGGAAACCTGCACCAAGCAGTTACTTGCTCTTGTCTTGGCAGTTTTTGTGGTAATATGTTTTACACGATGAGGTTTCCATCTGCAAGCACAACCTCATGTTAGTGGCCGTGTACGACATTGCCTGAGGGATCATTAGTTTTCTAGTCTTTCTTTAGCGAGTAATCGTCAGACGGCAGTTCATCTAAAAAAGGTTAAGGTGGTCCCATAGCAGATACTTCCGTAGGGGAGTGGAGTGTTAGAGACTTCTCCATACTAGGTCAAGCGCATCGAGAGGTGGGGTAGACCAGTTCCCTACCTCGCTGCCTTTTCCTTCCTTAACTCAAACGCAGAGTCCAGTCCGCCTTTCCAGCTGGGTAGGCTGGAGCGTGTCAGTACCGTGATTCGAAGACGGCACCTTTTGCCTCGAGAGGCCTGCGCTGCAGTTCATCTAGGAGAAGGAAAACTCTGATTTCAAACCACCTGCTGCCTTGCAGGTAGACTAGGGAACAGCCATAGGCTACGTACAGCAAACCTGAATAAAAGCGCTTGCTGAAATCGGATGTGGCCAGGCCGAAAGACGCAGATATCGAAGCCTAACTGTAAACTACGCCACAACGTATTTTCCGCTCAAATTACAACCAACGACGAAGAAGAATAATTCTTTCTTTATTTCATAAGAGACTCCCTGGGTTGGGTACTCACTACTAGCTGCATGTTACCCGGCTTGTACGCTCAAGAATTATAAAGCACGAAATGGCAAAGTGCCGGACCGGTCGACTTTAAAGACAACAAAAAAATGTATATTGCTGGAAACTTTGTAATTTGTGTGGCCTGTACAGTTTGTAAGCATCTAGTGGTTAGAGTGTTTGCTTCTCCAGACAAATTTCAATCAATCAATGCCCTTTAGTTTTTCGGGAAAATACGGAAAAGGCGCGCAATGCATCAAGAAAGCTAAACTCAACTCCCATTAAAAGAGCACACAGGGTTTTCAATTTTTTTTTTTTTAGTGCATTGACCATTTATCATTAGTTATGGGAGCACTCCACTTAGTGCGATCGGCAGCTTCATCCTCCCAGGGTGCTAGATTTATGTCTAGTGCCTTCATATCTCTTTTGCACACATCGTTGAACCTTTGCTGCGGTCGCCCGGCTGTTCTTATGCCACATTGCCAGTTGTCTGTAGAAAATATCTTTAGGGATGCGACCATCTTCTATGCCTAGGAACTGCCCAACATCACGCAAGAAACTAAGTAAACGAACGGGATAAATGAACATTAAGACCTACTAGCTGAGGTATCAAGGGCTTATTGCTACAGCGGTGAGAAACACAGAAGAACAACCTGATGACTTGGAAGCCCTAAGACTTAAATTCAAGGACATCATAAAGACAGCTGCTGCAGAAGCATGTGGTGAAGTCCGACTTGGGAACAAGAGACAGAGGACACCTTGGTGGACAGAGAAAGTCAAAGAGAAAATAAGAGAGAAGAAATTGGCATGAAAACAATACTTAGGATCTAAAAAAACAGCAGGACAAATAGAAAAATATAGGGAATATGTGACACTCAGAACAGAAGGAAAGAACAAGGTGCTAGCAGCAATACAGAAGTCCTGGGAAGAATTTGGAGAAAAGTTAGAAAAAGATGCGAAAGAAAACCAGAAATTGTTCTTTAAGATCCTAAAGAACATGAGGAAGGAAAAACAATGCCCTCTCAAATTTATAAAGGATAAGCAAGGCAAATTGCTTACTGCCCCGAAGGAAGTAATGGAAAGATGGAAAGAAAATTTTTCAGAACTCCTTGATGGTGAGCAAGGTCAAGCATCAGAATTGATAACCACTAGCACAAAAGAGAAAACCAATGGTGGTGAAGATGACATAAAGATGGAAGAACTGAAGGCAGCACTGGATAAAATCGAGATTGGCAAAGCAGCAGGGCATGATGGTATAACACCAGAAATGGTTAAGTACGTGGAAGCATCAGGCGATCTATTACTCTTAAGGGTCCTACAGGCAGCGTGGTGCAACAAGACCATACCAAAGGATTGGGAGATGGCCATCATAACACCAATTTTCAAAAAGGGTAACAATCGACAATGTGGAAACCATAGAGGCATTTCCCTTCTCAGTGTCCCTGGTAAACTCTACACTAGAATCCTAGAGCAGAGACTCCGACGCCTAGCTGAGCCAAAATTGGATGAGGTTCAGTACGTATTCCCAGCAAACCGAAGTACTCAAGACCTAATCTTCATACTAAGACAGCTGAGTAAAAAGGCCCTTGAGTATAAGAGTGAGATCCATCTTTGTTTCGTAGATCTGAAAAAGGCGTTTGACAGGGTCCCCTGGAGCAAACTTTGGGACTGTTTGGCAAGGAAGAACATTCCAGCACCTCTGATTCATGCTATACAGAGCTTCTACAAGTCTTGCAGAAATTATGTGAGGACAGCAAACCATAAGTCAGAAGAGTTCAGGACCACCACTGATGTAAGACAAGGAGATATCCTGTCATCTTATCTTTTCATACGCCTCATGGACGATGTCATCAAGGCATGTAAGGAGAGAACAAGAAAGTATTCAGTGGGGTACTGGAAGATGAGACAGGTCTGTATTTCAGAGCTGGCATTTGCTGATGATGTTGCCTTGATTGCTAAATCAGAGTCCCATCTCCAATCCAACCTGCAAGTCTGGAAGGAAGAGCTGGAGAAGAGAGGGATAGTCATAAGCAGCTCTAAAACAAAATCCATGGTGATATCACGAGAAGAAAGAAGACATCAGATTAAGCTGGGAGAACAGGTCCTGGGGCAGGTCGACCACTTTAAATGCATCGGAGCTATGCACACCGAAAGGGAGGCATCAAATACGAGTTGGCCACTCGAAAAGCAGCAGCTGGGAGACTCTTTCAGGCCATAAATCGAGGATTCCTCAGCAAGAGAGAGGGTGATAAGAAAACGAAGATGGCTGCATGCCGCTAAACCTATGTCCCAGACTTGACATATGGATGCGAGTCAAGGGCAATGGCTACAACCCACAAAAGCCAGATCCAAACCTCAGAAATGAGGTATTTGAGGAAGGCCTAAAATCCCACCCCCTGCAGACCCAAGTAGAACAGTCCCAACTAAGATGGTTTGGCCATGTCTGCAGAATGGGAGAAGATCGGCTTCCACGACAAGCATGGGAAACAAAGAGCCAGAGATCCAGACTCCAGGACGACCCAGAGTCCGCTGGGAGGACAACATTAGACAATCTTTGAAGGACCGAGGACTAGAATGGAACCAGGCCGATAGGATAGTCTGGCGCTCTCTCTCCCAAATCTATACACCTCACGGTAGAAGGGGAACGACTAAGTAAGTAAGTAAGTAAAAGAGCACACAGGTATATCTTTTTCAATTTTTTTTTTTTTTTTTTTGTGTTATTTAGTGCATTGACCATTTATAATTAGTTATAGGAGCACTCCACTTAGAGCGATGGGTAGCTTCATCCTCCCAGGGTGCTAGATTGATGCACAGTGCCTTTTCATATCTCTTTTGCGCACATCTTTGCTCCTTTGCTGCGGTCGCCCGGCTGTTTGCTTGCCACATTGCCAGTTGTCTGTAGAAGATATCTTTAGGGATGCGACCATCTTCCGCGCGACGGATATGGCCAAACCAGGAGTCTGTGCTGTCCAAGCAGTATATACGTACTTTGAAGGCCAGCACATGACAGCCCATTTGTTACTTTGTCCTTCCACGAAACTGCTGTCCTTCCCCATCTCAATGCTGTCTAATGATAAATGTAAAATGTAAACAATTTAAGGACACGTGCAAAATTGACCACTTACATTAATTAATAACGTCAGAAAGCAATGCATCACTGTAATTAAGAACGCAATAAAGACAATACGCTAAGTAACATAAATTATTCCACAAAATAACAAAGCATTAAATCCGCGTTGATGAATTTTAGGGGAAAAACGTGCTAAAAAAAGTGTTAAAAGAACCAATTTTTTAATTTATTTATTTTATTTTATTTGTGTGTGTGTGTGTGTCTGTGTGTGTGGAGGAAGTGGATTCTCGAAACCGTGGAAACTAATGAGAAAATCAATGAAGACAAAAGAGATGAGATTTCTCAGGAGAATGTTAAAAATTCCACTGACAGCTAAAATAACAAGTGAAGAATATGTTCGACCAGAAAGTGAAAAAAGGGAATATAATCACATGGAAAAGGAGACAGCGGCTGGCCTTCAGCTAGACATGTGATGGAATGATAAGCACTTGAACAAGTCGTAACAACAGGTCGCAAAAATAGGGTACACGAAAAGTACAGGAACAGAGAAAGGAGAAAAATTAGTTGACGGCACTAATGGAACCACCAAGTTTAAGATTAATAAAATGCTGTATGTTGAATGTTTAAATAAACGTAAAAATTATTACTCAACCTTATTAATGCATGAACTAATTGTACGTCTAGAATTGCTTTTAGATTAAATAATATGATTGTAATTTTCACAAATAGTTTTAAAACTTAACAAATATATCAAATGACATATACATAAAATAAGACAAAAATGTATGTAAAATTATACAAAATTATCAGATCTACAATGGAACATTGATACACAAATACATTTACATGTAACGATTTCATGTTGAAATAATATTATACAAGCTGCACTCAGTCCGTTCAGAAAGAAAAATCCTCACTTTTACCATTGTTTTCAGTTAACATTGAGATTACAATTGTCGACAAGGTGAATTTTACTTTGTAACTTCCTCAGATCTATTCCTAGTCATCATTTATATTCAGTCCCAGCACACTACTCACATATTCACATTCGGCACCGAGAAAATAAGTAGAATACCTTGACAGAATGAGAATTCCAAAGAAGATCCCAGTTTAATCTCTGTCAATATGAAACTCATGGCCACTATTGTTTCTACCAGTATAAATATTAGTCGTATATATATATATATATATATATATATATATATATATATATATATATATATTGAACTCATATAGTGAACTAACTCCCCCTACCTTGTAACCAATGTGGAGTGGGTTCAATTCCCAGCGCATGTTGGAAAGCATAACAGGAGGCTGACACTTGGGAGTCATGACACAAGTGAGCCTCTACTCCCTAGAGTGTAAAGGAGATTAAAAGGCCGAAACACTTGTTCACAGTGAGTACCATTTCTGATGATCAGATTGCATAAATATTAGTCGTATATATATTGAACTCATATAGTGAACTAACTCCCCCACCTTGTAACCAATGTGGAGTGGGCTCAATTCCCAGCGCATGCTGGAAAGCATAACAGGAGGCTGACACTTGGGAGTCATGACACAAGTGAGCCTCTACCCCCTAGAGTGTAAAGGAGATTAAAAGGCCGAAACACTTGTTCACAGTGAGTACCATTTCTGATGATCAGATTTCATAAATATTAGTCGTATATATATTGAACTCATATAATGAACTAACTCCCCCACCTTGTAACCAATGTGGAGTGGGTTCAATTCCCAGCGCATGCTGGCAAGCATAACAGGAGGCTGACACTTGGGAGACATGACCCAAGTGGGCCTCTACCCCCTGGAGTGTAAAGGAGATTAAAAGGCCGAAACACTTGTTCACAGTGAGTACCATTGATGATGATCAGATTGCATATCTATTGTAACGCTCTGTTTTAGAGTATCATATATATATATACGAGTATATATGAGCAACGTATTAGAGCCTTCACTATACTAGGTCCAGCTTCGAGAGGTGGAGTGAGCAGTTCCTTTCGTAGCTGTTTTTTCCATTCCTAACCCATGAGCAAACTCAGGTACTTATTTACAGCTGGGTAGACAATTAAAAAAAAAAAAAAATCATTTGTCCGAATTAAGAAACCTAATGCATTAGAAACCTTCAGTAATTAAGGGGGGGGGGGGGGGGGTGGCGGGGGGAGGGGGGGGGGGGGGATGGGGGTTGGGGGGGGGTGGGGGGGAGGGGGGGGGGGGGGGGGGGGGGTGTGGGGGGTGAGGGGTGGGGGGGTGGGGGGGGGGGGGGGGGGTGGGGGGGGGGGGGGAAGGATGGGGGGGGAGGGAGGGGGGGGGGAGGGGGGGGGGTTGGGGGAGAGGGGGGGGGGAGGGGCGGGGGGGGGGGGGGGGGGGGGGGGGGGGGGGGGTGGGGAGGGAGGGGGGTGTGCGAGTTCAGTCACCAGCTGGTGAGCGGTCGATACTTTATACTGGCAGACCTCATGCTCAAAGTCTTCGCAATGAGCTCTGCCTGCATTAACCCTTTCCTGTACGGTTGGCTCAACGATAACTTTAAGAAGGAGCTGGGGAAGCTCTTTGAGTGCTGCTTATTCTGGCGTAGGTCTAGCAAACGCGGGGGTGTGTCACTGACGAGGACGACAGATGTGAACGGAACCACGCTGAACCCTGAGATGTATCACAAGAGCATGCCGGACGTTACAGTTGTATGAATCTTTGCTACACCAGTATGTGACCCGCCAGAACATGGCGTGAAATAATTATGTTGTGCGCTTTCTGATTGATGCATGCCCTGATGACAGAACTAAATTCTCATGTGGTTATTTAATTCATTTTCAGTTTGCTTAACAAGTAAAACAATGACACGGAAACAGTGGCACGAAAGCATAGAAGCTTCATTTATTATGAGCTTCAGTGGTTAAATACCTGAATATATATTGGAGACACTTATTCATACTTACCCAAACTGCTTACTATAAACTGGGAATATTTCAGAAATTGTGTCACCAAAAAGCAACAGATCGGGAATGTTTCTTTTTAAAAAAAAAAAAACACGCAGCGCAATGAAGAATATTGCGCGTTGTTTCAGTTTGCGTGTAATTTAAATTCCCAGGCCGTGATGCGGCATGAAAAGATTGCAAATTTGGTGTGACAAGAGGGATCACGACGTTACGGCTAAGACAATTTTTTATAAGCGGAATAAC
Organism: Oreohelix idahoensis; assembly: GCA_024509875.1. Taxonomy (NCBI): domain Eukaryota; kingdom Metazoa; phylum Mollusca; class Gastropoda; order Stylommatophora; family Oreohelicidae; genus Oreohelix; species Oreohelix idahoensis. The sequence goes on from JAMPIV010004555.1 coordinate 239,990, forward strand.
ATATATTACTGCTTCTGATATGTCACTGCTTGTCAAACTCATCGGCTAGTTGTCACAAGTGAAACAGTCAGTCACAGGCCGGAATGCGCCATGAAAAGATTGCAAGTTTGGTGGCAAAGATGGGACAGGACGTTACCGCTAAGACAATTTTTATAAGGGAAATACCATATGACCGCTTCAGATATGTCACTGCTTGTCAAACATGTCGGCTAGTTGTCACAAGTCAAACAGTCACTGTTTCCAAGGTGCGTTCTGTTAAATTGACGTTACGTTCTGGTGTTCCCCGTAGCACTAGTGCCTTCATGTTTTAAAAAGAACACAGTTTAGAATAAATCAGGCGCAGACTGACGGTGATCTACCCCCCGAGCAATGGGCCTGTCGCGTGTTTGTCTCCTCTGCTCCGCAGTAGTTGTCAACAATGACCAAACTTAGAGTATGATAATGAGGGTACTCAACGGTATCAACATTCGCTCAAGATGATTCTTTGCACAGTTATAAATAGAAAAATGATGCTTCTGCTCAAGGGAGCCTCACAGGAGTTTAAAGAAATCAAGCTTAACAACTGAGATCATCTAAGCTGTCAAGAACTTATCTTCTTGCCCCTTCTGTGAGGAAAAGAAATTTGCTCGTATTGTCTTAGCCCCGAACTGAAATGATTCAGTTAAATATAACTTTAATAGCTCTTGATGGATATGTATTTAAATTAACTGAGCCATTCGGGTGCAATTCTCTCAATAATGTTTAAATCAACTATCAATTTGTATTTACATATAACAATTTTAATAATCAATTATAGTTAACAAAGTTAAAATAGGGTTTTTGTAAAACAATAAAGCACTGATCTTTTTATCACAGGTAATGACTTTAATGTGGCTATCGTTAAAAAAATTATGGCTATCGTTAAAAACAAAGAAAGTTATTTTGCTGGGCTTGACAGTTATACTTAACTCGCCAGGGGTTGATGATGATTTGTTGTTGGTGTTGGGTTCCAACTCTGTTTGTTCCCAACGGTGTTGTTAACCGTTCCGTTAATCTTTAAATTATGTGGCAATAGCATGTCCCTGACGTTAATGCGGGGGTAACCACTACAATTGTCAAGGTAAGCGTCTTCAAGACCCATCTGATGTAGGCGTCTAGCAAAGACTGCTGGAAACTTGAACCGCAGACTTGTACCACGAACTGGTACCACAAACTGAAAAAAACAAATGCCTCTTCTAAGTATAGGGTCTCCTCACATGAGAATTAGGCGCCTTCTGCTTCCATTCCACCACTTCATTTTCCTCAGAAACGTTACCCTCCCTGAGCGTTAATGTTAAACCCTGTGAGTCGGATGAATGTGTGTTTGGCCAGTGGAAAACGACTATTGCTTTATATATACGCATAGACTTATTACAATGTTAATATAATAAATAAGTACACAAGAGTGTCATCATCGTCCACTCTTTGCTCCACGTGGAGCCTGGGGCTACCTATGCTTTTGGGTTCCTTTGTGAGAAAACCTGCACGAAGCGGTCACCAGCTCTTGCATTGGTGGTTCATGAATCCAATCATTTTAAATGCTAAAGTTGCCAGCTTCGTATGAACCTGTACATCCACAAGCAGTTTACACATGTTAAATGCAAACATGTAAAATGATAAAATGTACAAATTACAACTTACCCCGATTACCTGGAATGAATTTACAGACTCTTTGCGCAGGGAAAACTTCTGAATAGTGTCGGGCCACTGGTTTTAAGAGGCCGTCTAACGAGGTGGTCAGGGTATTACTTTAATTATAATCCCATTGTTATTCTGAATGTAGGTGCATGGGACTCGTGGTGTCCAGTACTATAGTTGGGTTTTCTTTCTGTCTAATATCAGAAGATCCTATAGTACTTGGTCCTGTCCTTATGTTGGAATCCTGTTTTCTATTCGTTATCCTGGCTGTTTGAAATTTCTTCTTCTTGACGAGATGGAAATGCAGTGAAGCAGTCCCAAAATGTTGCAAATTATAAGCGAAATTTTCACTCACGAGCCCATGTGGTTTCTGTGGAAAAAAGCTCCATATGAATTGGTTTATTTTAGCATTTTCATGCCGAACCAACTACAAATTAATGTGTGATATCGGTAGGGATTTTTTCACCCCACTATCCTCATCTGTGGACATTCTGCATGGCACACAAGATATTTTCTTTACATGTCATTTATCAAACTCCTGTCTTCCATGACCATTTAAGGTCTCGCTTCTTCCGATTTGCCTGTCATGTTTACTAACTCACCACATCCCAGATCTAACATTATTATCTCCTCCCAGATGTTATTTCCTTAAAATTGTTTATTGCAACAAAATTTGGGCGTAAGCGATTACGTTTTTTTTTTCCATGCTCCAAAATCAAATTTACGTTCTTAATGCCCGTGTCTTAGTCTTTAACTAGATTGACATCTTCCAACACGTCATGTGCGAACTGCCAACTTATCACCCAATAACGTCTGTCCTTTCATATTGGAACCTATAAACAACATGGTTTGTGTATCTTTCGAGACAAACAATCTGAGTTAGCAATAGGAATGTTGCTCAGTGTAGACTCTTACTCCATCTGGAGCTGGCAATAAGCAAAAATCAATGTGGCAAGTTCGCTGTGCACAAACAGAAGTCAATTTTGTTTCAAAACTAAGACGAGCGATCAAAGTAATTAGTAAGTGAGTGACAAATTAGAGCAGGGTGTGATGAGAAAACATTGAACGATGAAAGTGAAAACAACATCAATGTGCGGGTGAGAAAAAGGTAAAGGAAGGGCACAGAAACAGGTTAAAGGAATGGCATAGGAAAATGTAACGATCGAGGATTGACTCGTAACAGGCCCCAGGGTAATGAAGGTCATTGACCTCTAACCACTCATCCAGTTAATTAAGCTAGTTAGAGGCTAGGGGAGAGTGGGCTCCCTACTGCTGTGGGTCCTCGGACACTGTCCGATTGCCTGACCAATCAATCCGCTTCTGATATAAGTTGTGACGGTATTGCCTCCCCTGCTTTGCAGTAGTGGTCCAACAGTGGCCAAAACTCAAGAGTATCTAATATGGGGTTCAAAGGTGTCTACCTTCGCACAAGATTACGCTTGGCAGAGATATAGATTGGAAAGCGACTCCTTAGATTCTGCAGTGAGCAGAATCTGATCATTACAGACACAAAGTTCCCCCCATAAGCGCATACATGCATACACTAGATGTGAACAAACAAAGAATGAGAAGTAAATGATCGACTATGCAATTGTTAGGAGGAGCTCATTCAAATATGTCCGGGATGCTAGAGTCTGGAGGGGCCAGAGATTGGAAGTGATCACTACCTGCTTACAATCAAAAGAACAACTGAAAGAGTTGCTCAGCCTAGGAACTGCCCAACATCACGTAAGAAACTAAGTAACTGAACGGGAGAAATGAGCATTAAGACCTACAAGCTGAGAGAGCCAGAAATTAAGACCAGATATCAGGGGCTTATTCCTACACCGGTGAGAAACACAATAGAACAACCTGATGACTTGGAAACCCTCTGGCTTAAATTCAAGGACATCATAAAGACAGCTGCTGCAGAAGCATGTGGTGAAGTCCGAATTAGGAACAAGACAAAGAGGACACCTTGGTGGACAGAGGAAGTCAAAGAGAAAATAAGAGAGAAGTAAATGGCTTGGAAACAATACTTAGGAGCTAAAAATAGGGCAAGACAAATCGAGAAATATAGAGAATTAGTGACACTCAGAACAGAAGCAGAGAATAAGGTGCTAGCAGCAAAACGGAAGTCATGGGAAGAATTTGGAGAAAAGCTAGAAAAAGCTGCGCAAGAAAACCAGAAATTGTTCTATAAGACCTTAAAGAACACGAGGAAGGAAAAACAATGCCCTTACTGCCCCGAAGAAAGTAATGGAAAGATGGAAAGAATATTTCTCAGAACTCCTTGATGGTGAGCAAGGTCAAGCATCAGAAATGAAAACCACTAGCACAGAAGAGAAAACCAATGGTGGTAAAGGTGACATATAGGTGGAAGAATTGAAGGCAGCACTGGAGAAAATCAAGATGGGCAAAGCAGCAGGGCATAATGGTATAACACCAGAAATGGTTAAGTACATGGGAGCATCAGGCGACCTATTACTCTTAAGGGTCCTACAGGCAGCGTGGTGCAACAAGACCATACTAAAGGATTGGGAGATTGCCATCATAACACCAATTTTCAAAAAGGGTGACAATCGACAATGTGGAAACCATAGAGGCATATCCCTTCTCAGTGTCCCTGGTAAAATCTACTCTAGAATCCTAGAGCAGAGACTCTGACGCCTAGCCGAACCACAATTGGATGAGGTCCACTGCGGATTCCGAGCAAACCGAAGTAGACCTAATCTTCATACTCAGACAGCTGAGTGAAAAGGCCCTTGAGTATAAGAGTGAGATCCATCTTTGTTTCATAGATCTGGAAAAGGCATTTTGACAGGGTCCCCTGGAGCAAACTTTGGGACTGTTTGGCAAGGAAGAACATTACAGCACCTCTGATTCATGCTATACAGAGCTTCTACGAGTCTTGCAGAAATTATGTGAGGACAGCAAACCATAAGTCAGAAGAGTTCAGGACCACTACTGGTATAAGACAAGGTGATATCCTGTCACCTTATCTTTTCATACTCCTCATGGACGATGTCATCAAGGCATGTAAGGAGAGAACAAGAAAGTATTCAGTGGGGTACTGGAAGATGAGACAGGTCTGTATTTCAGAGCTGGCATTTGCTGATGATGTTGCCCTGATTGCTAAATCAGAGGCACATCTACAATCCAACCTGCAAGCCTGGAAGGAAGAGCTGGAGAAGAGAGGGATGGTCATAAGCAGCTCTAAAACAAAATCCATAGTGATATCACGAGAAGAAAGAAGACATCAGATTAAGCTGGGAGAACAGGTCCTGGAGCAGGTCGACCACTTTAAATACATCGGAGCTATGCACACCGAAAGGGAGGCATCAAATACGAGTTGGCCACTCGAAAAGCAGCAGCTGGGAGACTCTTTCAGGCCATAAATCGAGGATTCCTCAGCAAGAGAGAGGTTGGTAAGAAAACGAAGATAGCTGTATACCGCCCCACCTGTGTCCCAGTCTTGACATATGGATGCGGGTATGGGCAATTACTACAACCCACAAAAGCCAGATCCAAACCTCAGAAATGAGGTATCTGAGGAAGGGGGTTGAAGTAACGAGAAGAGACATGATCCGCAACCAGACGATATGTCAAGGCCTTAAATCCCACCCCCTGCAGACCCAAGTAGAACAGTCCCAACTAAGATGGTTTGGCCATGTCTGCAGAATGGGAGAAGATCGGCTTCCACGACAAGCATGGGAAACAAAGAGCCAGGGATCCAGACCCCCAGGACGACCCAGGGTCCGCTAGGAGGACAACATTAGACAATCTTTGAAGGACCGATGACTAGAATGGAACCAGGCCAGGATGAAGACAGCCGATAGGATAGTCTGGTGCTCTCTCTCTTCCAAACCTCTACATCTCACGGTAGAAGGGGAACGACTAAGTAAGTAAGTAAGAGTTGAAGATGTAGGGTAATGACACTTCTATCACAAACTGAGTCTTCACAAGATATTCAGATAAGCGAAAACACTGATGCTTTGGCTAGGCACGTTAATTCTTGAATCTGCCGACCACTTTTGTGAAGAATAAAGCAATGATTAGTTTTAGCTCTGATTTACTCAGTGGAATTCTTATTATTCTGGTATAGCTCTGTTTAGAATGTGTGTAGTAAATTGACTGAGACAAACATGCAGTACATTTAAAAGGATTAAATCTAAGTTAAATTTGTAAAACTACAAATAACAAAATTTAATAATCACTTAAGTTTTAACAGTTTGAAAATAATTGAATAGTTTAGAAGAAATGTTTCATCATTGATTTATAGTATAATCGATGGAAAAAAAGTTCACTTTGGCAGCGTACATTTTGCACTTAGCTGCCAATAGTAGTTCTGCTCCCGCTGATGGGTTCTTTTTACACTGCTCATGCTCGTCGCTGGTCAAGGTTGTCGGGTGAGCTCGTTTCCGAGAAATGTCAAGGAGAGTCTACAAAGTTGGTCCCTCGTATTAAAGCTTAGGCCACTGTTCCCTTCTTGTTCTAGAGATAGTACTTTCTGCTGGTACGGTACCACCAATAACTATGATGAAGATTAGAAACGAAATGCTCTTCTGAGTATTGCGTTTCCCGACACATTCTTATGTGTCCCCTTTCTTCTATTCTACCATCCCATTTATTTCTGAATTTACCCTCGATGATAATTAAATTTAATCCCACGGGATAAAACTTTCTTTACATTTGAACTGGATAGCTTTAGCTTTACATTACATTTAAATGAAAAGGTTAATTGTACAGATAGAATATGTTTACATTTACATTTCCACTGATTGAAAAGTGCTCACAATATAAATTGAATATGTTTTCATTTATGTTTACACAGATTTGAAAAGTTTGAAACTCCCATTACTTTTAAAGTGCATATGTTAACATCAACGTTTACACTGGTTTGAAACTGTAAGAATGTACATCACTTCTTTCATCTTTTCCTCCCTGCTCCATATGGAACCTGGGACTACTTTATGCTGTTAGTTCTCTTTAAGAAACTAGCAATAAAGCAATCACCAGCCCGTGTAGTGGTGGTTCGTCAATCATCATTCTATACGCTGAGGTTGCCAGCCTCAAATAACTAGAACATCCACTAGCGATCTTCACATATTAAAATTCACATGACCATATACATATATATGTTAGTTCACAAGTTAGTAGTAAAATATAAAATGTAAAATCACAACTTACGCCAATCCTGGCTCACAGACTTTTTCTCAGATGAATAGAAGAGACTTGCATCGGCCTCTTACACGCGTCTGGGGTGTCGTTTCTTTAATAAGATAATTCCCTCTATGACTCCGTGTGTTTCAGTTTCCTCAGATATTCCAGTTTTCCGTATTTAAAATGTTCGAGATTTCCTGCGCTGAATTGTAAGTTCTGATGAATACTCCAATAAAAGGTGTCCGGTTTGATAAATGGAGATTCTGACCTAACTACTGGCACGTCTGATGTCTTTGGCAGCGTGAATCTCACAGTGAACTAGACTGACTGAAGCATCAGGTTATATTCACTGTCCTACCCCGCTCTGTTTGTTATGGAACTCAAATGATCAGCCAATCTGATTTGAATATTTTGCATGACTCATCTAGTGCAAAATTTCAAACAATACGTTTCTGAAAATGGGCTTTAAACATCTGATTGCCTGTCAGACGAACTCACAGACACATCTGTAAACTGTGTTTCAGATGTAACAAAATTATTACTTTATCAGAAAGTAATTTCTTTGTAACAAGGTGTACCGGAAACGATTATGTCATGCTTGACTGTCCAGAATGTGTCGCACAGACGCTTAATCTTTTATCTGTCGCGCACCCGGGCCTAATCTTAGCAAAGCTTTGCCGCATTCTTGCAAACACGATGTATTATCACCAACAAGGAGTGTCAGATGTTTGAACAAACAAACTCTCTGCTACATAGCAAACAAATAGAAAAGGGCGCGACTCGGAAAAAATCGCAATGAAATCAGTACAAAAATGTAACTGATACTGCCGTAGTGAAAGAGAGACCGGAAAGAGGTTGCACCAAAATCCATCTTGTGACATAAGCCGACTGCCGGAATCGCATTTGAGAATATCAAGCCATTCAATTTCGTTTAATGCAAAGATTCTTCCACATTTTTTTATGCAAAGAACACGCATTGCTTCTTCGCGACGCCAAAAACTCTACAAATGCGTCAGGTTCTTTCATTTTTAATTCTGAAAACTGATTAATGATTCATTAAATGAATACTATATTTTTTCGAGATGCCACATTTTGTTAACGAATTTGTAAAAAAAACGAGCAAAATCCGTGTTTTCACAAATAAAAAGGGCTAACAAATAAAATATTGTCTTCAGGTGATCTCTTGGTCAAAAAATTAATAACTAATAAGTTTAATCTCAACTCAATAAAGGATAGATTAAGAATGTCTGTATTCCATTCACAATATTGGCAGTTAATTGTGAGACATTATTTTGCTCATTTTCTCATTAATCTTATCATTTTGGGAAACATTAAGATTACAGCTTGCAGGAAAATGTATACTGCTGTTTCTATTATAGCTAAAACCAGTCAGTTCAAAAACAAAAAAGTCACATTATTAATCTATTCATGAAGCTTTACCTCCGCACATATAACTCATCTCTTCTTGCCTCAAACGGAGCTAATTTGGAAAAGCATGAAAAATCGAACTGCCAACGCCATCGCAAGAGAAAATATTGTTGCTGACTTGGAATGTGTATTTCTCCTGTTTGAACTACATGTGTTCCTATAAACTTGATGCATTTCAGCTGCATATTGCTTTTAACGATGTGTGATATAATTGTTGGAATTGTTCATCAAAAAGTAAAGCATAGACAGTTACACAAGTGATCGAACGAATGAATTTTTATTTTCAAAGGGTTAAGAATTGGGCGTGCAGGCCCGCCAATCTGCCCTTCCTCTCTCCTCTCTCTCTCTCTCTCTCTCTCTCTCTCTCTCTCTCTCTCTCTCTCTCTCTCTCTCTCTCTCTCTCTCTCTCCCTCCCTCTCGTCTTGCATACTGCATCTTTTCATTTCGACATGTTCTTTAAGCATTAATTTACAGGCATGCAACATTATAAAGGTAAAACAACAGCATACATTTATAGCATCCAATCATAATCAACATTAAGTACGTATTTTAAGCTATACGTAAACAACAATGCATTCATTATGCCGTCTTTGAAATGTTAACTTTGAGGCTCATTATTTTCTAATATTGCCAATGAGTGGAAGAGAGGGGGGGGGGGGGTGAGAGAAATAGAGAGAAAGTGTAGTCCTCTGTAAATGTATGTGCTGAACATACCGAGTCTCCGTTTATTTATTAACTGAATATGGCTTACCATTTATGTTATAAATTAGTACTTATTAGTCTTTGTTATGTCATTGTTTCATGTGAACTACTTGAATAGGAATGAAGGAATAATTGTATTAAAAATTTTGAGTGACTTTTCAGTCATCCTGTATATGACATAAATCCAGCAACTTAGGAGGATGAAGCTGCCGATCGCACCACGCGGCAATGCTCTCTATGGCGCCACCTCAGATTGGGCGAAAAGAAGCTCTCACGGCAAGCAGAAGATAGGAGAAAACGTCGAAAGGAACACGAGGGAAAAAAAGCAGCTGGCGATTGTCACCTCAGGGGCGCATTCACATAGTCAGTTATGACTGAAGTGGGTTATTATTATAATTACTAGTGTAAGAGCCCGTCATAAGACGGGAATTAAATTCAAAAGCACCAATACCTAACGGCAATTTTACTTATTCAAAAGTATTTTTTTAAAACCACTGTGCATCACCACAGTACACGAACTACGTAGCAGCATCGAGGATTCCAATGTGTGTATACGGGATCACACATTCTATAAATATATTTTTGTGCACACCGTCATTTGTGCATTCTTCTTTGGTAAGTGCTACTATTTTCGGGAGAGTACGTATAAGAGAAACAATACAATTAATGTCCAACTTTCAACCAAAGTTGCATCCCTTAGCGTTACTGACAGAAAAAGCTGGGATTATATATATATATGTTGATGACAGTCCTGTGTTGCTCCCTGGGGTCTCTGTTGAAACAAACAAAAAATAGGACTATTGCTCCCTCAGGCATGCTGTAGACGGCACTAAATAAGAGACTGTGAGTGCGGCTAACAACCTCATCATGTCAAACAAATCGCTACACAAACCACCAACACAAGAGCGTGTGAATGCTTGGTGCAAGCTTCCTGTAAGGGTTCCAGCTATAGTAATAGCTCCATGTTCTATAAGGATCGCAAATGACAATGATAATTATTTTTTGTTTTAAATACAATTTTGCCTCGTTTTGGCGAGAGCGCTTCGTTCAACCTAGACACAGGGTCCATCGGTTATATTACGACGCATGTCCATATATAAAAGACTGTGTGGTTCTTTTTAATGATGAGGATGCTTTATATTTCAATAGTAGATTGTGAAGTAGACCACACCTTCTGGATTATCAGTTCTGGCCACGTTTCATCGCAGTCAGTAGAGAGATATGAATGTATGTGCTGAGCAAAGCAAATTTTCGGGTTTCGTTAGTGGCGGAGTATATAGGAAAGTTCTCTTGTTATAGCAACACGAAATGTACCATATAAAGCTGGTATGTTCGGCTGTCTACACTATTGTTGCTAATTTTTTTTCGTGTTACCATCTAAAGCTGGTATGTTCGGCTGTCTACACTATTGTTGCTAATTTTTTTCGTGTTACCATCTAAAGCTGGTATGTTCGGCTGTCTACACTGTTGTTGCTAATTTTGTTCGTGTAACCATATAAAGCTGGTATGTTCGGCTGTCTACACTGTTGTTGCTAATTTTTTTCGTGTTACCATCTAAAGCTGGTATGTTCGGCTGTCTACACTGTTGTTGCTAATTTTTTTCGTGTTACCATATAAAGCTGGTATGTTCGGCTGTCTACACTATTGTTGCTAATTTTTTTTCGTGTTACCATCTAAAGCTGGTATGTTCGGCTGTCTACACTATTGTTGCTAATTTTTTTCGTGTTACCATCTAAAGCTGGTATGTTCGGCTGTCTACACTGTTGTTGCTAATTTTGTTCGTGTAACCATCTAAAGCTGGTATGTTTGGCTGTCTACACTGTTGTTGCTAATTTTTTTTCGTGTAACCATCTAAAGCTGGTATGTTCGGCTGTCTACACTATTGTTGCTAATTTTTTTTCGTGTAACCATCTAAAGCTGGTATGTTTGGCTGTCTACACTGTTGCTAATTTATTTTTTACTAATCTTCATTTTTATATGAAGTATGTTGAGTGTACTGCTTTTTTGTTTTTTTAGTGCCGATAATCTTCAGGATATTTGAAAAATCACTTCCGAATCTTACTTCGTAATTCTTATCCTTCGTCGTACACTCTCAGACGTCTACTTGAATGTTTTCAAAGAAAGCAGCAGTCAGTTTGAGGCTATTTGAATCTACGTAGAGCTTGTCCACGAATCGTACTCGTGTCAGTCATATGCGCTTTCTCTGTTCCGCATATGTTGGGCAATTTTGAAGCAGATGTTCAGCAGTCATTTTATCAGTGCCACAGTTACACTAATCGGTATTTCCTATCTTTTGCTTGTTGAATAGATGGTATCTAAATCTGGTATGGCCAGTGTGGAGTCTGAAGATTACCACTTGTTCTCTTCAGTTGCGCTGGTTGTATGCATCATTCTGTGTGTGACCTGGATGCTCTACATCACATTTGTTTCTGTATCTGATTCCGATAAAACTCTTTGTCTCCTCGAAAGTTATGCTTGCTTTGCTTACCCAATTAATTTTTATGAAACAAACGGAAAAATAAAGAGAATTAACTGCCGTTTTAATATTACCTAAGATGCTGTTTACACAAGCATTACGGCTCAGCATGAGATCCGGTCTTGTCAACGCATAATTTCTAAGCCGGCGGTAAATTTGTCCTGTCTCTAAAGGTCTTTTATATTAGGACATGCGCCCCAATATAACCGACTAGGTTGAACAGGACGCACCTCGCCAAAACGAGGCAATTTTTTTTTTTTTAAAATAATAATAAATCCTGTCTCTTGTAACATCTTTACTGGCTATTTTAGATTTTATTTTATTTTATTTTGTTTCTGAAAATAATAAAAATACAAAATAAAACTCATTAATCAATTGACAGTTATTGCATTTTGTTCAGACATTTGTTTCATGTATATCCCAATGGATACAAAAAAGGTCAAGGTAAAGAATCCCGTTAAATGCCCATTGAGGCATTATGGGAATATGGCGATAGGCCCACATTTTCTTAACCATCGGCACACTAGGGCTGATGTGGTCAGCATCACGCCGGCCGCCTTAACCTTCCCAGAGTTACTCTGGTACCCAATTCATGAGGCTGGGTCGACCCTGGAGCCGTTTGCTAAAAAATCCCACCTCAACCGGGGATTAAACCATGGATACAAGCGAGGATATAAAATTAGGAAGCGACTTTTCAATGGAAAAAAAAGTAAGAAGTAGTCCCATAGCATAAACTGCCGTAGTGGAGTGAAGTCTCACAACCTTCATTTTCTAGGTCAAGCTTGGAGGTGGGGGGACCAGTTCCCTTCCTCGCTACCTTTTCCATCCTTAACTCAAGAACAGAGTCAGGTACCCATTTGCAGGAGATTAGACTAGAGCGTGACGTCACCTTGTTTCCAACCCGGTATCTTTGCTGCGAGAGGCCCAGCGCTCTAACCACTCTCCCAGTCGAACGCTCCTGTTCAATGTACGTTGCCTTATAAAACGCTTATCACCATATTTGTTCCGTGCATATGCCAAAGTGTCTAATAATCAAAATGGCCTTTTTATTTGGCAGACGCAGTCTACTCCAAAGTAATGATTCCATGTAATCTAATTTGATTAACCTCCCTATTTAATAAACAGCAAGTCAGAAAAAGAAACAAAAAATATAGCGCCAAAAAAATGCGCGAATAACCGGGGGAAATTTACAAACCAGTTTATGATAATTCTGTGAATTATGGCAGTTTGATGAATGAAATATAAATAACATGTTTATGCCACATTTGAAATATTAGGCCTGGCTTCAAGAAATACCAAAATATCCTATATTCTCGTCTATAAGAATGCATTTTAAAGCATGATACAGAATCGTAGGTTATTCAGTTCGTGACGAGTGTTTTAAAGAAAATTGACGGAATATTGAAGGGATCTTAGCTAGAACTAAGGAAGTGCATAAAATAAAGAAGATAACGGATAACAACAAGAACATAACGGGTAAAGGGTATTTTATAGCCAAGAAATATCTAGACCGCCTGTTTTTTTTTTTTAAATCTCAAACGCTAGACTTGCTCATTAAATGCGCAACCATTAACAGAAATGGCGTTTGCACGAAACAAACAGCGTCGGTGCTTGCGAAGGAAATGAGACACTAAATGAAAATGTCTACACTAAAAATTATACCTCTTCTGGGATCGCGGCAGCAACAAAATCTAAACATGTTAGCGCGTTAGGAAATGTTTAGATAATTTTTTGTTTCGTATCTTTTCAAGATTCGTGTTTAATATCCGCGGACAGCGTTGCCACTCTTAGGAGTTTCCACCTAGATCTAGGTTTTTATTTGGTTCTGTCTAGGTATGTAGTTTTTTAATTTTTTTTTTTACTGTCTAGGTGTCTAGGTTTTTTCGTGAAAATCTAGATTTTCGTAATTTAAAAAATATATATATACTTTTAAAAACAAATGTTCTCCGAACTTTCGACATCTACTTCCGGTGGACGTCTGGATTCCAGAATATAAAACAGAGAAATGCATATTATGTGAAGACAAGCAAAAGAAAGCGGTATAGAAACAAAATGCAAGGAAATAAAAGACATAGAAGCTAGCACATATCAAAGAATATGCATGAAGAAATAAATTGTCAAATATGGCAATGTTGTCATGGAGAAGACTTATAAAAAATATGAATCGTATAAACACTCTTGGATCAGATGTAGAGAAAGCGATAAATGTGATAGAAGAAGGAAAACCAGTAGGCATATAAAACATAAAAATAGAAATGATAGAAGCCCTGAAGAGCTTTGGCATAGACGCAATCACAAGTCTGTGCAAGGGACATATATAATACAGGTTATATACCACATAACCTGAAGACATCTAAACAAATAACTCAAACTCTAAAACTAAGAACCCTCAAATGTTATGTTTATTCTTCATTATTGTATGATGTAGAAGTTTGGACATTGAACAAGCAATTGGAGGAAATAATAGAAGCTCTTTGGACAGCTAAAATATTTATGACTTACAAAAAGGCATAACACCTTGCCGAAGATCTTAACAGAAGGCAGAGTTGAAGGCAAATGTGCAAGGGGAAGGCAGCGCTTTGCGGGAAGATAACTTCAAAGCATGGACAGGAAAGAATGCACCATCAAGAAGACGTTAGAGATCCATTGCAGCTGACCTTCATTGTGGAGATGACAGCTGATTATGAAGATGAGTAATTGTGTGCCTTATGTTGTGCTTATGATACTAAGTGGTTTTTTTATAGTTTTTTTTTCTTTTATTGTGCATAATTTGTGTTGGAAGCATTGATGACTTTCTTCGAACTATCAAATAACACATATTTTGTTTTCAGGACAGCCAGCTATTTTAAGTAATATTTCCTTAAATGCGTAAGGATACTCATATTTCTATTGTTTACATTGAAAATAAATATCATTTTCCGTACCCGTAAATACCAAAATACCCATGTCTTGGGATACCGTGAAAATTCAACAGCTAGGTTTTTCTAGTTTTTTTTTTTTTTGTTTGTTTTGTTTTTGCTAAGCTATCATCTAGGTTTCTTTTTCAAATTTAGAGTGGCAACAGTGTCCGCGGAGATTTTCTGCCGTTTTGCACGTAGCCATTTCTTCAAGTACCGTAAGCAGGAAACGCATTTTGAAAACAGTACAGCTTTTAGTTTATACCTTAAACCATACGGTGGAAAAGAAAACAGTAAGAGGCTTTTGCTACAGTAAATATATAGAGATGTCATAGTTCAAATGTTTGAAACAGAGTTTGTGATGATGCCATTTTTCCAACCATTTTCGATAATTATTACCATTAAACTGTAGAATAGCCTCCCCTGAGAGTAATGGACCGTTATACTTACAATGACAGACATTACAAAGGGAGGTCACTCTATAATTCACTAGTCTACTGTTAAAGATTACCTCAGATTGTCCGATGTTAGAGGGGAAAAAAAAGAAACTTGTAATAGTTATGATATTACTAGACGCCTTTAGTCAACTTTACGCTCACTGTTTAAATATATGTGTGGTCGATATGTTCTGGTATATATTATGCTATACTTACCACTGGCTGGGAGCCGCGCTGGTGTAATGGCTACGGCGTTGTACTGGCGACAAGGTTTTCATGGTTCAAACCCGGGCGTTAGCGTTTGAAGGAATGTTTACGACCGGAAATTTGACTGAATAACCTGAACGGCTGCTGCACATAAATCCCGCGTGGATGGGAAGGAGCGAAGCTCCTGACCGGGTTGGAAGGAAAGTCCACTGACCCCCCAGCCTCGCAATGACATGTCATTGGGCCAAAAGAGCTGGAAAGCTCGAGTGCCGCTGGTTAGAAAAAAAAAACTTACCATTGGCAGTCCTGTTCGCTAGCTATGCTGGCAAGGTGAAAACGCTACATCCATTGTAACAATTCCAAGTTACATGGATAAAACCTATGAGATAAATTCCACGCATAAGAAATATATTTAGTAGTTTAAATTTTAAATTGTTTATTTTATCACATAGATTAGTTGGTGAGTTTTAATGATACTTTATCATTTATATGAATTACTTTAATTAATGTGATCCTCTATACTCTATGAAATCGGTGATCACCATTTAAAAAAAAATTGGAGTTTTGCCTCGTTTTGGCAATGAGCGCTCCTTTCAACCTAGATACAAGGTCCGTCGGTTAGATTAGTACACTTGCTCAAATATAAAATACCGTGTGACCTAGTAACAGATATCATCCAGTGTGATCACCATTTGGTTTTGCCCAAAAAATATGATATTTGCAGTTTTTATTATCTGATTCTGACACTAAACAAGTATAGTTTCGTGACATTAATTATTAATTATGTAAAATCTAAAGGCCATTAGTTATCGGGAAAGCTGATCATCTCAAGGGACGTGTGAATCGTGGTTTGGTAGATCAACATGGCGTTTCTGAAATATCGGAAATTAAGCTTAGTCTAGTGAATATCATGTCAATGTACAGCACCAAAAAATAACCGGAGGCAGGCCCGAACGCCGACTCTGAGAAACATCATCAAAACACAAGATCTAAAGCTGGCCTTGATGCAAAGAGTTACCAGGAGAAATAGATGATAGCTAAGTTACATGCATGTCGAGTCTGGATAGAATAACCGGGGGGAAAAACTGAAGCTCATGACTCCAACTCAATAAGTTTCGGAATTGCAGAAAAGTCACAGGAAAAGCCTAGATCTATTATTTAGACACTTCTAAGGGTTCTTTAACTTGGCACTGGCTGTAAAAGAGCGAAAGGTTCAGCATCCCACGTTAAACAACAAATACCTATTCAAGCTATCAACATCAAATGGAAGATGCATCTTAGAGATGAAGAGTTGAATAGAACAGGCAAAAGCAGAGTTCAATGAGATCAACAGTATGTTATGAAACAAATCTATGTCAAGTAAGAAAGATAAGTCTTCAGTGTTCTATAGAGCCAATACTAACATATGAAACGAATCAAGGATAATAATACCATAATATCATGTTCAACTAACAAGAGTAATGAGGATGTCCTGAAGGGAAGCCAGTGAGCATTGGACGGTTATTACTTATATTATAATGTAGCAATCCATTGTCTTTGGGCACGTTATGAGAAGAGGATAGCTAGAATATTTTGCGACAACATGAAAAATAACGGAAAAAAGAGATAGTGGAAGATGACGAGAGAACATACTGGACAATGTGACATCATGGCATTTAAAGAACTTGTCATTAACAGTTTTCGAGAGTTGTTGTTGGAACATGGGCTCCACAGGGAGAGGCATTGGTTTTGGGTATAACAAGTATGAAATGTGATTAGGGTGGTCTGTTAAAGCGTGCTGTATTTGTATGAAGCCCACATGATGTTTACATGAGTTGTCGTGAGCTAGTCGTGGCTGAACAAGCTGATATGTTTACAGGGTGAGTGAATGTCAGGACATGATGAGTGAGTTGGGACTGGTAGTAGACGGGCAGTTGGAACAAGGGACGTGGCGAGTGAGGGAGGAACTTTGATGGTGAGATGATGTGGTTGTTGGAACTGCAGGTTGGATTCAGTGTACTGATTTCGGAATCGTGATTGTGTAGCCAGGGGCTATTTTTTATTGTAAGCAGCATGCTGAGAATTATACAAGGAATGTCGAATTGCCCAGTGTACAATCTTTATTATGTGCACCATGTGTTATTGTGAAAAGTTATTGAAGTATTAAAATATGGTTATTAATTCAGCTGTTATGGTGTATCATAACTACCTGTTGAGTTGTTGTTCGGCTGCTGCTGTAGTCTCAGCATTTAGATAACGAGTCTGACCCGGAAGGCATACAGTTTACTATGATTGTGGTTCTATAGACCCGTATATGCCATGTGTCAGAACTCAGTAATATATTTGGTAACCAACACTGTGGACAGAAGCTGTAGAAAGACATGATCGCCTACGCCAACTGGCACAGTACTTGAAGAAGAAGAAATGCTTTGAATTCATGCTCAGCATTGACATGACTTTGATCCACTGCCATCCTCAGCATTGACTTGACTTTGATCCAATGTCATCCTCAGCATTGACTTGACTTTGATCCACTGTCATCCTCAGCATTGACATGACTTTGATCCACTGCCATCCTCAGCATTGACTTGATTTTGATCCACTGCCATCCTCAGCATTGACTTGACTTTGATCCAATGTCATCCTCAGCATTGACATGACTCTGATCCACTGTCATCCTCAGCATTGACATGACTTTGATCCACTGTCATCCTCAGCATTGACATGACTTTGATCCAACATCATCCTCAGCATTGCCATGACTTTGATCCACTGTCATCCTCAGCATTGACATGACTTTGATCCAATGTCATCCTCAGCATTGACATGACTTTGATCCAATGTCATCCTCAGCATTGACATGACTTTGATCCAATGTCATCCTCAGCATTGACATGACTTTCATCCACTGCCATCCTCAGCATTGACTTGACTTTGATCCAATGTCATCCTCAGCAATGAAATGACTTTGATCCACTGTCATCCTAAGCATTGACATGACTCTGATCCACTGTCATCCTCAGCATTGACATGACTTTGATCCACTGTCATCCTCAGCATTGACATGACTTTGATCCACTGTCATCCTCAGCATTGACATGACTTTGATCCAATGTCATCCTCAGCATTGACATGACTTTGATCCACTGCCATCCTCAGCATTGACATGACTTTGATCCACTGTCATCCTCAGCATTGACATGACTTTGATCCACTGTCATCCTCAGCATTGACATGACTTTGATCCACTGCCATCCTCAGCATTGACATGACTTTGATCCACTGCCATCCTCAGCATTGACATGACTTTGATCCACTGTCATCCTCAGCATTGATATGAATTTGATCCACTGTTACCCTCAGCACCGACTTGACTTTGATCCTCTGCCATCCTGAGCATTAAAAGAATAGAGCATAGTGTGACGGATAGGATGAAATTCAGCTGTCCCTGAATTGACGGATGATAATAAAAGTAGCCTTGAATAGCATCGAGGCCCCTAAATTTGTGGTGTAGTTAAATCGCAACGTGTTTCACACGTGAAATTCTACCACGCGTGCTAATTAGTATGCACTATCCACCGTGGATTTTCCCCAACGCGGGCTAATTAATATGTAAACAGTTAGCATGTAAGGGTCCAGGAGTTCGTTTTGTCTTAGGTTTAGTTAGCCACACCTACTGCCTATCTCTAGAGCCATGATAATCAAGCATTTCCCTACCTTTTTCTGTCATCCCGTCTAGAAGGGCGTTGCCAGAGGAAAACGGAAAAGCGGCTACCATCAAAGACGTGTAGTCCCAGAAGAACGAAGCAGAGTTTTTCTCACCTACAGTTCACATGTTTAATCGAACCGGTCAAGAGGGCTAGAATCGCTGGCGGACTGAGACGAACGGAGAAATCGAGAGCTTGGACTGGCGGCGCAGAAACGAAATAGTTCCCTGTGACGATATTCTCAATACAATAGCTAAATTAGATAATATTCTAGTGCATAAAGTCAAAAATAGGATAGAAAATAAAAATTGAGTCCAGCGTAGTATTCTCCTACGCCCGCCCGCATGTCGATTCTGATAAACCTAATAGCCGAATGACAGATACTTTCTTTTCGAAAAAAATTCGTCCTTGAGATTAAATGAAACACTTTTGCAAGGTCAAGTCGAATTGCCAAGACGAGAGTGAAAGAATAAAAGAGGGGAGGGATGGAAAGACAGAACCTAGAGAACGCCGTCTCGCGTGGATTTCACAAAAGCCAACTCGAGCAACATAGCCTTGGGCACTTTTCAAATTACGATACAAAACTAAAAAATGTTCGTCAATTGGTCATGTAAACAACCTTAGCTCTTATAAGGAATGGCGTAATTCTAACGTACTACGGAAGATTCTCGTATTTATTTTGAAAATAGTTAGAAAAAGAATGGAACAGGTGGTAGTTTCTAGTTTTGAAGACTAACATAGAAAAAATATGGAATTATGAACCATAATACATAGGGCCATAAAAATTATATATTCGGATGCCTTATGATGTCCTGATCAATAATATGGTATCAGTTACCCACAAGTACAAAAAATAACCAAAATAATGGCAATAATATTATGTATGATAAGACGGACTGACGAGAAAAAGATCACGCCTGCTTAATTTTTTCATGACATATTTTGAAAAAAACTTTGAGTAAATAGGACTAAAAGGTACCAAGATTTTGATTGGATGTAGTTTAAAGGAAGGCGAGAGGGGATTGGCTAACCTAACACTAAAAATATACTTGTAGTAGTAAGCGTAGTATTTTGGGAATTGTTTTTTTTTAAGTTCGATTTAAAATTCATAGTCGTCTGCTTCTATTGGCCAGCTTAGTTGATATTGAGGAAAAAGTGTTAGGCTAGGACGCCATTTCTTTAAAAAATCTTGCCACGAGACGATGAGAGCAGAAGTGTAGTTCTAAATACAAATATTATAAACTTCTGGACAGGGCAGTGATAACTTGGGCCAGATCTGCCAGTCATCGTTGTTTGTGTGTAATATTCATTGAAATTGTGGTAAGATTGAATTTATTAACCATTTTATTTAAAATAAAGTTTGAATGTGAGATACTAACATACGACAGTAAGTAAGTGAGTCGATGGCAGACTTAGGCAAAGCCTAGAGATTGATCCATCATATGATAGCCTATCAGAGAGGCGTAGAACTACAAAATTATATATGATTGTCATCAAGGAGCATAACACATATCCTGTTGTATGGAAAAAGATTACTGTTAGAATTGCAGAGGCGTTGTAACCATTAAGGGAGAGGAATACTGGTATACATTGTCACTTCAAAATATAATGGTACAATATGTTGTCATTAAGAGCTGACCCTATGCGTTTGTTGTACTGTATCTATAGTTAACTGTGGAATATTATTGTATACTTATTATAAAGAAGGATGCATAACCTTCTTATTTCAGGGGTTTTGTGGCCCTGACAGTCACATAAAACCAGGCTCGTGGGAACTGATTGATTCCTGACTTTGTTGCATAATTCGGGCACGTATTGGAGGCCATTGTCTTTTATGATGTGAACCAGATGGTCCATCGAGCCTAGGACAAGACTTACCAGGGTTCTCCTTCGAAGTTAAGTGCCCGTTCGGCACCGAGAGTCTCAACCTCTATGAACCTCAGTTATTAGAAATAAAACTGACATTATCAAATAAAAGAATTCCACCTGTGATACATGAAAATAAAATGAACGATAGGGAGTGATGATAATCAACAACCTACCATTTTACATATACCAGTATTATCCTATTTAGAAAACTACACCTACACACTTTGATTATATTAATACTTGTATTATGGACAGAAGATCCATTGTATAAAATGGTTATTGTAAATAATTTCATTGATTTCACTTTTGATTGTCAATCCTGATTTAAACAAAATAAAGTCAGGATAATAAATTGAAAAAATTATTAACGTTACACAAAATTCAACCACTGACTTACTTAAGATAGTCTTTTAAAGTGTAGTGTGTATGTGATTGTTGTAGTACTGTTGTGTTGTGTGGATAATAAAATACTTGTGTATATGTTTAGTTGGTTAATGCAACATTACACTACTTATACATAACCCTAGACACCAAACGTAGTCATCATCATCATCATACATTCTAGCCAAAGAATAAGTCTGAGTGAGATCATAAAGGTGTTAGCAGAAAGGTACCCTGTAACTGTTACGGTGTATGATATTAACGCCGTCTGCTAAAGGTTATCGGACGTGCAAATGTAAAGGTTAAGACATTTAATATATTGCGATAGATGTTTCAATTATTGAACGCTCCATACACGATCGATTATGACGTGTCTAGCGTTGTTTGGGTCACAGTCGGTAACTAGGAGACGCTAACCCTTTGTTACTTGACCGCCAAGCTGAATAGCTGCGTTTTGTTAACCTTCCAATTCAATGGCATGATATAGCCATTTATATGTGCATTTATGATGGACCAGGGTCAGTCCTAGAACTCTACATGAGAGGAGACTTATGGAGGTTAGTGATTAACTAAATCCTTGGAAGGAGAAAGATAATCGTCTACTTTATACGAAGTAATTAGACTCACAGTCTCACTGTCGGCAGGTAGCCATTCTATCTGCGCGTGCATATAGCTGTGATGTTCTGACGACAATTACTGCATTGTATCCTTAAACGGACATTGACACGTAAAACAGCAGTCTACGCTATTGATTGATTGATGCATGTACCTCATGTGTGAATTGAACTGTTTATGTATGTGTGTAATCCATATTAAATTGTGAAGGACTCGAACCGGAGGCATTATTCGTTGAATCACGTTACACCATTCAACCTTCTGAATTATGTATTTTATATCAAGTTGCTGAGTTAATAAGATGAACAGTTGTTTACATCTTGATGCCAAGTTCAGGCATTATGACAAACCAAAGGTGAGGTTCACCCCATTTGCGTACGAATATTAGCACGATCAGAACTCAAGCAACACAACCAGTAACCACACACGAAAGTCCTTCAACAGTAACTTAACATAATATTTATTATATTCAGGGACCTTCACAGCTGACCTCATTCAGTACATTAAGAGTTCATAACAACAACATTTCATAACATCAAATCTACCACATATATTGGGTAGCTCGATTCCGGGTGTTGATGTATATACGTTTCCATGCTGATACTTTGTTTTCCCCACTAGAGTTACTTGCTCTTATGGGAACTCTTCTGCTTACCTACTTGATCCTACTTCCTGTTTCTAAGATGGTCGATTAAACATGTCGTTATGTATTCAGTGTGTTCGCCTTCGTGATTATGCTTCGTGATGTGAGAATATATGACAGCCAGCCACGTCTCATTATATCTTACAACATTTACTACACACAGCAGTAAATATTAACATGGTGGCAGCGGTGTTTATTTCTACAGAATTCGAACTATTCTGCTGAATACTTGTAACACGTGTGCTGACGTCATAGACTGGTAGGTTATTGCTTGTATACCATTATTAGACATTTCGTCATGGCAGAACGGCCCATGTTTCGGTTACCACCCTGCCTAGACATAAATAACGTCGAACCAGACACATTTCGTAAATGGAGACGACAGTTAGAATTATACATGCATGCATCAGAGGTGGCCTCTAAACCTGATCCCATTCGGGGGGCCATCATCTTACACTGTGCTGGACCTCAAGCTGTTGAAGTTTTTGATCAACTTGCAGAGGAAGGAGACCACTCTAATCCTACTAAAATTCTCGATTTGCTCCAGAACCATTGTAGCTCACGAAGCAATAAAGTATTACATACGTTCAGATTCTGGAACACACCTCTTCAAGAGCCTTTTAATTCTTTTTTGACTGAGCTGAGAACTAAGGCAGACTTATGCAACTTTAATGACAAGGATCGTATGATAAGAGACAAAATTGTCTTTACTGTCAACAAAAGGTTACAAGAGAAGCTCTTGAGAGAAGCTGACATCGATCTAAAGAAAGCCATTCACATATGCAGAGTCTTCGAGCAAACTGGAAAAGACATAAGTGAGATGAATAATACAGTACAACCTTCTGAAGCAAGGGTTGAAAAGGTACAGAAAAAATCACTCAACCATAAACCTCCCAAGAGAGACACTGGGCATGTTGCTGGTAAAGCCTGTCAAAGTAACACTGACAGTGGGTACTTTGAACCTAGAAAGGAGTGTCATTACTGTGGACAGAAACATCTATTGATCAAGAAAAAGTGTCCTGCATGGGGGAAGTTTTGCTCAAACTGTGGGGGAAGAAACCATTTCAAAGTTAAATGCAAGAAAGTCAACACTGTTCACACAGAGTCAGTGGAAGATTCTGACGTTTTTCTTCCTTGTGTGAAGTCTAGCAAAGTTTCTCAACAATCTTTCAGAAGTTCTTCATCCAATAAGAGAACTTATACGTAAGGATACTCCCTTTATCTGGTCTGCTGAATGTGAACAAGCTTTCAAGAGTGTCAAGAAACTGATTACTTCTACTCCAGTACTCGCATACTATGATCCTGATGAATCTTTGTGTATTCAAGTTGATAGTAGCAGCTATGGACTTGGGGCTGTCCTCCTACAAAATGGTCAGCAAATAGAGTTTGCTTCTAGAGCTCTAACTGAAACAGAACAACGCTGGGCTCAAATTGAGAAGGAGCTCTTAGCTGTTGTATACGGTTTGGAACGCTTTGACCAGTACACTTATGGAAGGAAAGTTACAGTCATCAATGACCATAAACCTTTGGCAGCGATCGTGAAGAAACCTCTGAGTCAAATTCCTCGAAGACTGCAGAATTTACTGATGTGCAGCCACCGATATGACTTTGAATTCCAATGGGTACAAGGTTCCGATCTTCTTATAGCCGACACACTGTCCAGAGTTTGTATTCATAATGTCACATTGGATTCCTTAGCTGATAGAGAGAGAGAGCAATGCAGGAGCTGATGCACCTGTAAGATTACCTGAAATACCAGATGTGATGATGGAAAAGATTAAAGCTGAAACTCTCAAAGACAGCGTGCTCCAGAGGTTGAAGTCGACCATTTTGGATGGGTGGCCTAAAAGAAAGTCTGATGTACCAGCTGAGCTTATGCCTTATTTTGACATTCGTGATACTCTGACAACAGAACAAGGCATAATACTTAAAGGAGAGCGTATTCTTATCCCAAAAGCACTGAGGCCTGAAATCAAGCAGAAGCTACACGCTGCTCATCTTGCATTTGACAGCATGATGCGTCGGGCCAGAAGTTGTCTGTTTTGGATCGGCATGACGGCTGAGATTCGACAGATAGCTGACAGTTGTCCAGAATGTCAAGAAACGAAGGCAAGGAATACTAAAGAACCTTTAAACCAACACTCAAGAGGCTTATCACCCTGGGAGAAAGTTGGCACTGACATCTTTATTATAGAAGGCCGATATAATTTAGTCCTGATTGACTACTTCTCGCTCTTCATTGAAGTAGACTTTCTACCTACAATGACAGCACAGTTAGTCATCAGGAAATTGAAGTCTCATTTTGCTCGTTATGGTGTCCCTAAAGTTATTGTATCTGACCAAGGTACTCAGTTTACGTCTGCATAGTTCAGATCATTTACTGCTAGATGGGGAATACTTCATGTTAAATCAGCACCAGGTCACCATAAAGCCAATGGATTAGCTGAATCTGTTGTGAAACTCATCAAGGGTATGATGAGAAAGACTGTTCAAAATAATACAGATGCGTATGAGGCACTACTTGAACTTCGTAATACGCCGAGACAAGGGTTTGATCAAAGTCCAGCAGAAATACTGTTCAACAGGAAACTGCATAAACTGATACCTTCTGCAGTGAAACCCGTTGCATCTCACAGTAGAGTTATTGAAAGTAGAGGCAAGAGAGACAGATCCGTGAAGAAGTATTATGATAAAACTGCTCATGATCTGCCCAAGTTGTCTCACCAGCCAGTCTACTATCAAGACCCTGAACAACCAAACTGGCAACCTGGAAGGATTGATAAGAGGCTCTCTGAAAGATCTTATCTCGTTGAAGGGGAGAATGGAGGTCAATATGTCAGAAACAGAATTCATCTAAGACCTAAAACAACACCTTTCACACCTGATCCCGAGGAGCTGGAAATTGATGTCTCCTCTCCAGTTCTACCCGAGCAACAGGTTGTTTTACCAGACATGGAGAACACTAGTGAAGTGAACATTTCCAATCCTCCAGAAGTTGATCCTTCAACTCCAGCTACTTCTAGTCCTGGGAAAGCTGGCAAAGAACAGGAACATTCTCTCCTACCATCTTGCTCTAAGAGACCTCAAAGAGATCGCAAGAAACCCTCTTGGATGAATGACTTTGTTCACTCATAAAGAAGGGGGGGGTGTTGACATATATACGTTTCCATGCTGATACTTTGTTTTCCCGACTAGAGTTACTTGCCCTTATGGGAACTCTTCTGCTTACCTACTTCTTCCTACTTCCTGTTTCTAAGATGGTCGATTAAACATGTCGTTATGTATTCAGTGTGTTCGCCTTCGTGGTTATGCTTCGTGATGTGAGTTTATATGACAGCCAGTCACGTCTCATTATATCTTACAATATTTACTACACACAGCAGTAAATATCAACACCGGGATTTTTAAATTCTTATAAAATATATTAGGGTCTCAGGTCCCGGAAATTTTAATTACCTGCCAAATAAAATTAAAAGTATTCTTTGTGGAATTAAAATAGTGGTTGAGCTATCGGTGCCTGTGGTTGTTCTTAGTCATATTAGAAATTCTTAGTTATATTAGAAATTTGTCTAATTAGAAATTTTAAAAGGTTGTATAGTACAGAATGGCTGATCTGGCAAAGTTTCGATATGCTGCTGTGCAGACTGCTAAAGAAATGAATATGGATGGACCAGAGCTGGTCCAGTACGTAAATTCAGAGGTTGATAAATTTATTGCCAGAGAAGATAAAAGATTAGAGAAAGAAGCAGAAAGAAAGTTAGAGGCTGAGAAAGAAATTAAGAGGTTGCAGATTGAGGCTGACAAAGAGGATAGGGCATTGGAGGCGTAAAGGGCGGCGGAGATTAAAAGGCTCCAATTTGAAGAGAAGAAATTGGAAGCAGAGGAAAGAAGATTAGCTACAGAAAGAGAAGAAAAGAGATTAGCTACAGAAAGAGAAGAAAAGAGATTAGCTACAGCAAGAGAAGAAAAGAGATTAGCTACAGAAAGAGAAGAAAAGAGATTAGCTGCAGAAAGAGAAAGAGAAGAAAAGAGACTGGCTGCTGAAAGGGAAGCAGAAGATAGGAGATTGCAGAGGGAGCACGAGTTACGACTAAGGGAGTTGGAATTACAAGGCCATGCTCCTGAAAATGGTGCCAGCCCCTTTACCTCCGATGCCACTGCTAGTCAGGGAGCCTCAACCTCAGCTATGGGGTTTCATTTAGACCATTTTGTTGAGAAAGACGATGACATAGAAAGTTTTCTGGGTAGATTTGAACAGTTGGCTACCACGTATGGTTTAGAGAGAGAAAAGTGGAGCCTAAAGTTATCCCAGGGGCTTAGGGGAACAGCTTATGAAGTTTTTGCCAAAATGAGCAGGGATGATCAAGACAATTATGACATGTTAAAGCAGGCTCTTTTGTTAAGGTATGAAAAGAATGGAGAATTTTACAGGAAAAAATTTAGGAATGCAAGGCTACTGTCGGGTGAGACCTATCACCAGTTCTCTGCACGTTTAGAGACCTACTTGGAGAAATGGACTGCTCTGGGGAAAACCCAAGATCTTAAAGAAATGATCCCTATTGAGCAATTGAGAGAGTCCATGGCTCCAGACTTGAGACAGTTTCTCATGGAACAAGGTGCAGAGAGGCTGGGTGAGTTACACAATGTCGCTGAGAGGTATCAGGCAGCCCAAGCAGAAGTAGCTGGCAAAAAAAAAGAAACAGGTAGACAATTATAAGGCTCCACAAAACTTTAACAGATTTGACAACAAAGATCAGGGAAACAAAGGTAAGCAACATTTTGATAGGCCACGAAATGATTATAGGAATAAAAAACCCCAATTCAATGACAGAAAATATGAAGAAAGAAAACCCTTTCATAAAGGTAGATTATATTGTAGATGGTGTAAGATGGACAACCATAACACCGAAAAGTGTACTAGGAAACCTCCTAACTTCGCTGCAATGAAAACGGGGAGAAAGGGAGCCAAGGCCAACCCTACTAAACAGCAGGAACCGTATCATCCCCCAGTGTGTGAAGAAGTAATATGTAATGGAGTCACCATAAGGTGCTTGTATGATACTGGATTGGATTACGATTCCGTTGTGAGTTCTCACCTGGTGCAAGCAGATCAATACACCACAGAAACAGTGGAGATCCAAGCTGCAACCAAGGACGTAGCGACCATGACACTTCCCATCGCCAGGATAAATGTAAAAACGCGATATGTGGAAGGAATCATCAAAGTAGCAGTGATAAATGAACCAATCTACCCTCTGATATTGGGGTGTAGATATGTCTTCTTGGGGAATCCCAAGAGACCTGTGATCATGGCAACAGTGCAGACCAGATCACAGTCCAAAAAGGAGGAGGAAAATCCAATAAATACCCATCCAGATGAGATGAGGAAGGCGCAGGCTGAGGATAAGACCCTCAAGCCTTGTTTTAAGAAATTGCCCAAATGTCATACACCTCCAGGCAAGGGAGACTTCTATATGAAAAACAAATTGATATATAGGAAGACTAGAACTGGATCTAATGGTCACGGACAGCTGGTCCTTCCAAAGGCATATAGGGCAGATATAATAAGGAGATTACATGTTAAAAAAGATGGGGACCACGAGAAAGTAGGTACCATCTGCAAAAAAATTTCTCAAAAATACTATTGGCCCGACGTAAATGCCGACATCGAGAATTTTGTAGAAGCATGTAGCAGATTGCATGAGGGAACCCCCACAAGTGGGATAAAAAAATTTAATAATGTAGACAAATTGGAATGTGAACCCCCTTTTCACACACAGTCTTCACTTGAGTGTATTAACATGGCAACTCTGTGCAGAGGGCCAAAATTGGTTGTATCCCAGAATAAGCCGACAATCCCTCGGTCGGAATTATGTGAACTGGAAGAAAATAAAAGAGAGAGGAGATCTCTCACAAGGAATTTAAAGTGGGGAGAAAACCCCAAGAAAAGAATTGGTAGTGGACGATTTGTGAGTGATGATTCTAGGAAGAAAAGTCCTCACTATAAGGCTTCTAATGTAAAGGACCTTACAAGTGCCAGGAAAAATAAGTATGTAAAATTAAAAGTCCATATGTAACCTTGTTAAGGACGTGGACTGATGATAAGGCAGAAGAAAATATCACCTCATCATATCAATATGTAAACGAGCTGACCACTCGTCTTAAAACTGGCTGGAAACTTGCTAATGATAATTTGAGACAAGCCAGGAAAAAACATGCTGCCTATTATAATAAGAGGGCGAAGGATAGAGATTTAGCTGTGGGAGAGAAGGTCCTCCTTCTATTACCAGGCAGTAGTAATAAGTTACAGATTGGATGGCAAGGTCCATATACAGTTCTAGAGAAGGTGTCTAGAACAAATTATAAGATAGATAAAAAGGGGAAAGAGAAAATCTATCATGTGAATCTCCTGAAAAAATATCTGGAAAGAGAAAATCAGGACGAGGCACACTTACTAACCTTGTCCATCGCAACGGGAATGAAAAACGAACCACTCACCTCTCATGAATATCCGCTACATCCCTGTGAGACAGCCGCACAGGTAAAAATCAGTAAACACTTAACGAAAAATCAGAGGGATAGAGTTCAAAAGGTTTTGGATGATCATGCAGATGTGTTAACGGACAAACCGGGGCATACGAATTTATTGGAATATGATATGAAACTTGTAGACCCAACACCAATCTGCATGAGAGCCTATACGATCCCGTTTGCAAAGGAGACAGCTTTAAAGGAAGAGATAGAGTATTTGTTGAAAGAAGGAATTTCACACAGTGAGTCCCCGTACAGTTCTAGTGTGGTTCTGTTGAGAAAACCCTCTGGGGAACACAGACTGTGTATAGATTATAGGAAACTGAATGCTGTCACAGAAGGTCAGGTGGATCCATTACCTGATACAAATAAGCTGTTTGCTAGGCTGAACAAAGCTAAATATTTCTCTAAGGTGGATCTGAGCAAAGGCTATTATCAGATTCCAGTAGAACCTGAGGTTAGACCGTATTTAGCCTTTAGCACCTCGGATGGACATTATGAATTCAACATGTTGCCTTTTGGGTTGAAAAATGCTCCGAGTGTGTTCTCTAGAATGATGCGAAAATTGTTGGATCCCCTGAATAATCCATGTATCACGAATTTCATGGATGATATTCTCATTGCTACAGAAACATTTGAGGAACACATTAACTCTCTGAATATGTTGTTGGATAGACTCAGGGAGGCAAACTTGACGGCTAGACCGACCAAATGTTGTATTGGATGTAAAGAGTTTGAATTCTTGGGACACACAGTATCTCAGGGAAGCATGACCCCTGACCCCAAGAACTTGGAGAAATTGAAGAAAGCTCCGAGGCCACAGACAAAAAAAGATGTGAGATCTTTTGTCTCGTTGTGTGGTTTTTACCAGAAATATATTAAAGATTTTAACTCAATATGTGCACCACTGACGGATTTAACGCGCAAAGGAAATCCTGATAGAATTACTTGGTCCGCGCAGTGGGAATCGGCCTACCAAGAGTTAAAAGAAAAACTCACAAGCAAGCCTATATTGAAATTGCCCGACTTGAGTCAAGAGCTTGTTGTGAGGACGGACGCGAGTAACGTCGGTGTTACGTGCAGTCTTTGATATCTTACAATATTATACATTGGTATTCTTGTTGTCTTCGCAAATATTTTGAAAGCAAAATCGTGCTTAAGGGAAAGTCATTATTGTGTTACTTCCCTTGAAAGTTGTGTCGGCTCTTTCGATCAAACTCCGCGGATAAATCCATTTTACTGCGATTTATTCGTTGTTTGGGTAATAATAGATTGTTCTTGCTTCAGAATATCTATGGCCTGAATTTATGTGTATTGTTTGTCTGAGTAGGACGAGTCTGTCTTATATCTGTATATCTTTACATATCTAAGTCGAACTATATGTTCTGTTGTCTCTAGAGAGGTCGAAGGCTATTCGGCGGATGTGTCGCTAGAGTGTGGTGTGATTTGGCTTCGTCCTGATAGGGACTGTGTGTGTTTTCCATGTCGGCCTGTCGCCGGGGAAAAAGTGATCTCCGTATTTGTGGGGAAGGTGATAGTTGTCTAAACCTATCGTGTATGCTTTACCCCAGTGTTTAGTCGTATTGCCAAGGAATGGCAGTTTCATAATTCCTATACCAAGGTAATCAAAGATACTCTTATGAACTCTCGATCGAAGCCACCATTTTCGATAGTTACGATTTGAATGTCTAAGAGAATATAGTTGACTCGATGAAAACGACTTCGATTCCTAGCAGCACTATATCCTGTAGATTGCAGTCAATTGTTCATGATCAAATCTACAGAGCAATGAAATGTTTTATGAATGACTAACTTTAGGACAGATTCATTATCTGTATCCAAAAACGTGAGTGACAGCTCACGAGTGAAGCCATCTTGGAACCAAAACATGTAGTGACTTTCAAGAAGAGAAAAGGGATGCCCGTATTATCGCTTGTTTAGTCCAGAGATCACTGCTACACATGAGAACCCGTTATTAGCGGTTCAATATTATTATATGGAAAAATATGTGCTGAACATTATGTTGAAGAATCGTCGCTAGACGAGATTAGGTTTAGAAGCCATCTGAAATATTGTTTATAAGCTGACGTGCTCAGTCAGTGAAGTCAGATGATATATATATGTATGGGCGATACTGAGTGCTTGGCTACTGACAGTCCATTATACACTTATTCTACATGAGTGCCCATGTAACATTGCAAGACCATTTATCCACTGTACTATGATGTATTATGGCAACCTGTGATTTGTCACTATCTGTGCTGTCGAGTGTGTACGTCCAATTAAACTTTAGAAAAGGTACACAGTCGTTGGTGTCGATGACTTCCAGTCATACATGAGTGTGAGAAAAGAACATTTGTCAACAACACGAACCCTTATCATCATTCGCACATTGTACACTCAATCCATGTCTACACACCACTGCGTAGGTCAAGTTGACATTCCATACACTACAGTGGAGCAAACAACACCATAGAGATCTTATCAACTGATGATGATGATGATGTCTGCTTCCATCCACTTATATCTATCTTTTGGTGGATATCATTAACGGGAATAAAAATCCAACGTTTATCCAACATTATCAACTGGTGGACCAGCTTTCTGGGTTTGACCTCGCAGAAGTTCAGAAGTCAACAGATTACCGATACCAGACCGTTTCCTGTGGCTGATACGACACACTTGCAGTATTGGTTTGCTCTTTGTCAACACTTCGTCACGTGACCTGTCAGGTGAATGCAGTATGTAGGTCAGCGTTGTTGACATTTTTTACATTAGACATTATAGAGTTTCACAGAACAGTTGGATCAATTCTTGTCAATGTTAACAGGAAGACAGTATGAGTGAACTAAGAAGTCCTATTTTCATCGATGGATCTTCTTGTTTTCCATATATGAACTTTAATATTTAAGGCCAGAATGTTTAATTGAATAAAGTGGCAGTTTGTTTATTTTCATAAAAATAACTTTGCCATTACTGTAAAACTGAGCCTATTTTGCAACACATACTATCATACACATAATTTATATATATTTATGTTTACATGTTATTTGTTTGTATAGTATGTTAGTTTCTATGTCAGCGGGTTGTGTTTAAGGTTGGGCGGCGTCCTCACAACAGAATATCCCACGTCATAGAGGGTCCGTTGTGGGCGTTTTCTATAGGTGCAATTTTCTTGATTGAAAATTTGCTGCGACAACTGTTGCTTTTGTGTTAGCTGTGAAGTCTGTAATTATTGTTATTTTTGTGATATTTCTTTGTTCTTTAGTTTTGTTTTGATTTGTTTGTAATTTGTTGGTCTAACCTTTTCTATCTTTCAGTTCTATTCACAATTTATATTCATATATTGTGACGTCATTTGTGTTGTTATTCTTTGCAGATTCAGTAATTATTTTCATTGATTTCCCTATTTGATTTATTTTGATTTCTGCAAACGTTCTTGTATTGTCAGTCCTATTTGTACTTTATGTATTCTGTTGGTTGACATATGTTTTATATAGGTATATTTCATAAGACACAATTGCCTGTGCACTGCACTTGGATTATGGTATAAACCAGTACCTGATTATTATTACTATTATACAAGACCTTATTAAAGGCTTGTGACCCACAGATATTGGGATAGTATACTGATTAATCAAGTCATTGAGAACTTGTGGTATTATTATTGATTCAGGTGATTAGTATTATTGTTAGACATCATGTCTACTTTAGATTACTTCATTACACAAGGGAAAGACCTTGATAAGACTGGTCAACAATTAGAACAATGGGCAGTTGCTCAATATGACAAAGCATTAGCTGCAGAAGAGAGAAGAGCTATGGCAGAAGAGAAAAGATTAGCTGCAGAAGAAAGAAAAGCTATGGCGGAAGAGAAAAGATTAGAAAGAGAAGCTGAGGCTGCTGCTGAACAAAAGAAATTGCAGATGCAGGTAGAGGAAAGGAGATCTGAAGCTGAACAAAAAAAATTGGAAAGAGAAGCTGCGGCTGAACAAAAAAGATTAGACAGTGAAGCTGAACAAAAAAAATTGGAAAGAGAAGCTGCGGCTGAACAAAAAAGATTAGACAGGGAAGCTGAACAAAAAAGATTAGACAGGGAAGCTGAACAAAAAAAGATTAGACAGGGAAGCTGAACAAAAAAGATTAGACAGAGAGGCTGAAGAAAAAAAAGCAATAAGAGAACATGAATTTGAGTTGGAGAAATTAAGATTGACAAGTATGAGTAATGTTAATCAGGCATCTAGTGGTAATGATAAACCTTCTACTTACAAGGTTAAGGTTCCACCGTTCAATCAGTCCAGTGACGATATTACATTCTGGCTGGATAGATTTGAACGTTCTTGTCGTACACATAATGTGGATAAATCACAATACGCTAATCAATTATCAGAAAACTTGAAAGGTGAATCTTTGACTAGATTATGCCTTGTAGGAGAAGCAGATAAGGATAATTATGATGTCATTAGGGCGGCTTTGATAAAAAAATATCAGCTAAGTGAGGAAGGCTATCGCCTTTTATTTAAAACGATGGTACCTGAGACGGGTGTAGAATTCTCAGAATTCACTGCAAAGGCACGTCTCACAGTTGATCGTTGGATTGAGCTTTCCAAAACAGAAAAAAAACGTATGAAGGACTTATGGATTTGTTGCTCAGAGATAAGATTATGTCATGTGTGAACAAACCTTTCCTTGAATTTATACATGAGCGTAAACCTAAATCTCTAAAAGAAATGGAAGAATATTGTTCCCAATATGTCACTGCACACCCCGACGTGACTTTTGGCAACACTAAGATTAAGGAGAGTATGCCAGTTGCTTCAGCAACACCATACAATCCCAATTATTCACACAGATTTCAGGGACCTCAAAACAGATTTGATAAAAAAGGTAACCATAATAGTTATCAAAACCAAGGTAACCAATCATTTCAGGGTTCTTCTTCAAAGAACTGGAGACGACCTGATAGCTCTCGACACAGGGGTGGTCATAATTATAGGAATTTCCGTAGAGGAAGTAATTATAGAAACTATCAGGGTTATCCGTCTTGGAGTCAACAAGATCATAATTACAGAGATACTCATTATAATGAATATGATAATGGTAACCAAGGGAACTATGACTCAAACCCAAATAGGGGTTACAATAGAGGTAACAATAACTACAGAGGTGATAATAACCGAGGTAGATCTCAAAACAAAAGACATAAACCACATTTTCAGGCAAACTCTGCACAACAAGAGTCCCATGAAGCCTATAAACAGAGTAAAGATAATAATGATGCTAGTAATATGGCATGTGCCGCTTTTGATTTTGGGAGAGCATCTCAGTGCCCCCAATGCAAAACGTTATTTGAGCCAACCACAGTGTCTACTTTAAGCTGTGGCCATCCTCTTCCTGCTCTTCCAGCATCAGTCGCGCATGATGGAAGAGGTTCTCTTGTCTTACATAAGGGTTTAGTGAATAACAATCCAGTCTCTGTGCTATTTGATGCTGGATGCACCACAATTGGTGTTAGGCAGTCACTCGTAGATCCTTCCCGTGCCACTGGACAAGTAGTCAAATGTGTAACATTTGGCGGCACATTAGAGAAATACTCTACTGCTATCATTAGGATTGCTACTCCTTTCTTTACAGGAGATGTACACGCATGTCTTCTTCCGAATCCGATCGCTGACCTCATCATCGGTCGCATTCATGGAGTCAAGGAATGCACTCCGCAACAAATTTCCACGTGGGAAAGGCAAAACATGCAGATTGCTAACGCTGTAGTCACTAGAGCTCAGGCTCTTAATATGCCTCAAACTTCATCTATTGAAGATAATGAAGTGCATAACCAAGATAATCCCTTGGTAATTTCTCGTGACTCGTTTATAAAACAGCAAGAAGATGATCCCACTCTGAAGAAATTCTTCATTCTTGCAACTAAAGGTGATCCGAATAAAGACACAAGTCGTAAATCGTGGATTACAAAGAAGAATGGCGTACTTGTACGTATGGTTCAAGACTCCATTACGTCAAGTCATTCTCAAATCCTGGTTCCCAAGAATTTGAGAGTTAAAATTTTGCAGCACGCTCACGACTCTCGGTGTGCTGGACACATGGGTTTTTCCCGTACTAAGTCAAGAGTCCTTGCGGCTTTCTTTTGGCCATTGGTAAACAAGGACATACGGATTTATTGTCGATCTTGTAAAGTATGTCAGGAAGTTAAATCCAAAGGTCCACGGCATGCTGCACCCATTCAGGCGGCGGACATTCCTATTCGGCCGTTTCAAAAAATGGCCATAGACATTATTGGTCCATTTAAGATCAAGTCTGCCAGAGGACATCAGTTTATCTTGACGTGTGTTGATATGTGCACACGTTGGCCAGAGGCTATTCCTCTGAAGAGCATTACTACTGCTGATATTGCAGATGCTCTTTGGCTTATATTTTCTCGTCTGGGGTTCCCCGGAGAAATATTGTCAGACCATGGCACCCAACTAATATCAGATACCATGTCTCAAGTAATGTCTACTCTGCAGATAGATAGATCTTTAAGTAGTATCTACCATCCAATGTCTAATGGTATGGTCGAACGCCTTAATAGAACACTTAAAAACTTACTGGGGAAGATAACTGAGGATCATCCTCAAGACTGGGACAGAGTTTTACCTGCGGCCCTCTTCGCTTACAGAGAGGTACCCAATGAACATACGGGATTTTCTCCCTTTGAACTCGTCTTTGGCGCGCGTCCGCGTGGCCCTATGTCGTTGCTTCACGATCTCATAACATCTGACAATATTGACGATGACACAAAGTCATCCTACGAATATGTCATCGCGTTGAGACAAAAAATTATCGAAGCATGCAAATTAGCAACTTCTTCTTCTGAATTTGCGAAACAGAAGGCAAGGCAATTTGCCAATAAGAAGAGATGCTTACGACAACTTTGTCCTGGTGACAAAGCATTTGTATTACTACCTTGTAGGGAAAACAGATTACTTATTTCTTGGAAAGGTCCGTACGATATAATATCGAAAATTTCCGATGTCGACTATATTGTCGATATTGATGGGAAGCATAAAACCTTCCACATCAATATGCTTACTGAATTCCATGAACGTCCGGATTATTTGCAACCCATTTTCCAAGCAACGGACAATTCTCCAGTACAACATGGTCATTACTCATCACTGTCCGTGATACAGGATGAGGAAACAAGTTTTTCAGATGTAAATCTTCCTCTTCCAATGATCCCACTTCATTCCAGTGAATCATGGAAGAACGTTACTGTCTCTTCTGATTTGTCTCTAGGAGAACAGCGACAAGTTTCAACTATGTTGCAAACATTTCAGGATGTACTCACTGACATCCCTGGACAAACGAATGTCATTCAACATGACATTGTTCTAACTGACCATACTCCTATTAGGATTAGACCTTATCCTATACCTATACATTTTCAAGCACAGGTCGAGAAAGAGTTGGATGAGATGATAGATTTGAAAATAATCGAACCATCCACCTCTGCATATTCTTCGCCGATGGTTATTGTGCGTAAAAAAGACAATAACATACGTCTTTGCGTTGACTATCGAAAATTGAATCAAGTAACTAAGTTCGATGCCGAACCTATGCCTTTACTGGAAGAGCTACTTACTCGACTCTCCAAATCTCATTTTTTCACTAAACTTGATTTGTCTAAAGGATATTGGCAAGTTCCTTTATCTGAACGCGCCAAACCTCTCACGGCTTTTTCAACACCTAGAGGTTTGTTCCAATGGAATTTTATGCCTTTCGGTCTTATGAACGCACCAGCTACATTCGTACGCATGATGCGCCGAATCCTATCTTATCGGTCAGATGTCATTGCATATCTAGACGACATCTGTCTTTTCAGCGATACTTGGGAAGATCACTATTCAGGGTTAGATGAATTGCTGTCTACTTTGCGTGAGCACAACCTGACAGCGAAACCCTCTAAAGCCTATATTGGTTTTAGCGAAATTTCTTTCCTAGGCCACCGAGTTGGTCATGGTTTCCTAAAGACAGAGGACCATAATACTAGTAAGATACTTAACATCTCAATCCCTAAGACTAAAAAACAGGTGAGAAGTCTGTTAGGTCTTATTCAATTTTATGGCAGATTCATTCAGAATCTATCCTCTATCATGGCACCTCTCTCAACACTTCTAAAGAAAGGTTCGCCTAATGTGGTCCACTGGTCTCAGGAATGCCAATGCTCTCTGGATAAGATTAAAACACTGTTTTCAACACCACCTATTTTAGTGCTACCCACTAAAGATAAGACATTCGTTCTTCGTAGTGACGCTTCATCCACTGGGATTGGAGCGGCACTAATGCAAGAGTACTCTGGAACTCTGCATCCTGTAATTTATATTTCCAGAAAACTTAATGCGGCAGAAAGGAATTATTCGGTTTTAGACCGTGAGCTATTAGCTATGGTTTGGTCGATCCTCAAACTACAGAGATTCCTTCTAGGCGCACATTTCATAGTAGAAACCGACCAAAAAGCTCTTACTGCTATACAGAGTAAGAATTTGAAGAGCTCGAGGTCTACTCGATATGCAATTGCTCTTCAACCTTTTCATTTCTCTGTGCGAGCTATTCGTGGATCAGATAATGTGATGGCAGACATTCTGTCAAGATGCCCACATGATTCCACATAACTATTAGGGCTTAGACTTCTTGATATGTCTAGTTCTATAGTAGTTCCTTTTCTATATCATGATAGATACACATTTGTAATTTAATAATATAATGATTGTATCACTACATAGCGGTTCATTGATGTTTATTCACCGCTGTGCTTTGATGATTTTTTCTTCATAAATCATAAATTTAAGATATCTAATACGAAATGATGATATGAATTTTTTAGGCATTGTGTAATTGCCAGAATTGTATTATACTTTGATGACACCTTCCTGGAAAAATATACTTGTAGAGAAATAATTTCTCTCAGTTTATGAGACACATTCTCACCAGTCGCTCCATAAGTCGACTTAGCCTCATATTAGGCGTTATAGGTATTCCTGATATTTTCATCTGCGCATTATTCATGCGTTGTGAGCCTATTGTACGTTGCTCCTAGATGTATTTCAAAAAGAAAAAAAAAATGTTCCATTTTTTTTCCCGGGAGGTGTGGTAAGACTGTTACGTGCAGTCTTTGATATCTTACAATATTATACATTGGTATTCTTGTTGTCTTCGCAAATATTTTGAAAGCAAAATCGTGCTTAAGGGAAAGTCATTATTGTGTTACTTCCCTTGAAAGTTGTGTCGGCTCTTTCGATCAAACTCCGCGGATAAATCCATTTTACTGCGATTTATTCGTTGTTTGGGTAATAATAGATTGTTCTTGCTTCAGAATATCTATGGCCTGAATTTATGTGTATTGTTTGTCTGAGTAGGACGAGTCTGTCTTATATCTGTATATCTTTACATATCTAAGTCGAACTATATGTTCTGTTGTCTCTAGAGAGGTCGAAGGCTATTCGGCGGATGTGTCGCTAGAGTGTGGTGTGATTTGGCTTCGTCCTGATAGGGACTGTGTGTGTTTTCCATGTCGGCCTGTCGCCGGGGAAAAAGTGATCTCCGTATTTGTGGGGAAGGTGATAGTTGTCTAAACCTATCGTGTATGCTTTACCCCAGTGTTTAGTCGTATTGCCAAGGAATGGCAGTTTCATAATTCCTATACCAAGGTAATCAAAGATACTCTTATGAACTCTCGATCGAAGCCACCATTTTCGATAGTTACGATTTGAATGTCTAAGAGAATATAGTTGACTCGATGAAAACGACTTCGATTCCTAGCAGCACTATATCCTGTAGATTGCAGTCAATTGTTCATGATCAAATCTACAGAGCAATGAAATGTTTTATGAATGACTAACTTTAGGACAGATTCATTATCTGTATCCAAAAACGTGAGTGACAGCTCACGAGTGAAGCCATCTTGGAACCAAAACATGTAGTGACTTTCAAGAAGAGAAAAGGGATGCCCGTATTATCGCTTGTTTAGTCCAGAGATCACTGCTACACATGAGAACCCGTTATTAGCGGTTCAATATTATTATATGGAAAAAAATATGTGCTGAACATTATGTTGAAGAATCGTCGCTAGACGAGATTAGGTTTAGAAGCCATCTGAAATATTGTTTATAAGCTGACGTGCTCAGTCAGTGAAGTCAGATGATATATATATGTATGGGCGATACTGAGTGCTTGGCTACTGACAGTCCATTATACACTTATTCTACATGAGTGCCCATGTAACATTGCAAGACCATTTATCCACTGTACTATGATGTATTATGGCAACCTGTGATTTGTCACTATCTGTGCTGTCGAGTGTGTACGTCCAATTAAACTTTAGAAAAGGTACACAGTCGTTGGTGTCGATGACTTCCAGTCATACATGAGTGTGAGAAAAGAACATTTGTCAACAACACGAACCCTTATCATCATTCGCACATTGTACACTCAATCCATGTCTACACACCACTGCGTAGGTCAAGTTGACATTCCATACACTACAGTGGAGCAAACAACACCATAGAGATCTTATCAACTGATGATGATGATGATGTCTGCTTCCATCCACTTATATCTATCTTTTGGTGGATATCATTAACGGGAATAAAAATCCAACGTTATCCAACTTTATCAGTCGGATTAGGGGCAGCCCTATTACAAAGATCCAATTCACTTGATGGGGAATTAACCCCAGTTGCTTATGCTAGCCGTAAGCTGAACACCGCGGAACAAAAATATTCAATTAGTGAAAAGGAATGTCTGGCTTTGATAGGAGCGATAAAAAAGTTCCAAATCTATCTCTATGGTAGATCATTTGGGATCCAAACAGATCATAAACCACTTGTATTTCTGTCGCAAGCAAGACATGAAAATGCTAGATTATTACGTTGGTCTTTGCTCTTACAGCCATACCAATTTATCATAGAATATATCCCCGGGTCGGAAAAAGTAGGTGCAGACTTTTTAAGTAGACACCCATACGAAGAAAATCAGAGTAGTCACCAGGCATAATGATTTAAATGTATCTATGTGTATTTCGAATTCTGAACTGACATCATGTAGTCTGTTCTAAAGTGGGGAGATATGTGACGATATTCTCAATACAATAGCTACATTAGATAATATTCTAGTGCATAAAGTCAAAAATAGGATAGAAAATAAAAATTGAGTCCAGCGTAGTATTCTCCTACGCCCGCCCGCATGTCGATTCTGATAAACCTAATAGCCGAATGAAAGATACTGTCTTTTCGAAAAAAATTCGTCCTTGAGATTAAATGTAACACTTTTGCAAGGTCAAGTCGAATTGCCAAGACGAGAGTGAAAGAATAAAAGAATAAAAGAGGGGAGGGATGGAAAGACAGAACCTAGAGAACGCCGTCTCGCGTGGATTTCACAAAAGCCAACTCGAGCAACATAGCCTTGGGCACTTTTCAAATTACGATACAAAACTAAAAAATGTTCGTCAATTGGTCATGTAAACAACCTTAGCTCTTATAAGGAATGACGTAATTCTAACGCACTACGGAAGATTCTCGTATTTATTTTGAGAATAGTTAGAAAAAGAATGGAACAGGTGGTAGTTTCTAGTTTTGAAGACTAACATAGAAAAAAATATGGAATTATGAACCATAATACATAGGGCCATAAAAATTATATATTCGGATGCCTTATGATGTCCTGAGCAATAATATGGTATCAGTTACCCACTAGTACAAAAAATAACCAAAATAATGGCAATACTATTATGTATGATAAGACGCACTGACGAGAAAAAGATCACGCCTGCTTAATTTTTTCATGACATATTTTGAAAAAAACTTTGAGTAAATAGGACTAAAAGGTACCAAGATTTTGATTGGCTGTAGTTTAAAGGAAGGCGAGAGGGGATTGGCTAACCTAACACTAAAAATATACTTGTAGTAGTAAGCGTAGTATTTTGGGATTTGTTTTTTTAAAGTTCGAATTAAAATTCATAGTCGTCTGCTTCTATTGGCCAGCTTAGTTGATATTGAGGAAAAAGTGTTAGGCTAGGACGCCATTTCTTTAAAAAATCTTGCCACGAGACGATGAGAGCAGAAGTGTAGTTCTAAATACAAATATTATAAACTTCTGGACAGGGCAGTGATAACTTGAGCCAGATCTGCCAGTCATCGTTGTTTGTGTGTAATATTCATTGAAATTGTGGTAAGATTGAATTTATTAACCATTTTATTTAAAATAAAGTTTCAATGTGAGATACTAACATACGACTGTAAGTAAGTGAGTCGATGGCAGACTTAGGCAAAGCCTAGAGATTGATCCATCATATGATAGCCTATCAGAGAGGTGTAGAACTACAAAATTATATATGATTGTCATCAAGGAGCATAACACCTATCCTGTTGTATGGAAAAAGATTACTGTTGGAATTGCAGAGGCGTTGTAACCATTAGGGGAGAGGAATACTGGTATACATTGTCACTTCAAAATATAATGGTACAATAGGTTGTCATTAAGAGCTGACCCTATGCGTTTGTTGTACTGTACCTATAGTTAACTGTGGAATATTATTGTATACTTATTATAAAGAAGGATGCATAACCTTCTTATTTCAGGGGTTTTGTGGCCCTGACAGTCACATAAAACCAGGCTCGTGGGAACTGATTGATTCCTGACTTTGTTGCATAATTCGGGCACGTATTGGAGGCCATTGTCTTTTATGAAGTGAACCAGATGGTCCATCGAGCCTAGGACAAGACTTACCAGGGTTCTCCTTCGAAGTTAAGTGCCCGTTCGGCACCGAGAGTCTCAACCTCTATGAACCTCAGTTATTAGAAACAAAACTGACATTATCAAATAAAAGAATTCCACCTGTGATACATGAAAATAAAATGAACGATAGGGAGTGATGATAATCAACAACCTACCATTTTACATATACCAGCATTATCCTATTTAGAAAACTACACCTACACACTTTGATTATATTAATACTTGTATTATGGACAGAAGATCCGTTGTATAAATTGATTATTGTAAATAATTTCATTGATTTCACTTTTGATTGTCAATCCTGATTCAAACAAAATAGAGTCAGGATAATAAATTGAAAAAATTATTAACGTTACACAAAATTCGACCACTGACTTACTTAAGATAGTCTTTTAAAGTGTAGTGTGTATGTGATTGTTGTAGTACTGTTGTGTTGTGTGGATAATAAAATACTTGTGTATATGTTTAGTTGGTTAATGCAACATTACACTACTTATACATAACCCTAGACACCAAACGTAGTCATCATCATCATCATACATTCTAGCCAAAGAATAAGTCTGAGTGAGATCATAAAGGTGGTAGCAGAAAGGTACCCTGTAACTTAACATAATATTTATTATATTCAGGGACCTTCACAGCTGACCTCATTCAGTACATTAAGAGTTCATAACAATTACATTTCAGAACATCAAATCCACCACATTCCCTAATATCAAATAAGGCGAGAAATTTCGCATGTCTCTATTACCTTCCATCTATTAACTATATATTGGTACCACTGGAAAATGCGGTTATCATTCGTTGCCCAGAGATTTGAAGAAGGCTAGCTTATAGTGAATCTTACAAGATTTCTTTTGGATTTCCTGCTATATTGGAGTCTAATTCATTCTGGTGCTACGGTAAAATATATTAGTCTTCAGTGATTTAGTCGTTTAGTTCCTTCATTTATTTCACTGGATTTTTGTGTTAATTTAAACATATTAAATAAACCCATCGCAAAGTTTTCCAGTCATAAATCAAATAATGTAACTATCCGTTATTTCCCGAGATAATAGATGTGCAACATAATCTTAAACGCTAGGCGAGCGAAATTGTTTAATAACCATATTTCTATTTCACCGCGTGTAAATTTTGAGTAATTAACTGTTCATAGTTAGTGTCAATTAAAACGATACATTAGCTAGTCACTCGTGAAGTTCTTTTAATATAAATAATTTAATACCGGAGTGATTTTGCAGGTCTTATATAAACCGCGGGCGTTAGAAATAATTATAGTAGATTTACTTGTTTTATATATTCTTTTTATACAATCTTGCGATCCAACGGTTTTATTATATAGAGAGTCATGTTCAGATGGCTTATGGCATCCCAAAGTATATGTTCCAAACATATTAACATTGACTATACCAAAATCTGATTGTTGGAGACCCTTATAAGTCCTTCGCAAAACCAGCAGAGCTGTTAAATAACCAAACCAACGTCAAATGCTAAATTGTGTTAAGTTTAACTGGAACGGGACAATGCCAGATATTATATTAAATCATATAAAGTTCCCTGGCCTGATGAGGCAGAACTTAAAGCACAAATTTATTTAATCAAAACCCATATGACAGTAAACAGTGTTCCTAACACCAACTATGCAGAGAACAGTTTCAGCTATTCATTCAGAGAACAGCCTGAGAGTAACATTCCGATGTGTAATGATATCTTCTCATTTTCACTACGACAGAAAACCTAGAAAAAACATAACCCTACCAAATACCTGCAGTGCGAAAAGAGGAATAACCCCATCCAGGAAAAATATAAATCAACGCACCAATTCAGCGAAATCTCCGAGAAAAATAGCAGTTGTCTAGACAGAGCTTTTCTGGGGCTGAACTGGACATATAATAGTCTTAAAGACATTGTGTTTTATTAATTCCACGGATGTATGCAGTTTCGGCAGAGGGTAAGTTAGAATGATCGTGAGCTCACGGAATGAATGTAGAGCGTGAAAACGGAACGAAAGAATGTATTCGCTTAATGTTACTACTAATATAACATCTTCTCTGTTATCTATCTCTCACTAAGTCCGAAGGCCCACGGGACAGTTAAACTAAGGACATACCGGTTACCCGTCCCGACTACCCCCACTCCCATTATCAATCCTTTGTTTGATCTGTTGGGTAAACAACCTCGGGTGGGATCATTTTCCTAGTTTTTCCATGTTCCAGAGGGAGGGTCTATGAGAATACAAATTGTTTATTTATTTTCCCTTTATGTAACTATAATTTCACCTGATGACATGATAACGATGTATTAACTGTTGTAACCTATTTTTTTGTCTAAAGATAGAATAAATTTTATAAACCTTAATCTATTAGTTTTGGTCAAGACCTCCCCTGCCCATTATATGTGCCCATAGTTACCTGTTCGTTTCTACGTATGTACGTACTGATGTCACAAAATTGTTTGTGTGTGCGTACGAGAGGATAGTGTATTTGAACCAGCATCAAAAGTGGAAAAAAATACGTCTCCAGTAAGTGTGTCGGACTGGGTAGGTTGGATTGAAACTATTATTAAATCCAAGACAGTATTTTTTTTTTCTACACTCTGTAATCATCGTAAACAGGACTATTTCTCACACCTTTCTCTCACCTAGATTTCACCATCTCGCCTCGGCTCGATTGGGACCATAACAGTTAGGCCTATCTATAAAACTTACGACACATAGTTAGTCAAAAGCATAAATAATAAACAATAAATTGTAACAACTACTTTTGGAGTAACACTGGTCTACGTGTGTATAAACTGCTGCAATCTTAATGTTTGTTTGTTATGCATTGGATTCAAGTTGTATTTTTTCCACTATTAGATTAAGGGCGTTTTATATGAGCATATCACCATATCACTCAAACAGACAGCAAGGTCTTTTCTATTTAGACATGCGCCCTAATATAACGAACGGACCTTGTGTCTAGGTTGAACGGAGTGCGCATCGCCTAGACGAGGCAAACTTTTTTGTTTAAATGTTATATGAAACAGATCGTGATGTATTTTTTTTTTTTACCATTTACAGACACTAATTCAGGTCGCTACAAGTTGTACCACTCTTCTGCTCGCATGATTTTTTTTAAAGCGTAATGAATATCATCATTATGATCATAATTTTCCTTTGTTCTCCTTACGGATATTGGAGCTACCACTACAGCTGGTCCCCTTGCAGGAAGCCTGCACCAAACAGTCACATGATCTTGCAGTAGTGATTGTTGTGGCCATTTGTTTAACATGATGAGGTTGCCAGCCTTAAGCACAATCTCTTATT
This sequence comes from Oreohelix idahoensis, assembly GCA_024509875.1. Classification (NCBI taxonomy): domain Eukaryota; kingdom Metazoa; phylum Mollusca; class Gastropoda; order Stylommatophora; family Oreohelicidae; genus Oreohelix; species Oreohelix idahoensis. The sequence continues at coordinate 284,756 of JAMPIV010004555.1, forward strand.
AGTGGCCTTTTTACGGCATGCCAGATAGTGCAGTTGTCGTATTCTTCCACTGTCTCTTCACAGCCACTCCCGCCCCCCGGGAACTAAACAGTGCGTATTGAATATTTGGTGTTGCAAATGACACGTGGGCTGTGATATCTGCACCTTTTGGTCCGGAACTTGCAATTTCAGCAAGAATTTTTATTTGGAATTGCTTTCCTTAGCCTTTGGCTGTCCCCTGCCTGCCTGCAAGGCTGCAGTGGATGTTAAATTTGTTTTCCCTTTTCGTAGATTGGTTACCCTCCAAGGCTTTCATCTATCTGAAACATTCTGGTTTTCGGACGCCTCAGACTCCGGCCTCAACTCTTCTCCTGTTATTCAAACACCAATTCCAAGGCCTAGGATTCTGGTGTCTGATGATATTGGAGCGCACGCCTTGTGAGCATTTAAACGAAGTTGACAGCTCATCTTCAACCACTCCCAATAATGGCATCACTTGAGATTGACAAAGAAACTAAATGCACTTTCCTGGGACCATCTTATTCCTTTCTATTCCATGTCAACTTTATTGATTTTTTTGTAATCACACTTTTCATGGCTCATGGTCAATGCACCATGAAAACCTTTGAAAGTCCTGGGTACTCTTTTAATGGGTGTTCAATTTAGTCTTAACGTTGCAATGTGCACTTTTTCCGCATTTTCCAGAACAGCTAGCGGGATTTTTGTTGTTCATTACAAGACGTTTCACTTAACCAGTTAGTAAAATGGGGATTTTACGTATGATTTTAATGCAGTAGAACAAAAAATATCTTCATTACACATTTGTCACAGAAAATGGTATGATCTGCAAAATCAGCTGTGTATAACATATGAACAGCATAAGACAGAGCAGAAGCACATCCCATAAAAAGATAATCCAATAAAGATTTTTAAAAATCATCAAGAGAAAAGAAAATAGAGTCATGTTAACCAGACTGAGAACATAAATCCACAGGAGGTAGTCAGGAGAAAATGACAAGTAAAGATATGATGTGTGTTTGCAGCAAAGAAATGCCCAATACACAGATAACAGCTACAGCTAATATTGTGGCAGTTCTTCAACCCAGGTATACTTGATCATGAGAGCGAATGCTTGGTAGAACAAACGATGTTTGATGTATTCTATCTCTGTTATTGTTTATCTTAATGGTAGACCTATATAGGCCTGGCTGCATTAATTTATTGACACTTGTACTGATGACGAACCAAACTTCCACTGATAGTAAGCATTGGTGGACACACTGAGGACGATTAATGTCTTTGTTAATGTCAAACGAACGTATCTTACAAAAAGCGAACACTGTGCCTCAATAGCAAGTAGAATGGACTTCAAAATACAGTCTTATACGATGACATTTTGTCACAGGTAGGTATTAATTGAGAGTCTTGCTTTTTACGGACAGGGGCCCCCAGTTCGTGCCAAACGGCCACTTCTGCCTTGCTGCTAAATAAATCCAGGAAATTTCAGTACTCCATCTTACGAAGCCTAACCACGAGTCCGTCGAATAAGGTAATCCAGGGGGTGAGGAAATAAACTCCAGTGAATTAAATGGTAAAATAGATCTCCACGCGCTCCCCACCTTCAATGGGTGACGGGAACGAGACAACTGGTAGAGTGCTTATCCACTCACAAATAATAATAACTCCAAGTAGCCGGTCGCTAGTGACTCAGCTGACGAATAGCACATACAAAAACCCACAACGAATATGAGTGAGGGCTCAAGGGGCGCCTCTGATAAGGAAAAATTGACGACAGGAAAAACCGTTGGTTTCTTCTTCTTGGTTGTCTGCTGGTAATATCCACATTGACGGGGTGTAAAAGATTATCCCGGATTCCTTAAACGAGTGAATGGCAATTACTGCGGTGCAGCCGAATTATAATCCAAAGTCAGGCTCTGGTACCTGATTAGATATCCCAGAGTAGCATTTAAGCTCGAACAAAGAGCACATACAGCTTACTTCTTGACTAGCTTCTGGAAATAAAATGGTCAGACAAAAAAATTTACATCTCTACGCAAACCAAAGACACTCAACACCAAACATTTACCACCACAACTGACAACGCCATTTCTTCTCTCCATCGCACAACAGTACACGCTCGTCATAACAATACTCCTTGCTCCCCCCTCTGACACAAATTTACTCCCGTACGCGTCTTCAGCCAAGCGTTACGGCTTTGGCCGACGCGCGGTGGTATTTCGCACACAAGCGATAAAAGAGCGCTCCGTTTTGGTCATCCAAACACAGAAACCAAGTACTAGCAAACGCTTAATGCGGAATTAAATTGTCTAAACACAAAAACAAATTAATAGCAAACGCTTAATGCAGAATAAAATTATACACTTATAAAAAGATAATCAGTCACATGAAATAATATACGTTTCCCCTTCTGTCATTTACAATCTATCTCTCCCTCCTTAGTCTGAAAAACAAACCTCTGTCAATGTCATATAAGTCTGGCTGGTGCCTCTAAGGCAGAGTTAAAATTGGTGGCACGCTGTACATTATGTGTCTCTTCTGGTCCCACAAAAGTTACATTTCTTTTAAGAATTAACTATACAAGATGGAATTAATAACCCGGGATTAGATATATATATATATATATATATATATATATATATATATATATATATAGTAAGCGAACACCCCAAATAAATCTAAGAGAATTATATCGGTCTTACCAGCTCAATGAATGAATCTCCGTACAGTATTTAATGACAGCAGCTTTCTACTTGAAGTATTTAGTTACTAGTAGCGAGAATCCGAGAAGCATGACTGGTAAAGAAAGACAGAACCAACGCCTTAAGTACTATGACAGAATGCACGTGCAAACAAGGGACCACTGCTTCAGACGCAAGACCTTCGTTCAGAAGGTCCGATCGTCTCTAGATGAACAGTGCTGGTGGCACGACATGAAAGCAGAAGTTGGCGTGGGCCAACGCCGCTTCTCTCCGTTCGAGCAGGAAACAGAGAGCGGAAGACGAAAGGCTCGAACTCTGCGAGACCGCTTAACTCAAAGAAATGGGAGATGATTCCCGTCTTTTCCCCAGAATCTCCGAATCAAAGACTATTTCACATGCCGCTTTCTAGATGAAAAGATTTTGCAGAGCTAGTCGCAGTTTCACATACAAGAGGTGGGCCTACGTTTGGCTCTACGAGATTGGCAGAATTCAAGAGAGAATATAAGCTATAAAAAATCAGGAATGAGAGAAAAGTGGGCGGTGGCGAGAAATAGAAAGACAATAGACTGGCCTATCAGACTGGAGGGCAGACAATTCTATCCACCTGTGACACATCTACAACTGGTCAGGAAGTTGTTCTTGTACATATATCTGCCTACCTCTATATTTCATAAGTCTGGCCGTTGTTCAAAAATCGATAAGTTCTTCATTATATAATTTCTACTATGTTTTTCTGGCTTTGGATGTAGCATACTGGCTCACTACCAGAGTTGGAAACTTAATCCATTAGCCATATAGAATGTTCGTGAATGACACTAGTCTATGTCTGTACTGGACTAACACTGCTTGCACGTGGTTCTCGAATTATCTTCAGGTTTGCAAACTAGTAATGATCTACATACCATTTTCTTGACGAGATGCTTGAACCAAAATAACTTGACCGTAGCTCGATAACAACATACTGTTGTTTAGAAGAGTCTTGACTTATCTTCTCTGCAAACTGCAATCAGTACTACATTTGATGATAGTACCCGAGCTGGTTTTCTAACAACTATATCGTATAGATGGCTGCTCCTGTTAGCCTACGCTAACCTTCACCGAGCAGGCTTACGAGCAAAAAAAGAACATTTCACGCCTGCTCACAGGTTTTGTAACCCTATGACACGTGATCAAGTCCCGCTATTCACTAATTACAACATCGTTATCCCAATCTCATTTATCTCCCTTTATGACATTCCTACCACAGTATTAATAACAGTAATCTTCTTCGCATCACCCAGTCTATGAATGTTAAAAATAGAGTGGTTGATAAGGGGCATCCCTGTCGTACTCCTGTCTTCACCTCAAAGGTTAGGTTGCTCTGCCCAACACTACACGTAAAGTTGGCATAGAGGTTTTTTATGATTGACACTATGCAGCTTGGAATTCCATAAGCCCTCAGTATTTTCCATAAACTGTCCCTATGTATGCTGTCAAAAGCCTTTTCAAAATCAACGAAATTAATGTAAAGCTGTCTTTGCCATTCTGAGCACTGCTCTATAATGTTCCTGAGAGTGAATCTATGATCTACACATCTTCTGTTCTTTCTAAATCCTGCTTGTTCTTTCCTCAGTTTGTGGTCTACTGCCTTTGAAATTCTCTGTATAATTATCCTGCCTAGTATTTTGCTGGGAACTGAGAGAAGAGTGATTCCTCTCCAATTATTGCAGTCTGCAAGATCTCCCTTCTTGGGCAATTTGACAATTATTCCTTTGTTCCACTCTGATGGTGTTGTCCCCGTTTTCCAGACTTGTGCAAATAGTGGTTCTAATAGTTCTGCTGCCAGCTCAGGGTATGTCTTAAATAGCTCTGCATTTAAGTTATCATGGCCCGGAGCTTTTCCGTTCTTTAACCCTTTGATTGCTGTGATGATTTCTTCTTTTCGTGGAATGTCTGTATTTACATCTATATCGTTTTCAGCCTCAGGAACATTCAATTGTGACTCTGGTGGTTCCTTGTTCAGAGTTTCTCTGAAGTGCTCTTCCCATCTTGTTTCCTGTCCCTCTGCTGTCGTGATGAGATTACCTTGCTTATCTCTTACTAATGTAATATTGTTTGCACCTCGTTTTCTGCTGATGAATTTAGTTATTTTGTATACTGTGCTTTGTTCATTTCTCAGTGCTGCCTCCTCTGCCTGTCTGGCAAGATCGTCTAGGAAATTCCTTTTGTTGGCTCGGGTTTGGCGTTTAACTTCCTTGTCCAGCTGACTGTACTGTTCGCTATATAGTTGCTTTAACCTGGGGGACTTCGCTTCTGTTTTCTTTCTTTTCATTTCCTTTCTCATCGTTATGGTGTTTAATGTTTCTGGTGTTATCCAGTCTTGCTTCTTCCTTTCCTGGAATCCCAAGCATGATTTGCTGCTTTCCTTACATATTGTTGAAATGGTGTTGAATTTCTGGTCTATATCATCAGTCAATGTCTTTTCTTGACTTTTGGCAAATTGATATCGTTTCTTTATGTCAGCCGCAAAAGCTTTTCTGGTAAGGCGGTCCTTCGGTTTGCTGATGTTAAACCTTTTCTGTGTAGTTACAGTTGGTCCAGCACTTCTTAGTTTCACTTTCAGTTTTGCTACTACTAAATGGTGATCACTTCCCACATCTGCACCTCTTCTTACCTTCACATCTTGTAATGCATGTCTCCATCTACCGTTAATCATGATGTGGTCTATCTGGTTTCTGTCCCGACCATTTGGTGATTCCCATGTTAATTTGTGAATTTCTTTATGTGGGAAAAGTGTTCCTCCAATGACCAGGTTGTTAATGCTACAGAAACTTATTAGTTTATCCCCATTTTCGTTTGCTGTTCCGCTGCCGCATTTCCCCATTGTTCTTTCATTATATGTATTGTGTGTACGAACTTTCGCATTGAAGTCTCCCATTACTATAACAAGATCATATCTAGGTGTGTCTTCCATTTCTTTCTGCAGTTGTTGATAGAATTCATCCTTGACCTCCTCATCGCTATCATTCGTTGGTGCGTAGCATTGTATTATTGTAGTGTTGGTGAATCTCCCTCTCAATCTTAATCTTATCAGTCTGTTGTTGATGGGTTTCCATTCCAGTAATGTCCTTTCTATTCCTTTCTGTAGAATAATGACTACGCCTTCATTGTGCTGTCCATCATCTCTTCCAGAGTAAAGTACTGTTTCTCCTGTTGCTGTTTTAACTTTTCCTGCCCCTGTCCATCTGCTCTCGCTTATCCCTAGAATGTGTAACCTATAGTTTCTCATTTCTGCCGTGACCTGTCTTAGTTTACCTGTCTCGTTCATTGTCCTGACATTCCAAAATCCTATTCTTGTATCCTGTTTTGCGGTCAGGACATGTCCTCAGAAGAGACCCCGATGCCATCACAAGAACAGCTATGCTTTGGACCCCTGAAGGAAAACGAAAGCGAGGCCGACCAAAAACAACCTGGCGTAGGACTGTGGAGGCTGAGATGCAAAGAATGAACCAGAGATGGGGCACTGTACGAAGGATGGCCACCGACCGAGCAAAGTGGAATCAATTTGTTGTTGCCCTACAAGATGCCACTAGGCGTGATGGCCACTGACTGCTTTGACGGTCGGCGGCTAAGGATCAAAGAAGAAGAATCTTCTTCATTAATTAACACTTCGCCCTACTAGCCAAGTAGCTTGAACCCTTGGTTCTCAAGGCAAAGGCACTGGTTCAAAACCAGGCCGCATCACGCTCCAGTCAACTAAGTTGTGAAAATGAGCACCTTACTCTGTAAATTATGGAAGGCAATGGTAGCTATGAATGGAACTAGTCACTCCATCTCATAAAGCTTTCACCCAGTATAATAAAATCTCGAACTCTTCACTCCCCTACTACAGTATCTGCTATACGACTATCTTCACTTTCTTCAAATAGTCCATAAGCTTTCTGTGCCAAACTGATAGTAAAACCTCATTTGTCATTAATACTTATCATAACAGTATGACTGAACAGATTATAGCTTCGTAATCAAAAACAACATATACTGTACCACCTTCAAATAAAATATTTATAACAATATTTGTTTAAACCCACCAGCATAAATCCATTCGGTCAATTCATGTAGCTCTGATATCAAACCACCTGCAGTGTTGTCCTATCACAGGCTGCTGGAGACACTCAAAGATAACAGTCGAACGGCAACAGCTAACTACTACACGTGCTATCACTAGTGACAAGTATGCCACGAAGCGCTCAATCTAAGATTTTTTAAAGGAAAAAGTTATAGGTTAATTGCTATCATTTCTTCAACTGAGATGTAAGGCAGTTCTATTGTATAGCTGTGAAACATGGGGAGCAGCAAAAAAAGCAAGCAAGAAATTACAGATTTTTACAAGTGGCTGCTTATGTAGAATATAAGGATTGAAATAGTATGACCAATGTGAAACTGATGACAAGAACCAGACACGAGCCAATGGAACATCAGGTCAGATTTAGTTAGCTTTGGATATGACACCGCGGTAGCGAGTGGTTAGTGCACTGGCTTCCTAGCTCGGGGCTCCATGGTTCGATCCCCAGTTAAGGCAAGATATTTTAGAACACTCCACGGTCAACCCAGCCTCAAGAATTGAGTACAAGAGCAACTTCTGGGAAGGTTAAGGCGGCCGGTGTGATGCTGACCACATCATCCTTAGTGTGCCGATGGCCAAGAAAATATGGGCCTAACACGATATTCCCAATATGCCCCAATGGGCGTGTAACGGGATCCTTTACCTTGGATAGGACACACAATGAGGCAGCATGTTGACAGCATTACATGGTAGTCGCTGTCATAGACTCCTCATGGTAATAGATATAAAGAGAACTGCAGCCACATATGACTGGGACAAAGACGACAAGAAAAGGCCTTGAACGGATGGCATAAGACAGATAAACGTGGCATGAGTTCTTGACGGCATTTGCTACTTAGGGAGCTGAAGGAACTAATGATGATGACCATGATGATGATGATGATGATTATGATGATGATCATTATGTTGATGATGACGATGATGATGATTATGATGATGATGATTATGATGATGATGATGATGATCATTATGTTGATGATGACGATGATGATGATGATGATGATTATGATGATCATTATGTTGATGATTATGATAATGATGACGGTGATGATGATGATTATGATGATTATGATGATCATTATGTTGATGATGACAATGATGATGATGATTATGATGATCATTATGTTGATGATGATGATGATGATGAGGACTTCTAGGAAAAGTAATAAGAAGACGCAACATTCATCGACCCCATTGTTAAAGTGGGTTTCGTTGTATTTCACTTATGTCACTGGCGACCACTTCTGTTAAAGTGTAGGCTCCAGAGGGATGATTAGTTTAAATAGCATCAGCAGAAGGTCCAAATGTTACGAGATAGATTTCGTAAGCATCTTACTGTATAATATTTGGTGTATAAATTGGACTGACACTTAAGACGTACGCAAATGAATAACTTGACAGAAGTCTGGGTCACAGTTCCATTATATAATATTGACAGCATAGTACTGGACATCAGTAACAATAGTACAAAATACTTGCATCATTATAATATGTAGTACCGTCATCCTAACGTACAGGTAACAACTGCATTCAATGTAAGTGCGGCATTCACTCCTCGCACATGTATCTCTATCTCTGGTCTGTATTCAATGTAAGTGCGGCATTCACTCCTCGCACATAGATCTCTATCTCTGGTCTATATTCAATGTAAGTGCGGCATTCACTCCTCGCACATATATCTCTATCTCTGGTCTATATTCAATGTAAGTGCGGCATTCACTCCTCACACATAAATCTCTATCTCTGGTCTAACCACCAGGCATCCAAGTTCCTCCTGAACTTCACAGCGCGGGAAAACCACAACGCGCTTACATAGACCTCCCATTGGCGCGGGAAAGCACACAACGCGCATTCAAATAATAACATATAATGGTCTTACCATACACCTCCTTCTGACACGGGAAAACGACGTGTCTTTTAATAAATCCACGTCCAAGCGCGGGACAGAACACAACGCGCTGGTAAATAACAATATTCCTTGTATAAAGGCATTGTAAATACACCTTACGCGGAACATCATCGCGTCACATTCCATATATCATAATCAAAATCACAGACATTATTCACCTACTCTAGAAAACACCGACCGTCTCCCACAACGGATGGCCACAGACTCCCCTTAACAACTCAGTATACTTCTCTGACGACATTCACTTCGCACGCTTTTCTCATGAGCCCATAAACCTCGATTCACACATGAACGCCCCTGAGTATTCTTCAACCATGCTCTACGTGCTTCTAACAGTGAACTTTTAAATGTAACATTCCAAGCTTGCATACTTCAATAATAATACACTCTAAACAGAGTTACACCCTTCTCTACCCACACACATGTACATGTACACACGTCGTGTATCTCATGACATTAAACAAACACCAGCCCCGTACACAAAATCCTTAACACCTAACTCTAACTTAGAATATGACTTAACACCCATATTTACAAAGAAGGGTCTAGAAAATTACAAGTCAATGACACGTAAGATCGAGGAAAAAAAGAAACAGAGGAAGACAGGTAGAGACCTTCTTGGATTTATTCATTCATCATCTCTCTGGATCAGAGACCTTCAAAGAAAATATCTCATAGCATGATAAAATATCTTTGTAGAACTGGAAGCATCTGAAGTACTGGGATTCTGTTTTGTCCCGTTTTGGCAAGGCGCGCTCCTTTGAACGTAGACAAAAGGTCATTTTAATTTTCCTCTTCCAACATTATGGAGCGTGGAGCCACCACTACAGCTGGACTCTCTGCAGGAAGCCTGCACTAAGCATTCACATGCTCTTGCAATGGTGGTTTCCGTAGCTGTTAGTTCTATATGATGAGGTAGCCAGCCTTGTGCACATTCTTGTATTAATCGCATTGTACGACGTGACAAATGGAGCAGTAGCCATATCCTTTCTTTGTCTCAGGCGTACACGAATGATGGCAGCCGACCAATCCAAGAAGAGACAGTTTGTTTCTGCCCAACATGACGCCACCATGCGTGATGGTCGCTGAATGCTTTGTCAGTCAGCGATCAAGGACTAAAGAAGGAGAAGAAACCGAATATTTTATTAAACATTATCGTAACCCTACCAAAAAAAAAACAGTTACAAAGTGAAGGTCAGAGACCCCTAGGAACTACATGGGGCAGACAAAAGGTGCGTCGGTTATATTAGGACGAAAGTCCAAATATGCAAGAATGTGAGTTCTGATATGGTAATTGTAAAAGTGCACATAAAGATGACGACCATGCTCCAACAATGCAAGAAACAAAGGATAATAACAATCAAAGTATTACTTTCTTCTTATTTTCTCTGCTGCTTGTACCCTGATGGTTTCACGAGGGTTTATGTATTGGCTTCCTGTGCAATGCAAATACTACAGCCTTGGTGATTATAAAAAAATGTATGTCTGTCCTTCTCTCAATCACCCTCTCAGTTCATATTTTTACTATGTTATTTTCAATTTCTGATTGTTTTGAATTTTTTTATTTGAATGTTATATCTACTAGCTGATTAATATTCACTTCCGCTAGTTGGTAGTTAATATTTACTTTTGCTTGTTGTCCAAACCAATTTATTGTTTGTTTCACAATGTATTCATTCACTAAAACTCTTCACCTCAACGTGTCGTTATCTCACTGTCTTTGCTATTCTTATTGATTCAACGGCGTTTGGGTTCTCGCCCTTCAGCACAATGCCGAGTGGTATTGGTATTTGTATGTGTTCGCAAGTTGTTCTTTCGCTCCACAAAACGTGTTTCAATTATCTTGCCTCGGAGGAAGGAGCATTTTCCTAACATCATCGAGTGCTGGGAACTCGAAGAGGTGGTGGTCAACAGTTTCATAGAGGTAGGGGCATAGCTGGCACTCTGAGGTGTGTTGTGGCTGGATTCTGTTCTAGTGATTGCTGAGTGCTATATGTTGTGTTCGGAGCCGAAAAATGGTGCTATGATCCCTCCTTGTAAGACTGCTGATGTTGTCATTAATATCAGGACCAGCCATATGCCAGTAATCTCTACCAGTGTTTCACATGGCTAATTTGTTCAGCCAAGTATCTTTGTTGTTCGCATGAGTTGTTTGGGTGTTCGGAGAGTTGTTGCTGTGAGTGGTTGTTCCCGTCTTGTTTCCTTGTTTGCTAATGTGTCTGTCTTTCAATGACATTACCTACTTTTCTCAGATTTCCTATTTCACCGAAATGCATTAATAGTTTATTTCTCTCCAGACACTGCCTATGACAGGCCAATATAGATACAACTTTGGCATATACGCTCTGTAACGGGAAAATCTTTTTTTTTTTTAATTGAAAGCATAGCTTCGAACAAACGACATGAAGAAAATAGAAGTACTGTATACGAATCCAGTCCCAGAGAGCAGATAAGCTACGCTATTTCATTCGGCAGCTGTAGTAAAATGCTGTCGTTCGGGATCTAAATTATTGGAACCACAACAGAAGTACCGTACATACGCTAGCGTTTCAATGGAAAAAGAGAAGACGGAAGAGTTAGAAATGTGAAGTATGATTCACGTAAATCATATACACATATAGAAAACAAACATACAGACTGAGAGATAGCTTGTAGACAGATAGACTCACTGACTGACCGACAGACATGCAAGCAGACAGACAGACAGACAGACAGACAGATAGATAGACAGATAGATAGATAGATAGATAGATAGATAGATAGATAGATAGATAGATAGATAGATAGATAGATAGATAGATAGATAGATAGATAGATAGATAGATAGATAGATAGATAGATAGATAGATAGATAGATAGATAGATAGATAGATAGATAGATAGACACGCATTTTTATACTCACTATCACTGGCCGTGTTTGTGAGACCTTTCCTAACATTACTCAATCTACCCTTGAGAGCACAATTTACATTTCCCTCACATTAGCACTACAAAATCTAATATCAGAAAAAGCCTGCCTTCACTGTTTTGTTTAAATGTAAAGGTATTAGACATATTCAATTTTTCCTGTTAACCTTTTCAAGCGTAAGCTAAGCCACTAGATTGCTCTGGTAAGTAACAAGATTACCATAAATACCTTGGGCAAATGAGATGGTTTTATTTATGGACTTGTTTAACTTTGCTTATATTTTGGGGGAATGGTGTAAAAGTGGTTATACAGTGAAAAATAACTGGAATCGGGAACCAAAACCCCCTGAAAGACATAAAGTAAGGGGGATAATAGGACAGAAATCTAAATTGGTCCAAAGATTGCACGAGCCGAAATGAAAGTAAACATAGACGGTCTAGTGTCGATAAGCATTACGTTAATGTATTCAACACGTCACAAAGATAATAAGAATAATTTCCAGCAGAATTGCACTCTAAGAAATACCCCTACACAATGTAGAATTATAGGTATATCTTGGCAGTAATGCAGACAGAGCGGGAGGGACAAAGTATGTTATCAACATTAGGATACAAACATGCTAGAGGAGCTTTCGTTGTAATGGAAATATGTGAAATCAAGTCCAACATACACATCAGAATCTTCTACTCAAATGTTAAGTCAATGTCAATATTTACCCTTTTTTTTTTTTTTTTTGTCTTCTAGGGTCGGAGTGGCTAAGAGGTATGGCGTCCACCTTGAATTCTAGAGTTCCGGGTTCGATTCCCAGTTGAGGGAATATAATTTACGGCGATATATTTTTTCAAAACCAGCAATCCTGGTCCTAATGATGTTACACTCCCCCCTGGCCTCCTGGATAGTGAGATCGAATACCTAGCCTTCTCACGCGGCAGGAGGACTTGACATGTGTTTGTTGGTCTATACTTCTTGGTGAGCTAAAAGATATTGATTGATTGAATAGGGTTTTTGTGGTCTGGTTATTTTCCTTGAAGAGTAAAGCTGGAAACATTACATCCCTTGAAAGAAGGGGAAAAACTCACATCCTATTTCAAAACTTTAGGTAGAAAATTATTTTTCTAAATCTTGTAACTATTTAAAGTATTTAAGAATCAATCCAATAAAGATCCACATTCTTCTAAATGTGCTGCAGATGCTGAACTGTTAAGGCATTGGCTTTAATTCTTCCCCAGCCTAGCTTTGACCAGTGCACTTGCTTATATATATACAGGGTGATCGAGAAGTCTCTCTGCAGTGGGTTCAGTGCTTTAATAATATGAATGTAACATTTTATGATGCAGCAAACAACATTATTTTAATTGACTTTAATTAGATTTACTTTACTACTATATAAAAGTACTTTTTTTAAAATTTTCACATAAAGCATTAGTGTCTGTTTAAATAATTTAAATTCCTATGTAAAATAAAGAAATGTAGAGTTGTAAATTACGACCTTTTAATAATAATGTTATCGTTTGGATTGTTTCCCTTGATTCATAGTATCACAGCGTGATTAACACAGCTGTGGACTGGCGGTGCTCCGCTGGGAGCAGGTACGTAATGTCAGTCGGGTATGAGAGGTGTTCTCATACACCTAACTAACAACACGAAACTGCGAGGTCAACAGGTCAGGGGTGAATGCAAGGAGCATTCTGATTGGGGCAGTGAAGAAGCGGGGGTGAGGAGAGTGACGAGGTTTCTGGTGGTGATGGTGAACTTGGATTGTCGAGTGCAAGAAGATATTTATTTGTGTGAATATAATGGATTTTGTGATCTGGGATGTTCATGAATGTGATACACTTCGCTGACTTTATATATTATTGTAATTTTGTGGTCACAGTTATTTGAATACATTAGACAGAGTTGGGAATATTTATTAGTGTTGGTTATTACTTGAATGTGTTCCACTCCATCCCTCTCTCTCTCTCTCTTAATTAGTATTTCGAGGACTAATACATATGTGTATTTAATGTAAAATGCCCTGTGTCAGGTGGGGGCTCGTCCGGGATCCAGAGGGTGTTCTCTAGGAAACCCATCTTACTGTTGCCAGATTTACGCAAACCCTTTGTTTTGCGGACAGACGCATCTTCTGTGGGAATTGGGGCTTGTTTAATGCAAGACCACCAGAGTACCTTACATCCAGTGATGTATGTGAGTCGGAAGCTGTTGCCGGCTGAGACTAGGTACTCCACGATTGAAAGGGAATGCCTGGCAATTGTGTGGGCAGTTTCAAAGTTGTCCCGATACTTGATAGGTTCACATTTTGTATTACAGACACACCATCGACCACTCTCATTTTTACAGTCGTCGAAATCGACAAGCTCAAACTTAACTCGCTGGGCCCTCTTACTGCAGCAGTACAAATTTACTGTTTTACCCCTAGAGTGTAAGCTTAACGTTGTAGCTGACACTCTGTCTCGTTTGTAGAATGCTCGTTTATTTCTTGGATTCCCCCCCCCACCCGATGTTTAATTGAATATGCAAGATATGTGAGGACAGGAAGGATATGAGTGTATACTTGACTCAAAGGCCGGATGTTGGGTGTTTGGAGTGCGTCCAGCCGCCCTCCAGAAAGAAAAATAAAACTTCGTTTTTCCCCCCGGGGGGGGGAGAGTAGATGTCACAGCGTGATTAACACAGCTGTGGACTGGCGGTGCTCCTCTGGAAGCAGGTATGTAATGTCAGTCGGGTATGAGAGGTGTTCTCATACACCTAACTTAACAACACGAAACTGCGAGGTCAGCAGGTCAGGGGTGAATGCAAGGAGCGTTCTGATTGGGGCAGTGAAGAAGCGGGGGTGAGGAGAGTGACGAGGTTTCTGGTGGTGATGGTGAACTTGGATTGCCGAGTGCGAGAAGATATTTATTGTGTGAATATAATGGATTTTGTGATCTGGGATGTTTATGAATGTGATACACTTCGCTGACTTTATATATTATTGTAATTTTGTGGTCACAGTTATTTGAATACATTAGACAGAGTTGGGAATATTTATTAGTGTTGGTTATTACTTGAAAATGTTCCACTCCATCCCTCTCTCTCTCTCTTGTTTAGTATTTCGAGGACTAAGACGTATGTGTATTTAATGTAAAATGCCCTGTGTCACATAGTATTCAAGCACTGAACCAACTGCGGAGAGACTTCTCGATCACCCTATATATATATATGTGTGTGTGTGTGTGTGTGTGTGTGTGTGTGTGTGTGTGTGTGTGTGTGTGTGTGTGTGTGTGTGTGTGTGTGTGTGTGTGTGTGTGTGTGTGTGTGTGTGTGTGTGTGTGTCCCCCACACAGAGAAATGAAAAAAGCCCGAAAATCAATAACTTTGAAACAGTAGTCAGTGGGGACAACTCTCTATTAAATAAGCAAAACAACCGCCATGGTATGCAAGGCCGTTAATTTAGAAAAGGGCAATCAGCAAAGTACTAGAGACAACGTTGAGGGGAAAAAACAATAACATTAAAGCACATACTCATATAATTTCGCAATAATCGTCGTATAAACGGACATTATAAATACAATAATGTAATCAGAAAAAAGGCGACATTATTTATTAAAGTTGACGTTTAAATGCAAAAAACGAGAGCCACGCTGGTGTAATGGTTGCCACATTGCGCTGGCGATCAGGTGTTCAAGGTTCAAACCCGGGCGTAGGCATGTGAAGGAGTGTCATCGATAAGGTGACCATATTTTCAAAACCATAATCCGGGACAAAATTGTAGATTTGACCTATTTCAATGCAAAAAATCGGGACAAAAGGGTAAAGAAAAGGTCAAAAGTCGGGACATGTCCCGGAAAAATCAAGTTGATGTCAATTTAAAATAATATACATTTTATATATACATTTGAATAACATACATTTTGCTGTATAAGTTTAACTACTTAAACTAATAAGAGAAAAAACATCAATAATCCTTACATATGGTGAAGCTGAGTTACTGTACTTTTCAGATGAGTGGATTTTTATCAATAGGTCCTTCTTTGCAAGCAGCATCTTAAAAAACTCGACACATGTTTCCTCACAGTTCACTTTGGTTGTCAACATAGCTTTCAAAGTTTCAACACCTAGCTGTGTTTTATCACTTGCCCATAAGCTGTTCATCAAAGAAACACTCTTTCTGGGGCAGCATTTGTTCCAGGTAGACAGAAAAAAAACTCTGCCAACTTCAAAATATTTGAAAATGTCACATTATTGTTTTTGAAGTGGGAAACCATTTCAATCCAACGTTGTGGTGGCAATGTTTTTTGGCACTCCATTCACTAATTTTCTGAGAAGTAACAAACTGCTTCATATAGACATATTCGTCATAAATTTCAGTTTCTGTAAAGTGGGCTGAAGGTAATATTTGAATTACTAGTGATGATATCTCAATATCTGTCCAAATTGGTATTCTGTTCAGCGTTACCCAGCTGTAGGATTCTAGGTCTTGAAAATTTTTTGCAGCCCATTTATTCAAATAATTGAAAGCTGTTTCATATAACGAAGAAATGCTAGCATGAAACTTTTTCACATCCTCCTTTGGAAGTCCTTCCATTTCCAGCTTTTCAGGTATTAGCTTAACTCTTGATGGCAAGAAACAGTCTTCCAGTTTGGACTTCAAAATAGTTTTCAACCTGTTGATGCTGTCAATGACTTCAAACACATTGACCGTCTGTCCCTCTATTTTTTGCACTGCTTCGTGGAATGGAGAGGCCTGACTGTGAACAAAAACAAGTCATGCCTCAGATAGAGGATTTTCAAAGAATGTCTGTATAACAACTGGGCATCTGTCTTGAGATTGAAAATATGATTTTAGAGGCAGGAACATCTGAAGAACCCTTTCAACAGCAGGCAGCAGAGCAAGCCACCTAGCCTGAGCATAACCTAAGATCATCTGGAAGTCTGTTTCCACAAACTGGCAAAACTCCTTGAGTCTTTCAACTCGTACTGTGTATGATTTGAAGAGTAGATAAATTTTAGCAATAATCAGCTCGACATCAACAGGCAGTACATCTGCAGCTGTTCGAACAGTATTGTGGAAAATATGACCTGCACACCCAACTCCTATAAGACCATGTCCAAGGTTTTCTTGCAGTTTTTTGAAAACATTGTTCTGTCCTTTCCTTTCAGCACCTCCAAATTGGAATTTGTGTTGTCTGCGCATAATCCAACTACTTTCCTGTCTAAACCATTTTCAGTTATGCAGTCATTAAGAAAACTACTTACAATATCAGATGTTTCACCTGGCAATGACTTTAACTCTAATATTTTAATTTTCACTCCATTACTGTGATCAAAGTATCTGACAAGCAAAGGAAAAATCTTGAATTCTTCGTGGTTGGATGCATCTGTCAGTACAGAAATAAATGTAGACTTTTCTAGGTCACACCTTAACTCATTTAGAATATGGGGTGCCAAGACATTTCGAATAATGGCTTCTGTTTTCGTACGTGCACATGCAAATTTTGGCTCTAAAGTAACCTGAAGTAATTTTGATGTGCAATCCATAGACCTGAAAGTATGATTGTGTAGCACTGTATGGTATGCAAAGGCGCCTTCTATAGCAGCTAATTGCTCTTCTTGGTCACCAATTTTATCAGCTCTGAAGAAAGTGATTAACGACGAGCTTGATGCAGCTGTAACCACGGCTCTCTTATGTGTCTCACTGCTTATGTGGTTCTTAATATCACCACGTCGACTATGGCTTATCGAAAACCCCGAGGCACATATATTGCATCGTACATTGAAGTTTTATGTACTCTTTTTAATAAACCGATATTCCTTTTGTAAATCTTCATTGAAACTGCATTTACGCTTTGTTACCATTTTCTTACAACAATAACAAAATATGCACAAATGGTTCACCGTTTAAATTAAATAAACGTATACCGTACGCAAAATCGTGGTACTTTACCACTACCTAAAATTTCAAATAACTGCGAATATCACATTGGAACTACAAAACTAATTCGCGGTCATGACAACCTCTTGTGCTGTTTCGGCGCCAGTTCACTAATTAAAAATTCCCTCAAGTCAGCCACGGAATAATTTTTTTTTTTTTTAAATCTGTGAGATTTATGCCAAATTGGCAAATTCGTCCAAAACCGGGACAAATTGGCGTCCCGGATTGCATCGAAAAAAAGTCGGGACAAATTATCAAAAATGGTCGAAAACCGGGACTGTCCCGGAAAAAACCGGGACGTCTGGTCACCTTAGTCATCGACCGGGATTTTGACTGAATAACCTGAACGGCTCCTGAGAT
The DNA here is from genome assembly GCA_024509875.1 of Oreohelix idahoensis. Taxonomy (NCBI): domain Eukaryota; kingdom Metazoa; phylum Mollusca; class Gastropoda; order Stylommatophora; family Oreohelicidae; genus Oreohelix; species Oreohelix idahoensis. Next base: position 302,649 of record JAMPIV010004555.1, read on the forward strand.
AAACCCTCTGTGGATGGGAAGGAGCGAAGCTCCTGACCGGGTTGGAAGGAAAGTCCACAGGCTCCTTAGCCTCGCAATGATATGTCATTCGGCCGAAGGGCTGAGAAGCCCAAGTGCCGCTGGTTTTTAAAAAAAAATGTGCTTCAATGTTGTAAATTTATGCTCTCCGAGGACACTCCCCATGATTTACATTCATTCTTATGAGAAAACTAGTCTTGAATTATGTGAGTTTTGAATTATGCGAGTTTTGAATTATGCTAGGTTTTCAGGGACGCATCCCTCGCGTTTAGTGTGTGTGAGTGTGTGTGTATATATATCTTCTTCTTCCTCGTTCGCATTCAGACTTCCGCATTTATGACTTTAATAAAGGAAGTAGTTAACTCAAGGTTCCCGACATCTCCAAACAGTTTTTCGTTGACAGAAGTGGGTTGTTGCCATATGCTACTCCGTTCATTACTGTAGGTTGGGCAGTACCGCAGCAGGTGTTCGACTATATATATATATATATTGCTGTTGTTGTTATTGAACTAGGGCTGCTGAGCTTCTCGCTCTTTAGCAGCCAATACCAAATTGAAGACTCATTGGTATTATCTACACTGTAGATCTAGGCTTTTCCTGTGGCTTTTCTGCCATTCTGAAACGTGTTGAGTTGAAGTCATGAGCTCCAGTTTATGCAGCTTGGCTTGCATTTAAAGGATCGTTACATCTGGTCCCAAGCTAGGAGTAAGAAGTGCATGGCATACTGTGCATTCCCCGCCATCCATGAGGGCTCTCAAACTATGCAGAGCTAAAATACTGTACTCTGGCTTGGGGCTCTCCAAAGGAATTGTCACGTCCTGCACAGAGCCACTTCTCAACTTCCCCTGCCTATCACTGTGTCCATAGTGAGATCCTTCTGCATGCAGTCAACCAAGTCAAAGCCAAAGGATTCGGTTTAAGGCACTGGCAGATGCCTTTTTTCACGTGTTCTTAAGGGTCGTTACTTTAACAATAATTCCCATTAAGACACCGTGTTTCAGTTTCCTCAGATTCAGGTTTTCCTTGTTAAAATAGTTGAGTTTTCTATTGTCAAGATCCTCAAAATCTGGCCCTGATAACGGAAATCTGATCTTATTCTTCACTCTGACAGGTCTGGTTGTCGTCTTGGCAAGCCATTCACAGTGTCTGAAAACTGCAAAAAGGTCAGGTTATATTGCCTGTCTTCCCCCGCATTACGAGGGGCGTTCAGAATGTAATTGTCATAGATTTCCGATAGGAGAATTAAGACTAGGTTTGGTCCCTTCTGAATAGGTTTGAATAGGTGTTAGACTCAGTGAGAGTTAGTGAAAGGTAATAGAATTTCCACACACGTGAGATGATAGATTTGATATAGTGGCTGTCTCTGAAAGCGAAAGGAGTTCTTCTCTCTCTCACCTATCTTCTACAACAGTTGTTACAGCGTCAGACAGACTACACCAATATACATATTACGTATATTTCTATCACTCACAGGCACGCACATACACGTGACGACAGGTAAACACACAGACGTGGGAAAACTATAACAATGATATATATATTATCTAGAACGAGCTGACCAAACACGATTATCAAGTTCAAGAGCGATTTTAATATCAGGAAAAATCGGCTCACAACATCAAAGAAAGTACATCAAGGAAAATACATATACACATAGTCATAAAAAAATCAAGTAAATGTTGCAAGGATGATAGCCCCGTTATAGTGTTAAATCTAGGTTTAGCCCGGCCCCGTTAAGGGAACAGATGATGGCGCCCGAGTCACAGATACATAGGGTTTGAGTCTAAGAGTTTTCTTTGTTTTATCTCGTAATTATATGCACAGAGTTTGAAAAAAATCTGATTTAACCTAAGACAAAACACAAGAACTCTAGCCTTAGCAACAATTATGCAGATGGGAAGAAAAAAAATTAGGACAGCAACAGGGTGTCAAAGATATAATAGTGAAAATATCACTCAGACCAGCGTACACTCATTCATTCCGCCATGGCTTCTCATTCAGGTACTCACGACTTTGCTCGCTGCCTCTTGGAAACACATTGATTTTAGATTTTCACACAGACTCAAAAAATGCAGTCTTCTGCCAAGAAGTCCCAGTTCCAAAAGACGTATTTAACTTGGAGTCTCCGGGAACGACTACTTGGGTATGCAAATTTGTTCAAATGTCTGATTAAGTCACCTAACAATTATTCCAGGCGCGGGAGTTAGCAGAGCACAGTGTCAATAGCGTAGGTTTCTAAAAAATGATGAATGTCAGGTCGGTGCCTTCTCTCAGTATAGGATTCACTTTAGTCACACCACAGATTTGTCCACAAGATATAATCTAGTCGGGAAATGATTGTTAATATTCACGCCACCAGGCAGCAAATTATATAGAGTTTCTAGAAGAAATTAAGTGCTGGCTCCAAGGTCCAGTATTTATCATTACAGTCTTTGAAAACCCGTTATAGGGATATTAGTATTTCTGTCTAACTTGCACCGTCAGATCAGTGTTACTTGAGAAAACCCACGTGGTTCAAAATAAGGACTGTCTAGTTCTTCACAAGTATGGAAACTACTACTAGGTGCTGGTAAAGTTAGGGTCACCCCAAAACTTTCACTGTGTGGAGGAAAAATAACACATATAATATAATAAACAGAATCTGTACTGGTTAAACTTACATTTAAACTTGCAAGCAGAGAGCTTTGCTTATCATTTAAACTTCCCGTGACGTAAGTTATATTTAAAATCAGCAATCCTCATAAATTAAGAACACGTGCGTATTCCGTCACCATTCATGAGGCTGGATTCTAGAGTTTATACGTTAGTTTAGAAAAATACACTCGACTGAGTATTAGCAGTTAAATTAAATTTATAAATAGCTACAATTGCCGTTATAAGCTAGAAATTTTAATTTTATTCTGCTTTCCACTGAATGCTTCCCTAGAAAATATAATAGCCTACCACTTTATTTCTCTTCTGCGCTTAAGAAATAGATTAAAATGAATTAAGCGATTTAACACTTTAACACTCACAACATCTATATATCTATCATATTAATTACCTCAACCACAGAATTACAGGTAGTCGCACAACTTAAGAATAAAATGCTGAAAATATTTCTGGAAGTCTAGAAGTTCGACAAATTGCCGAAACAAACTGAGATCTTCGCTAACAGCTATTCTGTTTTCGAGCGACCTATCTACTGTGGAGTCTATGAGCGAGAATGAAATTAAAGTTTCAAACTTGGCCAATATCTTAAAATCAGACAAAGGGCCCAAACTTATTTCGCCAAGCGAAATTATCTCCCCTACTCCCAACATTTACGTCCGCTTAACGCGTGTCGTAACTGTCACCTACTGACCACGATGTACGCGTGTCAGTTTCAAATCCCAGACAGCCTGACTCCATTGCAGGGCAGTTTTCACACTACAGCTGACCATGGCCCAAGTGAGCGCCGTGTCAGTTTGGGATTTTCCAGACAAATGTCTGGATACTGACCGGTGCAGATGTAAAGTATCACACCTCACCGGGACTTATGCCGAGAAGAAGCTCGCGCGCTCGGTGAGAATGTAGACGATTTGCTACGTCCTGTGTTCAGCGAACCGACTTATCACGCCTTCTGACGCCCTGCAGCCCTGACATCTACGTAATATCGTCCTAGCGCGATTCTCAGTTTAAGAGAAAGGAAAACAGGTAAAGTTTGCGAATTATATGAAAATAATATACGCAAAACGAATGGATGAAAAATATACAGGAAAAAATGAAATACAGAGATAATAAAAGAGAGAATTTGGGTGAAAGAATAGGAAGAAGGTGTAGGAAATTAAATGAATATAAACCCTACGTGACAGAGCCTCCCCCCTTTAAGATATGGAAGCACTCCATGTCTACGTTATGGAGTTTAATTTCCTATAACCGTAGCTTCGGGGTGTCTGTCCTCTTCCCTCTCATATTCCCCCTCCATCTCTGTCCAATTCCTACTCAAGTCCACTCCTCAAAGTTTCCTTCCCCCGGAATGTCTCCCATGCGCGCTTGAAAGAGCGTCGCCGCTTCTGACATTTTTGAAAGATTTCCTGTGATAGCGGTGGAATATCCCTGCCACTATCATCATCTTCGTCAGTTTTGGCGATCGTCAGGAGATGGTCGGAGGTTGGCACTGGTTTTTCCAAGTATCTCTTTAAGAGATTTAAATGGAAAACCTTCTCCTTTCCTTCAATAGAGATCTGGTAGTTAGCCTTAGAAATCTTTTTCAGGACGGTAAACGGCCCTTGCCATCCGATCTTCAGTTGGTTGTTCTCAGTAGGGAGTAACACCAAAACTTTCTCTCCTGCTTCCAGTTCTCTCTCTTCCGCGACTTTCCTGTATCGGTTAGCGTGCTTTGTGCGAGCTCGCTTAAAGTTAGTCGTTGCTAGGTCCCACCCTAGTTTCAACCTTTCCTTTAAAACCGACACATATTTACTGGCTGAGACGACTGTCTCATCCGCCTTCTCGTCTGTCAGAGACTGAAGTAAGGCTTCAAGCGGGCCCTTAATGGGTCTGCCAAATAAGAGTGTAGCTGGCGGAAATCCTGTGGAAGTATGAGGAGATTCTCTGTAGCCAAATAATGCTGCAGGAATACAGAGATCCCAATCTTCAGGTTTCACTTGTGCCAGCTTACTTAGCATCATGGTGAGGTTTCCATTAGCACGTTCCACGAGCCCATTTCCGGCCGGAGTATATGGCTTAGTGTGGATGTGCTGGGTCCTCAAGATCTTAACGATCTCATCCATCAACAGGTTTCGGTATGGAGATCCATTATCCGTCAACACTTGCTGAGGGAATCCCAACCGAGTGAAAATCTGCACGAGGGCTTCTGCGACATGCTTGGCATCTGCGCATGTTAGCGGTATAGCTTCTGCCCATAAAGTGCATGTATCGACTAAGGTCAGGATGAACCTGTTCCTTCTTTTAGTCCTGTCGAAAGGCCCTAAAATGTCGATCACAACCCGTTCGAATGGTGTTCCCATTATTGGCATTTCACCCAAAGAAACTGGGGGTGCCCGTTGCTTGGGTGGCACACGTTGGCACTGGGCACAGGATTTGACATATCTGATAATATCAGTATTTACTCCTGGCCACCAATAATGAGTGGTTATACGTTGGTTTGTGGCGTTCTGTCCCATATGTCCGCTAAAGGGAAGAGAGTGCCCCATTTCTAGGATTTGGCTTCTGTACTGTTTCGGTACTAGGAGCTGGTTGTAACCTTGGTCAGGCTTGCCCGTTCTCCGATAAAGTACGCCATCCTCAGAAAAAATGTCCCCGTGCTGTTTGGGTTCCTTCGCCATGGGCAGTTTCCTAAAGCAGGGTGCCAAAGTAGGATCCTTTTGTTGCGCTTCTTTAAGTTCCATAGGTAACAAATTAGGCGCAGGCTCCCGTTCCTTCTTGGTTTGCCCTCTTGTAGTTACTGCTGCCACAATCGGCTCTTCCGGTTTCCCAATACACACGTATCTCCCGCCAAGTATGACTGGGTAGATGGGATCATCCATAACAGCCGCTTTGATCACACCTCTGACAAAGTCAGAGTGTATCTCCACCAATGCGATGGGAAGCGCTGTAGGTGCATCACTCTTACGAACTCCACAAAGTTGGACGGTCTCTCCTGTCTCTTGACCGGGTTTAACCAGCTTTCTGGCAACAATGCAATCATAAGAAAGCCCCGTGTCAAATAAGCAAGAAGTTTGAGAACCGTTCAAAGTAACAGTACCTCGCGTTGAGGGTCTATCCCCAACAGGTTGGGAATCACTGTCAATAATTCCGCCTTGCGAGACTGTTAATAAGCATCCGATGCGTTTAGGCTCGGTGTGCTCGGTCTGATCATATGTCCCGTGCTCAGGGGTTCTCCCTTTGCCCCCTTGTCCTTTCTGGCTACGCTGCCATGTAGGTCGGTCGGGTTGATCAGACTGTTTGGGGTGGTTGGGGTACTTGTTCTTGTAGAACTTGGATTTTTCAGGAGGGGGGTTTTGAGGTCCAGTTTCTCTGTGGTTGTTTTGGTTAGAAGCCTGAGAAGATTGCTCTAGGTTATGTTTTCGAAAATGCTCCTCTGTCGGTTTCCGCTTTGTGGCCGGTAGTTCAGCCAGCGCATTGTGATAACGCTCAGACTTTTCCAAAATGTCTTCAAGTTTTTCTGCCCCCTGCTCAGCGAGAAATCTCCGGGTATCAGCAGACAAAGTGTTCTTTATTTGTTCAGTTAGAACAAGTTCCTCAAGACCTTCATAGGTAGAGGGGAGCTGCGAAAGCTCAAGGCACTTTGTTAGATATCCCTTAAGACGAGATGAGAACTGGTGAAAAGTTTCAGAATTCTCTTTCCGGCTGTTGCGAAACAGTTGCAAAAACTTGCGAGCGTTCATTTCAAAGCGCTCCAGTAACGCTTTCTTCAACACATCGTAGTCGTCTTGTTGGCTACTTTCCAGCTTAGAATAAACATCATAAGCAGAACCTTTTAGGGCCTGGGAAAGTTTCATATTCCAACGCGACCTCTCTAACCCGTACAGAGTTGCAATTTTCTCAAATTTTTCTAACCATGTGTCAATCTTCTCATTTGGACAAGGAAAAGATTCAAGAGTGAAAGACATAGCATTTAGTTGAAGAGATTGAGTGTTAGCAGGGTCAGTTAAGGAAGAATGAGGAGAAGACTCTCCATTGCTGGAGGTAGAGGCAGCCCCACGACTTTGGAACTCTAGAGCTTTAAGAGCCAACTCATGTTGTCTCTCCTTCTCTCTTTCCTCATGCTGTCTCTCCTTCTCTTTCTCCTCACGCTGTCTCTCCTTCTCTCTTTCCTCATGCTGTCTCTCCTTCTCTCTTTCCTCATGCTGTCTCTCCTTCTCTCGTTCGTTCGCCCTGCGAATTTCCATTTCTTCATCCATCTTCTTCTGCTGTAAAGCTTCAGCTGCTTCTTCTTTCCTCCTAGCTTCTTCTTCTTTCCTCTCCGCGTCATATCTCTCAAGTTCGTCTCTGACAAAAGCTTTCGCTTCCTCTCCTTCCAGTCCCTCCTCTCTCGCTTCGTCCCTGAGGAGTTGTCTAAGCTTTGCCCTCTCGGCCATATTATGTCAGTGACTGAGACACGTGGAGATAGAAAATAGGAAAAAGAATAACCTGGTTCCTACCACTTACGAGAAAAAAAATCCAAAAATCAAAAGATGATATCCTTAACCCTGGGATACCTCCTCCAAAATAAAATCTAACTATCGCTGCTATTATCGGCAATAAAGCACTCAATGCAAAACACGACTACGCCAAATAAATGGTAGTTAAGATTACAACTGAAAAAATAAGTTGCTACAGTGGAAAAGCAAAAGAATATTGCAAAAATTAAAGAGAAAAATAATCCCTTAATTTTTAAAAATCCACTATAAGTTCGCCCCTGAAGTCAGATCGGGTAAGGGAGGGAATTAATCTGGACAAAAAAGTCCGAAACACACTCCTTAACTTAGTTCAAACGCCGTTCTGCCTCAGTACCCAGTGAATGTTATACACTCACCACTTTACCAGCATTTAGTATTACAATCAGCAGTTAACATATATCCCGACAAAATCAACCTGTAACCAAAATGTATATTATTCAAAGATGCTGTGGAAAAAAAAACTTATTAGTTTGTGTGGTCAGCACGCCCGTAAACAGATCGCTAGTCTAGGGGGTAATATTTTTTTTTTTTAAATTTCACAGTCACAAGACATCACACTCTTACTCTATATCAGAATACAGAATCTTACAGACAAAATCCAGATAGACGAGTCCACATTAGTCGTACTCGTCTTCCTATTCTAAGTTCAAAGACCGGAAACGAGCCCTCATTTGTCGTAGATTTCCGATAGGAGAATTAAGACTAGGTTTGGTCCCTTCTGAATAGGTTTGAATAGGTGTTAGACTCAGTGAGAGTTAGTGAAAGGTAATAGAATTTCCACACACGTGAGATGATAGATTTGATATAGTGGCTGTCTCTGAAAGCGAAAGGAGTTCTTCTCTCTCTCACCTATCTTCTACAACAGTTGTTACAGCGTCAGACAGACTACACCAATATACATATTACGTATATTTCTATCACTCACAGGCACGCACATACACGTGACGACAGGTAAACACACAGACGTGGGAAAACTATAACAATGATATATATATTATCTAGAACGAGCTGACCAAACACGATTATCAAGTTCAAGAGCGATTTTAATATCAGGAAAAATCGGCTCACAACATCAAAGAAAGTACATCAAGGAAAATACATATACACATAGTCATAAAAAAATCAAGTAAATGTTGCAAGGATGATAGCCCCGTTATAGTGTTAAATCTAGGTTTAGCCCGGCCCCGTTAAGGGAACAGATGATGGCGCCCGAGTCACAGATACATAGGGTTTGAGTCTAAGAGTTTTCTTTGTTTTATCTCGTAATTATATGCACAGAGTTTGAAAAAAATCTGATTTAACCTAAGACAAAACACAAGAACTCTAGCCTTAGCAACAATTATGCAGATTGGGAAAAAAAAAATTAGGACAGCAACAGGGTGTCAAAGATATAATAGTGAAAATATCACTCAGACCAGCGTACACTCATTCATTCCGCCATGGCTTCTCATTCAGGTACTCACGACTTTGCTCGCTGCCTCTTGGAACACATTGATTTTAGATTTTCACACAGACTCAAAAAATGCAGTCTTCTGCCAAGAAGTCCCCAGTTCCAAAAGACGTATTTAACTTGGAGTCTCCGGGAACGACTACTTGGGTATGCAAATTTGTTCAAATGTCTGATTAAGTCACCTAACAATTATTCCAGGCGCGGGAGTTAGCAGAGCACAGTGTCAATAGCGTAGGTTTCTAAAAAATGATGAATGTCAGGTCGGTGCCTTCTCTCAGTATAGGATTCACTTTAGTCACACCACAGATTTGTCCACAAGATATAATCTAGTCGGGAAATGATTGTTAATATTCACGCCACCAGGCAGCAAATTATATAGAGTTTCTAGAAGAAATTAAGTGCTGGCTCCAAGGTCCAGTATTTATCATTACAGTCTTTGAAAACCCGTTATAGGGATATTAGTATTTCTGTCTAACTTGCACCGTCAGATCAGTGTTACTTGAGAAAACCCACGTGGTTCAAAATAAGGACTGTCTAGTTCTTCACAAGTATGGAAACTACTACTAGGTGCTGGTAAAGTTAGGGTCACCCCAAAACTTTCACTGTGTGGAGGAAAAATAACACATATAATATAATAAACAGAATCTGTACTGGTTAAACTTACATTTAAACTTGCAAGCAGAGAGCTTTGCTTATCATTTAAACTTCCCGTGACGTAAGTTATATTTAAAAATCAGCAATCCTCATAAATTAAGACACGTGCGTATTCCGTCACCATTCATGAGGCTGGATTCTAGAGTTTATACGTTAGTTTAGAAAAATACACTCGACTGAGTATTAGCAGTTAAATTAAATTTATAAATAGCTACAATTGCCGTTATAAGCTAGAAATTTTAATTTTATTCTGCTTTCCACTGAATGCTTCCCTAGAAAATATAATAGCCTACCACTTTATTTCTCTTCTGCGCTTAAGAAATAGATTAAAATGAATTAAGCGATTTAACACTTTAACACTCACAACATCTATATATCTATCATATTAATTACCTCAACCACAGAATTACAGGTAGTCGCACAACTTAAGAATAAAATGCTGAAAATATTTCTGGAAGTCTAGAAGTTCGACAAATTGCCGAAACAAACTGAGATCTTCGCTAACAGCTATTCTGTTTTCGAGCGACCTATCTACTGTGGAGTCTATGAGCGAGAATGAAATTAAAGTTTCAAACTTGGCCAATATCTTAAAATCAGACAAAGGGCCCAAACTTATTTCGCCAAGCGAAATTATCTCCCCTACTCCCAACATTTACGTCCGCTTAACGCGTGTCGTAACTGTCACCTACTGACCACGATGTACGCGTGTCAGTTTCAAATCCCAGACAGCCTGACTCCATTGCAGGGCAGTTTTCACACTACAGCTGACCATGGCCCAAGTGAGCGCCGTGTCAGTTTGGGATTTTCCAGACAAATGTCTGGATACTGACCGGTGCAGATGTAAAGTATCACACCTCACCGGGACTTATGCCGAGAAGAAGCTCGCGCGCTCGGTGAGAATGTAGACGATTTGCTACGTCCTGTGTTCAGCGAACCGACTTATCACGCCTTCTGACGCCCTGCAGCCCTGACATCTACGTAATATCGTCCTAGCGCGATTCTCAGTTTAAGAGAAAGGAAAACAGGTAAAGTTTGCGAATTATATGAAAATAATATACGCAAAACGAATGGATGAAAAATATACAGGAAAAAATGAAATACAGAGATAATAAAAGAGAGAATTTGGGTGAAAGAATAGGAAGAAGGTGTAGGAAATTAAATGAATATAAACCCTACGTGACAGTAATGCACCACATCGTTTTTCTCAGGAGCTGTTTATTCAAAAAGCGTGAAATTTATAATCAATATACATGGATATGTCATGTAAACATCGATATTATTCAACATAATCCCCATCAACTGGTACGGCTTTATGCCAGCGCGAAACACGTGCATGTATTCCTAGCCCGTACCAGATTTTGTCTTGATCATGTAGCCATTTCTTCGCTGCATGAATCACTCCTTCATCATCTTCAAACCTTGTCCCACGGAGTGCATCTTTTTTTTTTTTTTTTTTTTTTTCTTAACCAGCGGCACTTGGGCTTTCAGCCCTTCGGCCCAATGACATGTCATTGCGAGGCTGGGGAACCTGAGGACTTTCCTTCCAACCCGGTCAGGAGCTTCGCTCCTTCCCATTCACAGAGGGTTTATCACAGGAGCCGTTCAGGCTATTCAGTCTAATTTCCGGCCGTAAACATTTCTTCAAACGCCGACGCCCGGGTTTGAACCATGAACACCTGGTCGCCAGTACAACGCCGAAGCCATTACACCAGCGCGGCTCCCGAGTGCATCTTTAAGTGGACCAAACAGATGAAAATCAGAGGGTGCCAAATCGGGACTATAGGGTGGATGGGGTAGTACAGTTCAACCCAATTTGGTGATTGCTTCCCGTGTTGCCGGACTTGTGTGAGGTCGCGCATTGTCGTGAAGGAGAAGCAGGTCTGCTGGATTCTTGTGCGGCCGAACTCTGCGAAAACGTTGATTGAGTTTTTTCAATGTCTTAATGTAAGCTTGCGAATTGATTGTCTCTCCTCTTGGCATAACGTCCACAAGAATCACGCCTTCAATGTCCCAAAAGACAGTGATCATGACCTTTCCAGCTGAAGAAATTGTCTTGAATTTCTTTCTTCTTGGTGATTGAGGATGATGCCACTCCATTGACTGTCTTTTTGTCTCAGGTTCAAAATGATGTGCTCAGGTTTCGTCACCTGTAACGATCTTAGCCAAAAAATTATCTCCATCAGCATTGAAACGCTCCAACAATTCAGAAGAAATTGCTTTCCTTTGCAATCGGTGGTCATTTGTGAGACTTCGAGAAACCCATCTTGCGCAAACCTTAGAAAATCCGAGAGTTTTTATAACTGCCTTTGCACTACCAATGCTGACTGACAGCTGTAAGGCCAATTGTTGAGTAGTGATTCGCCTATCAGTAAGAATAATGCCCTCAGCGCATTTAAATATTTCTGCGTTGGTGGCTGTGGCAAGACGTCCACAGCGTGGCCGATCAAGCAGCTCCGTATCTCCACTTCCTGATTCTTTGATTCTCTGAACCCAGCGACTGACTGTACTCCTGTCGACTGCAAAACTTCCATACACATCACATAGACGCTTGTGAATGTTAACAACAGTTTCCTTCTCTGCAACGAGAAATTCTATCACAATTCGCTGCTTATAACGCAAGTTACTAACACGCTCCATTTCAACGGTATAGGGCAGCTGTATTATTTGGCCAGTTGCGGTGCAATTTGGTGCACACAATTGGCACATGCCATATTTGAGGTGTGCAAAATTTCATGCTTCTATCTTCATTATTCCCTGAGAAAAACGATGTGGTGCATTACTTTCTGAACGCCCCTCGTAGTTTGTTACGATGCTAAGCAGGGTTCCAATCGTTTCAAACATGCATGTTTTGTGGGGTAATTTGAAATATTTCCACGTAGGAAAAATTCTGCGCGTAATGCAGAGGTCATCTCTCCCATTTATGGAAGTGATACGTCCGTACACTCTTCCGACAATGGGTTTCAGATGTAACATCTTACTTTCCTCGGAAACAGGTGGACAGGAAATGATGATGTCATTCATGTCTGTCCAAAATGTGTCGCTGTGACGTTTAATGGAAATATAGCCTATGATAATCGGACAGTCTTTGTAATCCCGTTAGCGTACTATGATTTGCCAGCAAAACCATGCATTTTTCTGCCTGTCTTATTCACACAAGTTTATTTTTCATCCACGCCTCTTTTCCTTGAACATAAACAAACGAAGCGTTTTCATACTTTCGTGACCTGCCAGTCATAACAGGTAGCGAATGAGGTTTGTTTATTTAGTTTCTCACGCGAACTGATCTGTCAATCATCGGATACCTGACAGACCGCACGTGAATAACACCGGACCCTTTGAAGTAGACACACGGGCAAAAATCTTTCCCCGAGTACCTTTTGATGTTCGTACACAGAGTGAAGGCGGGGAAATCCCGAGCTCTTTGATCTTCAGATACGGGCAAAATCTCCGAGAACCCCGTTACCCGGATTTAAGTCTTTGATGGCGGTCTAACGCCTGAGACAGAGCGACCGTGAAGCCTTTATCTGGGGAACTCAGGTTTCTGATTCTCTCGATACACATGGTAACGGGAAAAGTAGCACCATCTATAGATCAGAGAACCATGAGGATATATAAACTGTGTTTTCTTAAACCTGTTATCAGTTGTCACTCAGAATTTTGGATAGTCTAAGCACGTAGACTAGAACCATTGTGGAAGATGTGTTAATAGCATTCGTGGGGATCTTTAGGCCGATATTCTGGTAATAGAAATTAGTGTTTACGTGGTTAACAGTGTTAAAATTTTACCATTATAATTCACTGTGATTTTATAGTGTTAGAACTAGTGAAATAAATAACACGTAGCTATTTCATGCCAGAGGCTCAGTTATAATGTTAATTTTCATCACACGCTTTCTCACACAAGAAAAGATGGTTAACTGACTGGATTATATGCTAGGTGCGACTGATAGTGACAGAATAGAATTCACGTTTATTTCATTTTTGTGCATTTATTATAAGTGCCTATTATTTACTACCATACGGTGACCAACAGACGCCGACAATTTAATAGTTATTAACGACAGGCGATATTTATGAAAGTGCGCGTATGGATAATTAAATAATAATTGACATTGTACGCTAATCGTTACAGCGCGAGCAAGGGTGGGGAGGGTTGCATACTTTCATCCGACCTGAAATCTCAGCGTTGGCGACGTGCGATAGTTTAGGCATAAAGGAAAACACCTGTGCCGGTTAACTTTAATCAGGACTGACGGAGTGGATAAGCGTTAATCTTATTTGTTAGAGGATGGACTAGGGCCAATTTGGGAAATACACCTGACATTTTGTATATTCAGGAACAACTGTAATTCCAAGGGATATCACCCAGAGTAGGTAAGCGTGATTGAGTGGGCCACTGTATGACAGAGAGAGTGAATATTTTTCTTTGTTACAGGAATCGTACCAACCCTGGATTTTGCTTAAAATTGTTTTACTTTACTGAATAGCATTTAGAAGGAACTTTGTTTTTCTTTACTGTCTATTCTGTAACATAGTGCTAACCTTTGACCTTTGGTTATTAACTTGTTGGGTTCTTTTCTCAAGAGGGGGAGGGGGGGGGAAGGCACATTTATTCTGCTATTTCATATGTATGTAAATCTGATTTTATTTAATTTTTCTTTTGATAATTGGTGTTGTCAAGTTTAATGATAATAAACAACAAAAGAAACTTAACTTTGAACGTTGGTCAGACCCATACCCAATTAGCCGTAGTTTTTTCACGTTTGTGTGTCTTGTTGTCACATAGCTGTGTGTGTGTGTAGTAAATTTATATTTATATATGAGGAGGGCAGGGTTGTCTTATACTAAATTATAGTCGTATAGATAGGCTTGACTAGAGAAACTTACTCATTCCAGAGACATATCTTCTCCTTAAGCTATTCACCCGTGAAATCTATTTCTCACACCTTTATTTCCGTTTTGATTCCGTTAGTGACTTTCCGTGTCGTCAAAGTTTTGGTTTGGTTTGGTCTTCATTGCACACGGACTACTCCATCAGTGCTCCGATCTCCTCCCTTAGATCACACAAGGAGGATCTCAGTACAGTGCACGAACTCCGTAGCACCGGAGAATCCCAACGTGTGTATATAGGAATCACAAATTCTATAAATATTTTTGTGGTAGGTAGGTTTCTAATTTTTAAATTTTGCCAGGGCAGCGGCCTGATAGGCCTACTCTTTACGATTTCCAACTGCCGTAGGATTTTTAACGTGCGCAACTTGCACACTGGACCTCCTATTTTCCCCGTTATCCGAGAAGGCTACGTATCTGATCTCACTACACAGGAGACCAGGGGGGAGTATGACATTATTAGGACCACTAGTTCTGAAAAAAATGTTCCATAAAATATATTCCCCTCAACTGGGAATCTAACCTGGTACCTCTAGAATTCGAGGCGGACGCCTTACCTCTTAGCCACTCCGACCCTTCTAATTTTTAAATTTTGCCAGGGCAGCGGCCTTCCAGATAGGCCTACTCTTTACGATTTCCAACTTCCGTTGGATTTTTAACGTGCGCAACTTGTACACGGGACCTGCTATTTTTCCCCCCTTATCCGAGAAGGCTACGTATCTGATCTCACTACACATGAGACCAGGGGGGAGTATGACATTATTAGGACCACTAGTTCTTGTCACAGATGGAAATAGTGCAGCAGTGATCATCCACTTTTGCCCCTCCCCATCTAGTGTATTTTTTGCTACAGGAACGCCGGATTCACAAGTGCAATTAACACGTGAGCCATTTGGCAATTAAGCACGGTGGAACACAGAGAGCGCGGAGCATGGCGTAATAGATTCTTTGATCAGGGGCGATGTTAAGTCTGAGACGGACCTTGGATTGTAAAACTTTCAGGGGAATTAATTGCGTAGCTAATATTCGGCAAGGCGGAGATGATGAAAGTCAAGCCAGAGAGGTTGTCGGTGGCAAAGGTGGTAAAATTACTTTTGATTCAAGAATCGAACGGCAAATGGGCTCGGGTCTGGCAGTAGGTGTGACTTTCGCGTTGAAGAACGATATAACGGAATTTATGGATATATACTATGTCTTTATGATAGCCATGATCAGTTGTTCAGAAATCTATCTGAAATTCACTAGCTCGATATCTTAGATTTCTCGTACAGAGTGAAAATTATTAGATTTTCGTGGAGTGTTTCATTTTTCTGATTGCGGTAATTCATATACTAGCCGTTAAGTGATTTAGTGTGTTTAAAGGTTTCATTATATTTCACTGAGATTTTTGTGCTAATTAAATAACTTATAGCTAAATCTTTTCCAGCCGTAAAGTAAATTTGATTACTCGCTATTTCCCAGTAAGAGATGTTTTAAATTGACTAGTATATACATTAAATAACTGTCTAATGACGGTATATATTATTTACTTCTATCCATTTTATGTAATTTTTTTTTAAATGACTAGTGTTCATATCACGCGTTAAAAACGATAGGATAAGCTAGACACGTGTGTTTTAAATCTAATTTATAACGGAGTGGTGAAGAGGTCCTATTTTAACACGTGTTAGATATGATATTGATAATTTGGTTAAATGTTTATATTTTCTTTCCTAAAATCTAGGCTGATCAACCTTGATAACAGTCGACTTTTATGGGTGTTTCGTTGATATTGTGGAATGTTATTATCACCACTGTTGCAAACGTGATTGTTACCGTTATCGTTGCATACTGTGTGCACTGTCACTCACCACACAGCTCACGTACGAGTCATGGATGTCAATAAAGGTTGTACACGCCTGGAACAGTTCGATCCTGTTTATTACGTTACAACACACAACGACGAAGTCACGATGACATCAACAAAGACACAATTCATGATAACTCAAATACATCTGGTATACAGTTCCTCTACCAGTCTCAAATATGAATCTTCATACTGCAGTTAACACACCATACGGCCCATACACATCCTGGCCTACAAAATCTCTACTCTTCACATCAGTGCACAAAGACTGCATCTCATCATCATGTGACGTATTCTTTCCAGAACGTTGTCTCCATTACAGCTGCTCTGAACGCATCACGGTTCTGGGCAAGTCGACCTGCATCAGCCAAAGACAAGTTCAGACTCTCTGTGATGTCCTGGGTCCACCGTCGTCTAGGTCGACCCCTTCTCCTTTTTCCAGGGACCATGCCTTCCATCACTGTTTTTTCCAGGCTATTATGTCTTTTTATATGACCGAAAAATTTCAGCTTCCTTATGGCGATGGTATTTAGGAGCCAATGTTCCTGTACGTTTAGTGAGTGCAGTACTTCTCTGTTGGTCTTTTTTTCTGTCCAGGGTATTCTCAACATCCTTCTGTAGCATTTCATTTCGAATGATGTAATTTTTTTTGCAACTGTTTTATTGAGTGTCCAAGTCTCGCAGCCGTATGTTGCCACTGGGAATATACATGCTCTGATCAGTTGTAACTTTGTTTCTTTGCTTGTGCCTTGCCATAGGTTTTTCATCTGTATTAGTTTATGTGAAGCAATTGCAAGTCTTCTTTTAATTTCTACTGTACAGTCGCCAGAGCTGTTGATGATTGATCCTAAGTATTCGAATTCATTAACACTTTCCAGTTCTTCGTTATCAATTTCAATTTCTGGTTTGGTCTTTACTTTGTCTGTTGTCAATACTTTGGTCTTCTTGGTGTTTAGGTATAGATTCTGGGCCTCGCTGTGTTTTTTGGTGGACAGAAGTAATTGTTCAAGTCCTTCTGGGTTGGTCGATAGGAGGACTGTGTCGTCAGCATATCTGATTTCCGGGATCTGGTACCCGCCGATGTTAAATGAGTCAAACTCTGTGTGTTCTTGGTCATCTCTTACATTTCTCATGATATTCTCGGCATAAATGTTAAACAGGTAAGGGGAAAGGGTACAGCCTTGTCTTACTCCTTTCTGTACTTCAAACCATTCTGATGTTTATCCCTCTATTCTTACGGCTGCCTGTTGTTCTTGGTACAGCAGTGCGATGAGTTGTATAAGGTGGTTTGAAAATCCCATATTTTTCATAATAGCCCATAACTGCTGATGTTGTACACAATCGAAAGCTTTGGTGTAATCAATGAAACAAGTATGTAGGTCAACGTTGAATTCTCTACACTTTTCTATGATGATCCTCATGTTGAATATATGATCTCTAGTGCCTCTACCTGGTCGAAAACCCGCCTGTACTTCGTTTATTTCTGTTTCTAGCTTTTGTTGCATCCTTTTCATTATGATTTGTAATAGTATTTTGCTGGCATGGCTTGTAAGAGCTATAGTTCTGTAGTTTGTGCACAGTTTCAGGTTGCCCTTTTTTGGCAAGGGTATGTAAATTGATCTTTTCCATTCCTTGGGCCAAATTCCGTTTGCCAGATCTTGCAGCATAATGCATGGTATATACGAGCGCTGCCTTCTCCTCCTGCCTGTATCATTTCAGCTGTTATTTCATCACAACCAGGAGATTTCCCACTTTTTAAGTGTTTGATTGCGTTCCGGACTTCCTCTATGGTAGGTTCTGGTTCACGTTCCGCTTCATTCATGACGTTGTTATCTGCCGCTTTGTTTATTTCCGTATACATTTCTTGACAGTACTCCTTCCATCTGTTCAGAATATCTTTACGTTCTGTTAGAGTTTCGCCTTTCTTGTCGTTTATTGCTCGAGGTGATGATTTAAAGTTGCTGTTCTTCAATGTTCTTACTTCAGAAAACATATTCTTACTCATTCCCTGTTCGCGCATTTCCTCTATTTTCCTGCAGGTGTCGTTTATGTATTGTTGTTTGTCTTGTCTGACTCGTTTTTTAATCTGCTTTGTGTATTCCTTGTACAACTCCTGATTTTCTGTATCTTTTTTGGACTTCATTTTTCTTCTCTCTACCACCAACTTCAGTGTTTCGTCTGAGATGTATTCTCGTCTCTTTATACTTCTTTTAGGAATTAACCTCTGTGCATTTGTAATATAAACATCTCTGATGTTATTGGCAAGTTCATCTGGTGTCATTTCCTCCTGTACTGCCATAAGAATGTCAAATTTGTTCTGAATATAGACACTGTACTCTTCTGGTATGGCGCTTGTGTCATAACGTATTACTTTGTCGCTTGTAACGACTTTTTTTCAATTTGATCTTGAAGTTTGCAGCAAGAAGTTCATGGTCGGAGTCACAGTCTGCTCCTGGGAGCGTCTTGATGGATGAGATACAAGATCGCCACCTTTGTTGTATTAAGATGTAATCTATTTGGTTCTTGCTTTTTCCGTCCGGTGACGTCCATGTATATAGTCTTCTAGGGTGTTGCATAAAAAGAGTATTTGTGATGACTAGGTTGTTTTCTAGGCAGAATGTTGTCAAGCGTTCTCCTCTCTCATTTCTCTGACCCAATCCATAACTTCCTTTCACTCTTTTTTCATGTTCTAATCTTTCGTTTCCAACTTTGGCATTAAAATCTCCCATTATTATCCTAATATCTTGCTTATTTGCTTTCTCTAATGCGTGTTGCAGTTCGTTGTAAAAATCTTCAATTTCCTGTTCTTCAGCAGCTGCTGTTGGCGCATATGTTTGTATAATTGTGATGTTCTTTCTTTTCCCTTTCAGTCTGATTGTGACAATGCGGTCATTTATGGGATTATATCCTAATAGGGAGGCAGCTGTCCTTTTAGACAGGTAGAAGCCGACGCCGCTCTGACCTCCTCTCTCTTTGCCTGAGTATATGAATGTTCCTCCTGATGGAATCGAAAAGTGTCCCTGGCCCGACCATCTGTGCTCTGAGATGCCCAGGATATCGATGTTTAGTCTTTCCATCTCGTTCTTCACTATGCACTGTTTTCCTTGGTATAAGCTTGTGACGTTCCATGTTCCTATTTTGATTATTTTTCTAAGACCGATGACATGGTTTTCCGTGGTAACACAGTCAGGCTTTTGGCCGTCATCACGATTACCTGTACTGACGCTGCCAACGATCTCTTCCCCAGTTAAATATGATCTGCCTGGCCTTTGTGTAGTATTCAGATTAGCCATTATGGATTTCTTGGCATTGTACATCCAGTAGTTTGCCATTGCTTTCTGGATGGTTCTGGCCGCTTACCATTACAGTCCATGGTGCGCCCTCAGCCCGATACCAGGCCTTTCCAACTCCTGCCCTAGAAGCCGTTGTCAAAATAGTATTGATCATCCGCCCGTTCGGCCAGCAGTTGTGTGTACTGTTTAAGGGGGACCTCCCTTTTTCAATTTACTCATGTAGTTCTGCCGGCCAGTCAAAGCCGTTGCCCGGGGGGTGGCGCTGCCGTACACAAGCAGACTCGAGGAGCTATACATGAGCTGAACTGGAGTGGGGGAACCAAATAGGATCCAGGCCATCCTCAAAAAGAGGAAGTGACTGCCTCTCACCGTGAGGACTGCATCTATGGCAGTTATATAATAATCAAGGCCTACAAAATCTCTACTCTTCACATCAGTGCACAAAGACTGCATCTACGGCAGTTATATAATAATCAAGGCCTACAAAATCTCTACTCTTCACATCAGTGCACAAAGACTGCATCTACGGCAGTTATATAATAATCAAGGCCTACAAAATCTCTACTCTTCACATCAGTGCACAAAGACTGCATCTACGGCAGTTATATAATAATCAAGGCCTACAAAATCTCTACTCTTCACATCAGTGCACAAAGACTGCATCTACGGCAGTTATATAATAATCAAGGCCTACAAAATCTCTACATAAATCCACTTGAACATACTGCGAAAGAACATCGCTAAACATCTACATAGTGCACTACGCGGCCACACACTCTCGATACACAGGGCTGACTTTCCCCAGTCAACGCCCAGGACAGAATGCTATCCCATACACACTCAGGGCACACACGAGACACGGCTGTTTTGAACACCGCTCTCAATACATGCGGACTAGCCGTGAGCTATTCACATACCGTTCAAAACAGTACAAAATAAATACATCTCAACATTTGAGATAAACTTATTCACCACGCTTTTTGTACATACTATCTTTCGATCATTCGAGAAGATTTTTTTCTATCACATTTCCCTTTAAACAATTCAACAGTTAAATCGCATTCAAGCGCCGCCACCCAAAATCTAACTTGTTCAACAAGCATTTTTACAGATTTACTTCCCCTGGGTTAAATAGCACTGTCAAAACTAATTACAATACCTAATCTGTTCTCAACAGCTTACCACACCCCCGGAGAAAAAAAATGATTC
The DNA here is from genome assembly GCA_024509875.1 of Oreohelix idahoensis. Lineage (NCBI taxonomy): Eukaryota > Metazoa > Mollusca > Gastropoda > Stylommatophora > Oreohelicidae > Oreohelix > Oreohelix idahoensis. The sequence goes on from JAMPIV010004555.1 coordinate 323,151, forward strand.
GATCATTTTTTTGAAAATTACATCAACCAAAAATATGGGGTGCAGCAAAGCTCTAACATACGCCTACAAAAATTACCTTATGTTAAGTGGATAATAACATATTTACAAAAGAATATCAAAAATACATGTAAAGTAGAAAATGAAACATCCAAAGTAATCATCCAAGCATACCAACATTAATCTAATACAAATCCAAACTAAGTACATTCAGTGCAAACTAAATAGAAAACAACCGATAATAAGAGAAAAGACAAGATCAAGCAAAAGAAGAATGATCCTTAATAAAGGAAAGTATGAGAAGAATCAAATAATATCACAATGTAACAAATAAGTCAAACACTTCTCTACATGAAAAACAAATACAACTAACAGAACCAGTTACATAATCTAAAATGACCTACTTAACTTAACAATACAAAGAATGAAGGTATAAATAGGGTACCACGAAAAAGTATACAAGAAGAATGAAGTGAATCACAGATGAAGCACGGAAGCATAACCAAAGTATGAAACCATACTGAAAAAATAACAGAAAAGATGTAAATGAATGACGAAGAGTCAACCAAGACAGATAGAAAGTAAAGATGTAAATGTAGAGAAAGATAGTAACACTACATTATAATAACTATCCAAATTAAACATCGTATTATCTAAATAAATACAATCATAAACGAAAATTATAACACAAGATGACGAAGTATATCTATATACTAACATCACAAAAGAGAGCTTATGACAAAACATAGCATAATAAGCAATTTAATCAAATTATAAAACTTATACATACGTAAAAATAAATTATACTAGACATCACGCAAACAAAAAATATTAACGGTATCAAAAAGTTTTCGCTGACGTATAGTTACGTGCTAGATAAAAATACATCATAATATCAAAAAATAAAAATAACTTATTAAAGAACCAATGTCACTGCACATAATCAACCATAGCGCACAGTCAAGCGCTGGGACCAGAAAAATTATAAAATGTTCGAAGAAAAAAAAAAAAAAATCCATTTTTAAGTACAATGTAAAAATATTTCGTAACGCTAAGTTACACAAAATAGTATTTCATATTTAAGTAAATTAAAGCTATAATTAATAAAGTAATAAAGAAATTATTTTCAACAAAATTAATTGACATATAAAAAGTCTCTATCTCTATGTAGACACCAATCAATATATGTACTTTTTTTTTCTCTTTTTTTTCTAAAAAATACGTCATAGAAAAATCACATGGACAACATACTGTTAACTACATACAAAGTTATAAATATATAAGTAGAACATAATTTAAATAGAGTATGCGATATAATTATCTGTCTATATTCAGGTAACGTTTTCTAGAAAAATCAGTGTTTCGGACTACATTATCAAATTCAAATTTTTCTCTAATACAATCAAGTTACGTTTCCAAAATTACATTTAACTGTAACATTTACTGTCTATCATCAGAGTGTACTAATATATTAACCAATTATGGGAACAACACTCGAAAAAAAAAATTAAAATAAAGTGAGTAAAGTTAATCAGAGACTTTTCTGAAGGTGACTACCGCACCATATTAACTAATGAGTTTGTGCATTGGCTGGCAATCTCATCATGCATTTAAAAAAAAAAAATCTCAAAAAATACAGCTGAGAAAATTCCAAGTTCAACACAGTAGTACAAAAATAAATAATATGGACCAAATAGACATAGTCTTATGACTTAAATGTGAAGATACCATAGTTCACTGCTTTCATCAACAGGTTAAGAATAAGTCGGTACAAACTGTTATGTTACACATTATTTCATTCATAACACGTACAATATTCATCAAAATACACCAATATAAGAATCACAAGAAAATCTAATAATAAGACATCAAAACATCTTCATAAGAAATACATGATATTCGAATTCAACAGCATAAAGTACTATGCTATACAATACAATAATATTTACCGTCCTAAAAAAAAAAAATCAAACAGAAAAAAAAAATCTCCAGCGGACTTGTAAACATGTCATCACGCCAACAGGTAACATATCCCTTGCGTAGTTAGCACGGCGACAGGTTCCGCTTGAACAGATACACCCGGGCGCAAAGGCGACCTACTTTCTTGACAGCTAACGCAAACATGGGGAGCGCTGACTTGTATCGAAAAGCTGTGAATAAATACAAATGAAAATATCCATTTTAATCACTTGTGAGATTTAATTAGGGGAAACGGAAATTCAATCCGTGGCTGTGAACATCTGGTTTCTTCACGATGCCATCAACTCTTCCCTCATGGCATAGTAGACAACATCGAAGGTTTAGGAGCAACCTGACCTTAACTGAAGGTCGTACTGCTGTATTCTGAAAAACTTTCTGCATTTACCACAACGAGATGCTCTCTCGACATCAAAAGCATGACCATTATTATTCTTATTACATTGACTATAAGAAATCTTTGGCTTTTGTTGAGTAAAGTTACTCTGGTGATGTGAAGTAACATTTGGAGCTTTATTTTGTCTATAGAAAACATTTCCCTTTCCTCTATTGTGATCATTGTTATTTTTATGAATCAAGTTAGCATTGTTATTATTACTCTTTTTCCTTTGACAACAATATCTATAAAATGGGCCTTGTTGTCTTTCAGAAAAATTACTGTAAGACTCTTTAGTGCACAAAATTCTTACAATCAAAATTTTTAGATGTTAAATTGCCTCTTATATCTTTGAGGACAGAAATTATTATTAGCTGAATTCCCTTGGTACTTTTCGACCTCAGGGTTATTTCTCTTATCAAAACTGTTTTTATTTTTCTCTGTTAGAATATGCTTACTAATTGTGTCAAACTGACTGAGCTGAGTTTGACAAGTAGTAGGACTGAAAGTATCTTTATTGCTCTGCACATAATGGTCCTCCTCTTTAGGACGGGTGTTAATAGTTTTCTTTTCTGCTGTCAACTTATGAAAATTTCCATCAGCAGATAAATGTTTGCTCTTAAGAGTTTTGACCTGAATTTTATGACCTTTCTTTTCATGATCAACAGAACTAACTGTTTCTGTAGACTTATCTTGGTTATTCTGACGCCAAGAATCAGTATTGCGAGCAAGGGTGTCATAAATTCGTGTGAAATTATATTTCCCACGAAAGGATCTTTGTCCATTATGTCTGACCTGTCTTTCAGCAAAAAGTGTATGCGGCTGACTTTTTGCAGTAGTAGCTTGTTGAAAAACATTTTTCTGTCTACCGCTGTCAACATTGACAGTAGACCACATGTTGTTTTTCAAGACAATGTCAAGCAGGCCATCTACCCGTTTCCTTGCTTCTGAAATTTCAATATTTCTATGTGAAATCTCTTCACTAAGTTTCTTTTTCACATTCTCAATCCTAGCCACCTTCTCATTCTCAGCCTTTAACTCTTTTAATCTCTTTTCCTTATCCACTTCTTTATTTGTTCTCCTCTGTGTCAACTCTATCTGAAGTGCCTTGGTCTTACCATTCTGGCTATTTATAAGCTCATCAACCCTTTCTGGTAATACCGCATTCTTTTCTTTAAGTTGGCGACTGAGGACAACATTATAATTTAGTATACCAACAAGTGTTTTATTATAGGACTTTTCACGTTCCTTGGTCTGAACTTCTAACTTTTCATACATCTGTTTATTTTGTTGGACCTCTTGTGTAAGATTTTCCATCTTAACATTCTTATATTTCATCTTAGTCTCCAACTCTTTGATCTTAACTAATGCAGAATTCAATGATGCTTGAACACTAACAAGCTCTGAATTTGATTTATCTAAATCACTTGTTAGTCTGGACACTGTTTTGTGTAGTCCACTCTCCTCAGCAATATTTTTTTTAAAATTGTCCCTTTCCTGTAGGGCACTCTGTTTGTTGACTTTCACTTGTTTCTCATCTTCCAACTTCTTTTCCTGATCATTAGAAATACCGTAGAAAATTACCTTGTGTATACTCCTCACTATATGATCATGTTTAACATCAGTATAGTTGTACACAAATGAACGAAGGTAACGTAATAACTTTGTTAAATCCTTGGCTATCTCTAGATGAGGAACGGAATGAAAATTCTCCTCAGCAAAACACCTTAGGGCTCTTGACGCATTCATCAAAAATTCGTCCATTACCTCTGCTTCAAGTGCCGGGCCTTGTAATCCATCATCATCTCTACCTTTCTCAAATAAGTAATTCAACACAGGCCTCATATCCTCAGGATCTATATCATCCTCATCCATAGTGACTTACTTACTCAGTCCACTATATGTAATCACTTATACTTATATCCAGTTACTGTCTCCAAATGTTGGACAATTACCTTTCCAGCTCACAAAGTTAACTATTTGTCAAGAAATTAGATTATTCCTCAATTCTGTATCACCAATTCCTTTTTATATAGTACCTTTATCAAGTCATATCATTATCAGGACAGTCTATATATGTCGTAAAGCCATAAATTACTCATGCATCAAATCCTATAATCAATCGATATAGATATCGACAATAACAACAACAGATATCAATAGAATAAGAAATGCACAATTCAGGAATGCTCGACGTCATACATGAAGTAACACAATTCACACAATATAAACCACTTATCTGAAAATAATCCCGCTCCTTTCCGCCAAGACACTGGATATCACAAAGATTGCAGATAAAACACTCCACTGCGGGAAGGCACAGGAACTTGACTCTTTTCCCTCCAGGTACTCGCTTTAATATGATGTGTGCTCAACAATGCACAACATGACAGGAACCGACATACAGCATACACCGCAAGTCTTGACTCCTCTGTAGTCGTAAATGTACACGGCAACACCGTGTATTATAACCTCTTGAACTTGTGATTGTGATAACTGGCACAGGTAACCCGAATATCGCAGGGATCAGTCACAACCCGTACAAATGCTGGTACAAATACTGTCAAAGTCTACTTGAACTTCCGTGACCACTGCAGACGTTGTTGTGGTCTATCGGCATGAAATACTACCATGAAGCGTGCGTGGTTTCTCAAATTCGACACACAGGCAAAATGCTAACCAGGTCGAGATTTCTGAAGCACATGATATTTAGGCCACGCCCACACAGGGCTATTTTATGAATTCGTTGAGTTCTCGTAGTAATAATTTTCAACGCTAATGTGCTGTGGATGTTACGACCCGTTGGTTTGGTCCACCAAATGATAACAGTCGACTTTTATGGGTGTTTCATTGATATTGTGGAATGTTATTATCACCACTGTTGCAAACGTGATTGTTACCGTTATCGTTGCATACTGTGTGCACTGTCACTCACCACACAGCTCACGTACGAGTCATGGATGTCAATAAAGGTTGTACACGCCTGGAACAGTTCGATCCTGTTTATTACGTTACAACACACAACGACGAAGTCACGATGACATCAACAAAGACACAATTCATGATAACTCAAATACATCTGGTATACAGTTCCTCTACCAGTCTCAAATATGAATCTTCATACTGCAGTTAACACACCATACGGCCCATACACATCCTGGCCTACAAAATCTCTACTCTTCACATCAGTGCACAAAGACTTCATCTACGGCACTTATATAATAATCAAGGCCTACAAAATCTCTACTCTTCACATCAGTGCACAAAGACTGCATCTACGGCAGTTATATAATAATCAAGGCCTACAAAATCTCTACTCTTCACATCAGTACTCAAAGACTGCATCTACGGCAGTTATATAATAATCAAGGCCTACAAAATCTCTACTCTTCACATCAGTGCACAAAGACTGCATCTACGGCAGTTATATAATAATCAAGGCCTACAAAATCTTTACTCTTCACATCAGTGCACAAAGACTGCATCTACGGCTGTTATATAATAATCAAGACCTACAAAATCTCTACTCTTCACATCAGTGCACAAAGTCTGCATCTACGGCAGTTATATAATAATCAAGGCCTACAAAATCTCTACATAAATCCACTTGAACATACTGCGAAAGAACATCGCTAAACATCTACATAGTGCACTACGCGGCCACACACTCTCGATACACAGGGCTGACTTTCCCCAGTCAACGCCCAGGACAGAATGCTATCCCATACACACTCAGGGCACACACGAAACACGGCTGTCTCAATACATGCGGACTAGCCGTGAGCTATTCACATACCGTTCAAAACAGTACAAAATAAATACATCTCAACATTTGAGATAAACGCATTCACCACGCTTTCTGTACATACTATTTTTCGATCATTCGAGAAGATTTTTTTCTATCACATTTCCTTTTAAACAATTCAACAGTTAAATTGCATTCAAGCGCCGCCACCCAAAATCTAACTTGTTCAACAAGCATTTTTACAGATTTACTTCCCCTGGGTTAAATAGCACTGTCAAAACTAATTACAATACCTAATCTGTTCTCAACACCTGAGTACTAGCGGTTTTTTTAATGGCCATATGAACTTATGATCATACGAACTTATAATATTATAAGCATCCAGGGATATTTAATATTGATGAGCTTCTTGCTGTGACCTGTGTGGTCCAATTTTCCTCATTTTCATGAGAGAAACCAGAATAGAACCTGTTGCAACACCGTATGCAACACAATACTGCCCCGGTCAAACTTCACGCGAAAATACCAATCGTGGGTATGCTACAGCATCTAGTCGTCCCATCACAATAGGCAGTAATATAACGAACAGCAAAGTTAACCCTGAACTGCAATGCATGGCGCACAACGGCCAACTGCGATATGCATAATGTCCATAGTTGTTATATAAAAATCAACATATTTATTTCCAATACTTCAGGTACAATACGTAGCGAAAGTCATTAAAATTCTATGTCCCGTCAGTCTTCATATAAGCATAAAGGCACACTATTCAGTACAATTGTCAATCTTGGACCGTAGGGATATTCAATTCATAAACAGTGAATCCACTCTTCTCCACAATGACCCTTCGCACCCTTCCGTAACTGGTAAGGTTGTTAAAAAAACTCTGATGTAACAGTGTATGAACCTCCCAGGCCACGAAAGCTTAATACCTTACCAAATACATAATATATGATTCCCTCCATGACTATTATAAGTCACAACGGCAGCATCATTCCATGTCTTTTCTGAGTAATAGAACTCAGAACACAAATGTTAGCCTATGATTTAGGCATCCATCTTGAATCCTCTGTTTTCCACCATTCGCGTTCAACAAATGTGTACCTCAGTGCACTCTTCAAAAAAATATCATCATCTCCCCAAATACTAGTGCCATTTTTTCTGTGCAACTACATTGTTGCCAAATTTATATCGCAACAATTACCCCCTACCGTCCTTAAGAAAAAAAGACACGCAGTTTCTTTTTTTCTTCCAAGAACCACCACTGCAGGCAATAATCACTAACAGATCATAAAGCATATACCGTCTTAGTAACGTCTAAGTCAGCTACCCAGTCTCAATGGTAGGGAACAAACAATACAAACAAACAAAACAAAACAAAATATAGCAATGAAAGAGTACATATCATCTGTCACCCGTCAACAAGAAGCAAAAGAATCCCAACCACTAAACAAATCCACTAAATTATGTAAGCGTCACCCACAGGAGACCAAATTAGCAATATCTCCAATAGCGCACAATTCCTCTGAAAATACCACGAGTTCATAACATTACGAAAGTTAATAGCGTAAGAATACCACATGTCCGTGCTATAAATTTCCAATACTCAACCATAAAGAGCCCTGGTCGCACTATATCACCAAGTCTAATCCTACTGTGCCAATTCCATGCGCAAGCGTAAAAGTAATCAAACATCTAACACAATGTGTGAAACCATTCACACCTTCCAGATCAATATATGCATAAAGTCTCGTATGCTGGCTGTCCTTAGTTCATAGCATGACAATGATTATAGCTATAACCGTACGAAATATCACTCGGCACATGGAGTACTGTCTTCCTGCGGACATCTGGAAAGAACGTCCGCAACCACATTCTCCGAACCACGAATTGCCTGTATTTGGTAATTGTAAGGTTGCATGAGGATAGAGTACCGTGCGGCTCTGGCACATTTGTGATTCTTTGACTTTAAATACGCAAGGGCCTTCTGATCAGATTGGATCACAAAAGGTACCCCCAGCAAATATTTCTCCAGCTTGGTCACCGCCCAGACTACTGCTAATAATTCCTTCTCCAGTACAGAATAATTCAGTTCTGCCTTGTTCAACTTTCTTGAAATGTAGGTAATTGGATGAAGATGTCCATCAAATTCTTGTAGTAATACTGCTCCAACTCCTTTAGATGAGGCGTCTGCACAAAGAGTATAAAGACTATCAATTATAGGTAACTTGACCCAAAAATGTGATTTCCGAAAATCCAATATAAACCTTGGAAGGTAGAGCAGTAAGTCCTGCGGAACGTAAAGTAGACAAAAGTGAGTGAATTCCTAAGAAATGTTCCTGCCAAGTGTTGCTAAACAAACAAATGTCGTCAATATATGTGATGATATCCCGCCTATGGGAGAATAAAATTCTCATCATTCTAGTAAAAGTCGCAGGCGCGTTCACAAGACCAAAACACATAAAGTTGAACTGGAACAACCCCCCAGAAGTAGAAAACGCCGTGTAATGTTTACATCTATCGGCTAAAGGAACCTGCCAATAGCTTTTTGACAGATCAAGTTTACTGAAAAAGACGGCCGTAGATAACTTGGGTAACAGATCGTCCAATAATGACATTGGTTCGGCGTCAAAATTTGTGACATGATTGAGTTTTCTAAAATCTATGCACAAACGAATGTTATTATCTTTTTTCTTATTATTACCATCGGGAACGCAAAGCTACTGATGGATGGACTGATTATTCCCAATCGAACCATGTCTTCTAGTTCCTTGTCCACTTTGTCCTGGAAATGTATCGGTATTGGGTACGGACGTATTCTAATTGGGTTTTCAACATGTAAATGAATATCATGAGTTATTACATTTGTCCTACCCGGTATGTCTATGAGCACGGCTTGAAACGAGTGTAATAATTCTGAGACATGTCGTATGTTATCAAGTGACAAGTCATGACAAATCGTTACGTCTTTCCAAGTCTCTGTAGACTGTACATGTAAAATCGGAAAAGACATAGAAACCTCAGTGAAAGAAGATTCTTCCTCCTGGATAACCGATAACGAGGACCAACGAGTAGGACGATTTACAATGTCTTCAACCGCGTGAAAAACTGCGTGTAGATGTTCAGGTCTTGAGTGAAATTCTTTTAACATGTTGATGTGAAACGTTTTTCTTTTACCTTTTACATCAAGAATGTAATCCAGGTCGGAAATACGCGAAAGAACTTTAAATGGACCACACCATGTAATAAGTAATCGATTCTGTTTGCTAGGTAAGAGCACAAAAGCCTCATCATCTGGCATCAGATGACGCAGATGTCTTGACTGATTTTGCAACAAGCGAGCTTTTTCTTTAGCTCTCTCTGAAGCAGATGTTGCCAACTGGCATGCATCCATAATTTTCTGCCTTAAATTCACCACATACTCATAAGAAGATTGAGTTTCTTGAGATAATGTAGCATCAAGCAGTAAGTCTTTGATCAATGACAAAGGACCTCTAGGTAGAGCCCCGAAAACAAGTTGAAACGGAGAAAATCCTGTATGCTCATTAGGTATTTCTCAGTACGCAAAAAGTACCGCTGGTAAAATACGGTCCCAATCTTCAGGAAATTGAGTAGTAACTTTTCCTAGAATCTGTTTTATTGACCTATTTAACCTCTCAACCATACCATTTGAGGCGGCGTGATAAACACTGCTCAGGGACCGATCAATGTGAAACATTTTCATGACTTCCATCATGGCTTTTGACACAAACTGAAAACCTTTGTCAGATAACAGTTTTCTCGGAAACCCTATTCTAGTCCATATTTGAAATAACGCATCAGCCACATTTTGAGTTGAAATATTCTTGAGGGGTATGGCTTCTGGCCAACGCGTGCACATGTCAATACATGTTAACACATATCTATGTCCTCGAGATGACATAATAGGAAGTGGACCAATAATATCCACTGCCATCTTTTCGAATGGACGCACTGGTATATCAGCCGCTTGAATAGGAGCTAAATGACGTGCCCCTCGAGCCTTAACCTCTTGACATATAATACATGATCGGCAATACACACTAATGTCCTTTGACAACCCAGGCCAGAAAAAAGATGAAAGGACTCTAGCTCAAGTTCTGGAGTAACCCATGTGACCAGAACAACGCGAGTCGTGTGCATGATTTAAAATGTAAGACTTTAGTTCTTTAGTTCCTACGCCGCATCCTCGGCATCTCGTGGAAAGATAAAGTGACAAATGTCGAGGTGTTGTCACGTGCTGGCCTTCAAAGTATGTATACGCTTCTTAGACAGCGCAGACTTCGCTGGCTTGGCCATGTTCGCCGCATGGAAGATGGTCGCATCCCAAAAGATATCTTCTACGGACAATTAGCAGATGGCAAGAGAACAGTTGGGCGACCACAGCTGAGGTTCAAAGATGTGTGCAAGAGAGATATGAGGGCACTGGACATGGATCCAGCAACATGGGAGGATGAAGCTGCCGATCGCACTAAATGGCGATGCTATTTACGGCGCCACCTCAGAAAGGCGAAGAGAGGCTCACACAAGAAGCAGAGGTGAGGAGAAAACGTCGAAAGGAGCACCAGGAAAATAAGCAGCTGAGGGCTGTCACCTCAGGGGCGCATTCCCATAGTCAGTTATGACTGAAGGGGCTATTATTATTATTATTATTATTATTATTATTATAGTTCTTTGGGAACCATTATTTGTGTAATAACAGTAGAAGATTTATCATCTTGAAATCTCCGAACTAGTATATCATTTATGACAGCATACCATTGTTTTTGAGAATCATGAACCTCCACATTACCTTTTTGAACTAAAGCAAAAAAATTCTTTAAGGAATCATCATTTTTTTGTAGTGTAACAAAAATTTCCTTGTTGATGCTGCTCTGCAACCCATCTTCATAACATTGTGGTAACACCTTAGCTTGATCATTCTCCTGTGCTCGTGTAACAACTGCATTCGCCATATGTAAATATTTACGTTCCCAATCCTGTATTTGTTATGGAGTACATTCTTTAAAACCGTGTATCCGTCCGATCAACAGATCGCACACAGGATTAGGCAACAAACACACTTTTACCCTTCCGGTGAAGAAAGGTGTCGAAATGTTCACCAAAGCAGTTTCATATAATTCGACACTACCACCAAAAGTGACACATTTAACATATGTGCCTGTAGAACACATAGGATCAATTAAAGAACGGCGCACGCCTACCGTCGTGCATCCTGTATCCATTAATACCGATACTGGCATGCCGTTAAGTAGCCCTCTGTGAAATTGCAAAGCACCTGTTCCTTCGTGTGCTGACAACGCCGGTAAGGCAGGTAGAGGATGACCACAACTCAGTCTGGATACCACATCAGGCTGAAATAAACTTCTACATTTCACACAATTCTCAGCATTAAGAAAATCAAAAGAAGAGCAAGCCTTTGCTTGATTAATAACATTGTTATTATTTGACCCAACATTTTCCGCCATTATCACGGCATTTCCCTGATGAGCCGAACTATGTAAACTATTTGACCGCAATGTTCTGTCATTACCTTGGTCATTGATATAAGCATGTCTGCCTCTATTCTGGGAGTAACGTGACCTATTATACGTATGAAATTGATGATTATTGTGAAACCCTCTCCCTCTATCTCTGTTTCGGAAATCATCCCGTTGAAATCTGGCAAACTGGTTATTATTCCTGTTACGGAAACCAGATGATGCACTGCTATCGAAACCTGAAAATCGAGAATAATTTCTCTGATGATCATTGTTCCTGTCATAACTGACACTTCTTTGTCGACAGAAATTTCTGTCAACACTGTTAGATATTGTGATTGACCCTCACCTGACATATCTTTATTCAATTTTATAGCTTTAATACGTTCAATTTGAATCTGAGCCATTCTCTCTTCGTGAGCTCTTTTTCTGACTCGACTGCAAGCCTAGCTTTCATATTATCGGATTCGATCTGAGCTAACCGAAGCCTGTCTTCTTCTTGCCTCCTTTTATCATTCTCCTCCATTTCTAAAAGTTTCAATCGTTCCTGATTAGATCATTCTTTCTCCTTTAATTCTAATTGTCGTCTTTCTCTCTCCTTGGTTTCTTTATATTCTGTCTGTGCAAACTCTTGTAGCTTGTCGCCTTGTAGACCTAGAATTTTCCCCTGCTTAATAAAATATTCAGCTGTCGCCATTTATGACCAAATACTAATATCTAATTAGTCAAAATAAACGTGGTATAACAATTAATATAATATATTCGTCGCTTTATCAATGCTCGTTACTGGCGATCGACATAAATTTACTGAGATAAAATAGCCGTCATTAAATTAATTTAACAAATTAATACATATTATGACCAAGGAAATAAGATGAGCAATGAAAAAATTATTATATACACACACACACAAAATCATAGCAGTGACAATAATACTCAGACAGTAAACTCAAGAGAAAAAATGTGATAGAACTGATAATATATATATATAAGTAACGACTTATGTCACCATCATAAAGACCAAACAGTATACTGAAACACTCAATACAAGCAAAAATCACAAATTATATCAATGAGAATTTACCACGACAACGAAAGACACGAATTTAAAATGCACCAAGTCAACTGTTATATATTAATGAAATAGCCCCTTCCCGTTTGATATAGACTAATATAACAACCAGAGGAAGCTAAATAATATACAGATAAAGAAGGCGACAGGATGTGCTCCCTAATAATAAAAGGACATGAACACCAGACTGACAATGTCTACTTATCTGTACGGCGCATCCACCCACTCCTCGCAAAGACGATCCACAATGAATTGTGTCCTACGCACGACTTTATAAGTATACGAGTAATTTGATAAAGTTGACACTAGATGCCGAAACGTAGTTCATCATCCCATAAACCGAACAGGACACCTTGACAACGACTGCACAATATTCCCGAGGTATGGCTGCGATATCTGCAGGTGACGTGAGTGCGGCCTCCAACCGACTGTTTATCTTGATATTATGGTTACTTTAGGGTAAATGTCTGCTTTGATCTGGCAACACGTTGATAATGCGATTGACAAACGTTGGACGTAATCAGGATCGAAAGTAAAAATTACAACCTGTATGTAACGGTGTAAACTCTGGCCACCATGATTATTGTTGCAACACCGTATGCAACACAATACTGCCCCGGTCAAACTTCACGCGAAAATACCAATCGTGGGTATGCTACAGCATCTAGTCGTCCCATCACAATAGGCAGTAATATAACGAACAGCAAAGTTAACCCTGAACTGCAATGCATGGCGCACAACGGCCAACTGTGATATGCATAATGTCCATAGTTGTTATATAAAAATCAACATATTTATTTCCAATACTTCAGGTACAATACGTAGCGAAAGTCATTAAAATTCTATGTCCCGTCAGTCTTCATATAAGCATAAAGGCACACTATTCAGTACAATTGTCAATCTTGGACCGTAGGGATATTCAATTCATAAACAGTGAATCCACTCTTCTCCACAATGACCCTTCGCACCCTTCCGTAACTGGTAAGGTTGTAAAAAAACTCTGATGTAACAGTGTATGAACCTCCCAGGCCACGAAAGCTTAATACCTTACCAAATACATAATATATGATTCCCTCCATGACTATTATAAGTCACAAAGGCAGCATCATTCCATGTCTTTTCGGAGTAATAGAACTCAGAACACAAATGTTAGCCTATGATTTAGGCATCCATCTTGAATCCTCTGTTTTCCACTATTCGCGTTCAACAAATGTGCACCTCAGTGCACTCTTAAAAAAATATCATCATCTCCCCAAATACTAGTGCCATTTTTTCTGTGTGTTGCTGCCTATTTTGCATATATGTTTAAAGACATCAACCTGTTAATTATTTTGACAGTCTAAGAAAAGGGAACTGGTGATTTACGTTAGTGACAGGTTTGATTCCTGGTTATCTTCCCTTGTCTTATGCTGACTGTTCGTCTTGTCTTAGTTTCGCTCAGGTCTGTGCCATCTCTGGGCATGTGCAGGTTTTGGCGCGAGACCGGGAAACTTCCGTCTTGGGCAGTGTACCCTGGGCGTTCTAATCGGAGAGAGGTCCGATAGGTTTTCCTGGCCATTTTGCGGGGATCTGGAAGTTCTTTGTATGACTAAGATGTCATCTTTCCTTCCCCAAGTGAATTCTATATGCCAGGAATGGCAGTGTAGTGTTTTGTGTTATATAGGATTCTGAAATAAGGTAATGAAGTCAATTTTACTACATTTCGATTGCCTTTAGAACCCATGTTGAACTCAGCTCACAACTGACTTATTATATAGAGCCCCATCTTGGGTTCTTGAGAACGGGAACCAAGACCAAGTTGTCTTTTGTACCTTAGAAGCCCAGAGGAAAGTTATTTACTGGAGTAACCCGCTATTCAGACGGTGGGAGTGGCAGGAATTGGTACACGAATATATATATATCACTACAAGGTACCTGATATGTGAGGCTTGCTACTTGCGGCCTAATGATATCGCCATAAAGGTCCGTTGTCACGGCCTTTGTTCTTCAGGAGAAGAAATGTCTGGCATGAGACACCAGCAGAAGTCTTAGCCTTTTGGTTAGGCCATTAAACCGCCCTGTCCCGTGCGGTATATTTTGTACAGGGGTACCTGACAGGGGTTCTGTCAGGGTACCAGAACTTTTCTAGTATATAAAAGCAGAAAGTGGATTGACTGGCCATCATTGTTGGCTCCATACATCTGTGATTATGCAAGTGCTTACCATCATAATATGTTCCATGATTATTGTGCCATCGACTGTGTCGTCCATAATACTATCGTATGTTGTGCAATAAATGTAATGAAACGTCAGCAGCAGTTCCTTCCTTCACTGACCTCTGCATGTGGATGAGAGTGGTGTTGCGCACATATTCTTTTGTGTGTCGCACAGATTACGCATACAAATGAAAAATGTATTTATTTGTCTGATAAAAATATGTTTATCTTTGAATTCACGATTTTCAGTCTAGAGGGACAGAACTCAGATTAGACGATGTGTATTCATTTTGTGAGTTATCGGTTCTTGTATCTTTGCTGAATATCGAATGGCGTAGAAATCTAGGTTTATAGCGATCTATTCTTTGTTTGGTTAGAAATAGATTGTTCTTGCTTCAGAATATCTATGACCCGAATCTATGTGTAGTTCTTGTCTAGGTAGGACGAGTATGTCTTTTATCTTAATATCTTTGTATGTCTAAGTCGAACTATATCTTTGGTGTCGAACTTGGGGTCATAGGTTGTTCGGCGGATGTGTCGCTAAGAAGGGAGGCGAGAAGGTTCCGCCCTGTTGGACCGAGATGAAGGCGGTCTGAAGATTTGTCTTGAGCTCTGTGATTCCTTTTGGGGAAAGGAGATTGTTTATCTCTATGATTGAATTATCAGAGATTCTTCCCCAGTGTTGATTCTTGACGCCAGGGAATGGCGTGCGTTATTCGCGTTATTGGCTGTTGTGTTTTTCCTGAGAAATAAGGTAAAACAGACATATTGAACCTTTCGTCATATTCAGCTAGGTCGACATGCTATCGTCTGCACAGGCGTTTGATTAGCGATGTTAAGACGACATATTTGCTTGCAGTTATATATATATATATATATATAGACATTTTATGTCGCAACATGATTGAACAGGATATGCAGAGTCTAATTCACATATATTTATGAAAGGAACAGAGCCTATGATCATGCTTCGTCATTATCTTTGTTGTGAGCGAAAGTCAAAGATGGAGCCATCTTTGGACTCCAAGTTTCAATCTTAGAAGATCATCGATCGAGAACATGAATGTCCTTAATATCAGACGATGATATCGAGATCTGCATACTATTATATGAAAACCCACTACTGGTGGTTTGACATTATATTCATAAATTCATTTACTGAATTTTCGGCCTGAAAGACTTAGACGAGGTTCTTACAGAGAACCATGAGTAAACATTGGTTCTTAACTGACGCGATTTGTCAGTAAGGCCTGAGATTATATATATGTGCTGAAATTACTGATCTGTTGCTTGTCTATTGCATTGATATTATGATGATTTACAACCTGTCTGATGTTTCCTGTTCCTGTGTCGTCCTTTTTTGTAACAAGTACAGTACAGGTGAAGGCAGAAGTCCTACTTTCATCGATGGACCTTCTTATGTTCTGCTATTGTGTTGAACTTTAATATTTAAGGCCAGAATTTGTAATTCAATAAAGTGGCAGTTTATTTATTTTGATTAGAATAACTGTGCCATTACTGTAAAACTGTGCCTTCTTTACAACACATCCTATTATACACATGATTTATATATTTATGTTCACATTACATGTATTTGTTTCTCGTTGTGTCTATGTCGTGGGTGGTTGGTGAGGTGACTAGTATAGGATATACCGAGTCATATTGGTCCTATATTAGTGTTCTATAGGGAGCAATTTTCTTGGTTGGAAATTTGCTGCAACATCTGTTGCAATATCTGTTAGCTGTGACGATCTGTACCCACTGATGTTTTTGTAATATTTATTCTGTTCTTCAGTTTTGTTTTGATTTGTTCGTATTTGTAGATCTATCCTGTCCTATAATTTAGTTTTATACACCATTTATATTTATACACTGTGGCGTTATTTGTTTTGTTTATTCCTTTGCAGTTATCGTAACAGGTTCTGTGATTAGTTTCTTTAGTTTTCTACTTAATTTAGTTGATTTCTGCAAATGTTTTCGTATTGTTTTTCTTGATTGTCTTTTGTTTATGTATGTTATTGGTTGACATATACTATAAAATATACTTGATCATACACCACTAGCTGTGTAGTGAACTTATGAGAAATAATCAACTGAGGACTAATTGCTGTTACTAAAGGTACACAGTTGATTATACAAGACCTTATTTAAAGGCTTGTTTCCAACAGATATTGGGATTGTGAGCTAATTAATCAAGTTCATTTTGAATTTAATAGATTACGTTATTGTTTCAAGTGATTGCTATCGTTATTAGACATCATGTCTACCTTGGAATACTTTATTGAGTTAGGGAAATCCCTAGGCAAGACTGGTGATACGTTGGAGGAGTATGCTACCAGTCAATACGAAAAAACACAAAAATTGGAAATTGAGAAACTGAAAATTGAAACTGAGCAAAAGAACTTACAGATGCAGGTGGAGGAAAGAAGATTCCAGATGGAAGAAAAAATATTAGAAAGAGAAGCTGAAGCTGAACAAAAGAGATTAGACAGAGAAGCTGAACAAAAGAGATTAGACAGAGAAGCTGAACAAAAGAGATTAGACAGAGAAGCTGAAGCTGAACAAAAGAGATTAGACAGAGAAGCCGAGGAGAGTAAAGCAAAAAGAGAACATGGGGAATAACTGTTAGCATTTGAATTAGAAAAATTGAAATTGACAAATATGAGTAATGTTAATCAGTCAAGTGGTAACAGTGGTAAACCCTTTACTTATAAGGTCAAGGTACCAGCATTCAATCCTTCCAGTGACGATATTACATTCTGGCTGGATCGTTTTGAACGTTCTTGTCGAGCTCATAATGTGGATAAATCACAGCATGCTAATCAGTTGTCAGAAAATTTGAAAGGTGATTCTCTAACTAGTTTAAGTTTGGTTGAAGAGGCTGACAAGGATAATTATGGTGTTATTTGAGCAGCTTTATTGAAAAAGTACCAGTTAACTGAGGAAGGTTACCGTATTTTGTTAAAGAAAATGGTACCTGAATCAGGGGTAGAATTCTCAGAATTCATTGCAAGGACACGTCTTACATTTAATCGTTGGATTGAATTGTCCAAAACAGAAAAGACATATGAATCCCTTATGGACTTGTTGCTCAGGGACAAAATTATGTCAAGTGTTAATACACCATTCCTTGAATTCCTACATGAGCGTAAACCCAAGACACTAAAAGAAATGCAAGAATATTGTGACCAATACGTCACTGCATACCTGTTGCGTGATAAATTCTCGCAACATCGTTTTATTTCAATATCTGTTTTATAACGCAAGGGCAACAACTGCTTGAAATCTATAGTCACTTTTCTCGGTAAGCATTTGTCTTCTCGCGTTAGTATCGAATGCAGTTAACTTTTGAGCTGTGGTCATTTTTGCGCTGGACTGCGCATGACTTGTCTTGTTGTTTGGTCGATCGGTTTCCGCCCACCACTAGTGGGAGTGAGCGATTTGGAATGGCGAAAGAGATGCCTCGTTGAAGAGGGGATCTCCGCTTTTTTTTGTTCTGTCAGGGATGTGTAGTCCTCGTATGGATATTTCGTTTAGTCGAGATAATACCTCTAGTGTTTTCCCACATGTCGGGAGGCGTGATATTTCTGTGTATTTCATGAAAGCAAGGTAAATTGACTTTTTCATTAACTCTATCGATTTTGGGTCGTGAGCGATTTCGATTCATAGCCTGTCTCCGAAAGTCGTCGTCACGAGATGTTCTTTCCCAGCTCACATGTCGCTGCATTGTACTGCATCGGTTGATGCAGGTTCCAAGGACCATTACTTGCTACTTTGTTAAATGAACTAGGTTTAGAAAACCTTTATTATCTAGAGGATATTCTTGAGGACATTATTTATACTTCGGCAGACGTGTCTGTCTTGCTGAAGTCAAACTAAGGAGAGTGAACTGATCTCATACATCTGGTTATCTCCTGGCTGTTATAGAAAAGGATGGTTGTTCACCTGACTACATTTACAGCACTTTGAAATATAACATGCATCTGACTCATCATTGTAATGCTGTCTACCGTTTATTGCTGTATTGAATGTTGCTGTGATAATGACTGTTTGATGTGCCTACACATTTGCGTAACCATTTTGTCACTGTGGCGTCCACAATAAATAATGAAGAAAAACGTCAACGGCTGTTTCAAGACTCATTGACTTTATACGTCGTGAGTTTACTGACGTCCTATGTGGATTGCCCTGTTATTGTTGCATGAACATTGTTTTGACTGAACACATCTACACACTACACAAAACCAGACATGCGGATGCCATCCATCATCATATGGCATCACGCATCATTTGGTGGCCATAAGCTGGTTTGATTCTGGTACTAGCAAACACGGGGTCCCTTACCCACTTCATTTTCAACAAGAATTCATCAGCATCCTTCAAGAAATTAACATTCTTCAATACAGTCAACATCTTCAAAATTTTCAAAGTACTCGGCGTTGCCCGGTAAAAGTCAAAATTTCAACTTTTTGACGGAAACAAGAATTTGACAGTACCCGGCGTTGTTACATGTTGCCGGATAACTCGGACTGCTGTTATCTTTTACGCAAGTCAAGCAAGTTGCTGCTGTCAAGGTTCCAGTGCTGTCGTTTTTTGAGAAGGTCAAGTGCCGGTTGACGGGTTGTTTTCTGAAGAAGGCCAAGTACCGATTTCCATCAACTTACTTTTGGATTAGAAGGTCAAGTGCCGAAACAACTCAACACACAGTATTTCAGAAGCTCTTGTACCATCGTGTTAGCAGTGGAAGCAGTTCAGATGTGCCATCATCGTTGGAGCTTCGCTCTTTAGGACGTTGATTGACATCCGTTTTTCTGCTGTTCTACGATTGGAAGCCTTTAAGTTAAGTGGCCTGTTTGTATGTAAACTGTGCCCTTATACTTCTGCTGAGTCTTCTGTGTATCATCTCATTCTATATGTTATATGTCTATATGTTATTTGTATATTTATATGTTTATATTTCAGCGGGTTCTCGGTTGGGTGGTGTCTCCGTTAGATTATGCCACGTCATAGAGGTCGTCTATTGTGAGCGTTTTCTGTAGGGTTTGCAAATTTCCGATACTGGAATTTGCAAAGCGACTTCTGTTGCTATTTATGTTAGCTGTGATGACATGTTTTAATATTGTTTTCGTTATTATTTCACATTCTTTTAGTTTTGTTGTGATTTGTTTGTATTTGTTAGCCTACTCTTGTCTATAATTTAGTTTCATACAACATTTTTGTTTATACACTGTGGTGTCATGTATTTTGTTTAATTCTATCGCAGATATCGTCACATTTTTTGTGATATTTCATTAATTTCTGCTTTATTTTTAGTTGATTTCTGCGAAAGTTTTTGTATTGTTGCTGATCTTTGTTATTGTTTACATTGTTATTGTTTACATTGTTTGTATTGTTTACATTTTCAATGTTTACATTCTGCATGTGTTTACATAGTCATTGTTTACAGTTATAGTAATTAGTTAATGGGCTATGCTAATGCACTGTTACTACTATACTGATGATAAATGAATGATGAATAGTGTCGTGCACTATTGAATGAGAAGTGCACTTATGATCAAGATTT
Source organism: Oreohelix idahoensis (assembly GCA_024509875.1). NCBI lineage: Eukaryota > Metazoa > Mollusca > Gastropoda > Stylommatophora > Oreohelicidae > Oreohelix > Oreohelix idahoensis. Next base: position 343,574 of record JAMPIV010004555.1, read on the forward strand.
GAGTGCTGATATTTCATATACAAGTTCTTTGATTGGAGACTTGTTTCCCACAGAGACTGGGATAATATAATGTGATGTGAATATACAAGTGCTTAATTAAGACTTGTTACACTTAGGTTTGAAATAAATTAGTTAATTATTTCAGGTTTTGGACTCATATGTTAGACAACATGTCTACATTTGAGCACTTTATTGAGCAGGGTAAATTGCTTGGGAAGACTGGTGATAAGTTAGAAGAATTTGCAACTGCTCGATATGATAAAGCAATGGAAGCTGAACAAAAGAAACTGCATATGGAAGCTGAACAAAAGAAACTGCAGATGCAGGTGGATGAAAAGAGATTCCAAATGGAAATGGAAAAACAAAAAAGGGAATCAGAAGCTGAGGAAAGAAAGCTACAGCTAGAGGCTGAGAATAAAAGACTTGAAAAAGAAGCTGAGAATAAAAGACTTGAAAAAGAAGCTGAAAATAAAAGACTTGAAAAAGAAGCTGAAAATAAAAGACTTGAAAAAGAAGCTGAAAATGAAAGACTTCAAATGCAGGCTCAAGCTGAAGAAAGGAAGTTACAAAGAGAGTCTGATGAGAGGAAAGCAAAAATGGAACATGAAGAAAAACTCTTAGCTTTAGAGTTGGAGAAATTGAAATTGACGAGCATGAGTAATGGTAATGATTCAAACAAGGGTTCATCTTCTGGGAAGGCTAATAATGATACTTTTAAGATTAAGTTACCAACATTTAGTCCTTCCAGTGATGACATAATGTTCTATCTGGACAGATTTGAACAAGCATGTACAGCTCATAACATAGACAAAGCAAAATATGTTTATCAGTTATCAGGGATACTGACAGGTAAAGCTCTAAGTATATTAAATATGGTGGATGAACCTGACAAGAGCAATTATGAGGTTGTCAGGGCCGCTTTGTTAAAGAAATATCAGCTTAACGAAGACGGCTATCGTCTACAATTTTAAAAACATGTTACCTGAAAATGGAGTTGAATTCTCCGAGTTTATTGCAAGAATACGCATTACTTTCTCACGATGGGTTGAACTATCTAAGACGGAAAAAACTTATGAAGGACTTATGGACTTAATACTTAGAGACAAAGTCATGTCGTCTGTCAATGAGTCTTTCCTTGCTTTCCTTCATGAACGTAAACCTAAAACAATAAAAGAAATGGAAGATTTCTGTTGCCAATACGTAACTGCGCACCCACACATAACCATGGGTAACTCTAAGGTGAAAGAAGGTTTACCAGTTGCTTCGGCAGCTCCGTATGGTCAAAACTTTGCTCGTAGATCCCAACAAAATTTTGATAGAAAGGGCAGCGGTAATTTCTGTCAAAAATCATGGAAACCAATTTCATGGTGATTCTTCTTCGAAGAATTGGAGACAACCTGATAGTGGTCGTTACTATCACCCTAATAATTATAAGCATTTCAAAAGAGGATATGGTAATAGAGGTTATTCCTGCCGAAGACCTCAGAACCAAACAAATAGATGTTCGCATCAATGTGAACATGATAGTAATCGTGGAAACTGGAATTCGAACCAGTATAACAATTACAATAGAGACAATAATAACTGCAGAGATAATAATAACTCTGATAACTTCAGAGGTAATAATAGTCGGGGTAGATCTCAACACAAAAAAAAGAGATATCAGCAGGCTAATGCTGTACAACAGGAAACTGAGGGAGCCTGTAATCATGTTGTTGATAGTAAAAACTTTGACGCTGTCACTAGTTCTGCTTTTGACTTTGAGAGAGCAAACAAATGCCCCCAATGCAGTACTTTATTCGAACCGGTACCATAACTACTTTGAGTTGTGGTCACCCACTTCCCGCTCTTCCTGCTGCTGTTGCGCATGACGGGAGGGGTTCTTTAATTCTACATAAGGGTCTTGTTAATGATACTCCGGTCTCACTACTTTTCGATTCCGGATGCACCACTATTGGTGTTAGACAATCGCTTGTAGATCCATCTTGTGCTACAGGAAGGGTTATTAAATGTGTCACATTTGGCGGCACTCTAGAAAAATATCCTACTGCTGTAATTCGCATTGCCACTCCTTTCTTTACTGGAGATGTGCATGCTTGTCTCTTACCTAATCCTATTGCGGACCTTATTATTGGTCGTATTCACGGAGTTAGGGAGTGTACCCCACAGCAGATTGCTGCTTGGGAAGATAATAACATGCAAGCTACAAATGCAGTAGTTACAAGAGCACAAGCTCTACAAACACCCGAAACTTCACTGAATAGTGATAATGAAGTTGATAGCCAAGATAGTCACTTAGTAATTACTCGTGACTCTTTCATAAAATTGCAAGAAGAAGATCCTTCTTTAAAAAAATTCTTCGTTCTTGCGAAGAAAGGTGATCCGAATCAGGATACAAATAGAAAATCTTGGATTGCAATGAGAACGGCGTACTTGTACGTATGGTACAAGATTCGACTACGTCGGCACATTCGCAAATTCTTGTTCCCAAGAGCATGAGAGTCCAAATATTACAACATGCTCATGACTCGCAATGTGCTGGACATATGGGTTTTTCCCGTACGAAGTCGAGAGTCCTTGCGGCTTTCTTTTGGCCTTTTGTCAATAAGGACATTCGTATTTACTGCCGATCATGCAAGGTATGTCAGGAGGTCAAATCTAGAGGACCACGACATGCTGCGCCTATCCAGGCTGCTGACATTCCTATTCGGCCGTTTCAGAAAATGGCCATAGATATTATTGGCCCTTTTAAGGTCAAGTCGGCCAGAGGACATCAGTTTATCCTTACATGTGTCGATATGTGCACACGTTGGCCAGAGGCTATTCCTCTTAAGAGCATATCTACTACAGATATCGCAGATGCTCTTTGGTTGATATTTTCTCGCTTGGGTTCCCCAGAGAAATATTGTCAGACCATGGCACTCAACTCATATCTGACACTATGTCACAGGTAATGTCTACCTTACATATTGAACGATCTCTCAGTAGTAATCTACCATCCTATGTCTAATGGGTTAGTTGAGCGTCTGAATAGAACGCTCAAGACTTTGCTTGGTAAGATAACTGAAGATCATCCTCAAGATTGGGACAGGGTTTTACCCGCGGCTCTCTTTGCCTATAGAGAAGTCCCTAATGAACACACAGGATTTTCTCCCTTCGAACTTGTCTTTGGCGCGCGTCCACGCGGCCCTATGTCTTTATTACACGATCTCATCACTGCCGATGATATTAGCGATGAAACTCAATCCTCATATGAGTATGTCATTGCTCTTAGACAAAAGATCATTGAGGCATGTAAGCTAGCAACTGCTTCATCAGAAATTGCTAAAGAGAAGGCAAGACAGTTTGCTAACAAGAATAGATGTCTACGACAACTTTGTCCAGGTGACAAAGCATTCGTCCTACTCCCCAGTAGGGAAAATAGACTTCTTATTGCATGGAAAGGTCCGTATGCAATAGTCTCTCGGATTTCCGATGTTGACTATGTGGTCGATATTGATGGAAAGCATAAAACTTTCCACATAAACATGCTTTCGGAATTTCACGAACGTCCGGACTATTTGCTGCCTATTTTCCAGGCAACGGATGATGCTCCTGCACCTCACGGTCATTATTCATCCCTGTCTGTCATTCAGGATGAGGAAGCTACCTTCTCTGATGTCAACCTTCCCCTTCCAGTGGTTCCATTACATTCCACGGAATCTTGGAAAAACGTTTCTGTTTCTCCTAATCTTTCTGGTGACGAACATCGACAAGTCTCGTCGATGTTACAAACATTTCAGGATGTTCTCACTGACATTCCTGGACACACAGATGTCATAGAACATGACATAATTCTTACCGACAATAATCCAATTAGGGTTAGGCCGTATCCTATTCCTATACACTTTCAGTCGCAAGTGGAAAAGGAATTGGATGAAATGATTCAATTAAATATAATTGAACCATCGACTTCACCATATTCTTCTTCCATGGTTATTGTCCGGAAGAAGGATAAGAACATACGAATTTGCGTTGATTATCGCAAATTGAATCAGGTCACAAAGTTCGACGCTGAACCGATGCCTTTGTTAGAAGATCTACTGATTAGACTTTCTAATTCTAGATTCTTCACTAAACTTGACTTGTCTAAAGGTTATTGGCAAGTGCCTTTAGCAGAGCATGCCAAACCTCTTACTGCTTTTTCTACACCTAGGGGTCTATTTCAATGGAATGTTATGCCTTTTGGTCTCATGAACGCCCCTGCCACTTTCGTTCGCATGATGCGTCGAATTCTGTCACATCGTTCGGATGTCATCGCATACTTAGATGACATCTGTCTCTTCAGTGATACCTGGGAAGATCACTATTTAGGGTTATATGACTTACTGTCCACTCTACGTGAGAATAATTTGACAGCAAAACCTTCTAAAGCTTTTGTTGGTTTTGGTGAAATCTCTTTCCTGGGTCATCGTGTTGGTCATGGTCTCTTGAAGACAGAAGACCACAATACTTCCAAAATACTGAACATCTCTGTTCCTAAAACGAAGAAACAAGTTAGGAGTCTCTTAGGTTTAATTCAATTTTATGGGAGATTTATTCCAAATTTATCTTCGATCATGGCACCTCTCTCAACATTGTTGAAGAAAGGTTCGCCTAATCTGGTCCGTTGGTCTGAAGAATGCCAATCTTCACTAGACCAAATCAAGAATATATTTTCTTCTCCTCCCATCTTAAGATTACCTACTCTTGATAGGACTTTTGTTCTTCGGAGTGATGCTTCATCCACTGGGATTGGAGCAGCACTGATGCAAGAATATGCAAATACTCTGCATCCTGTTATGTACATTTCTAGAAAACTAAATGCGGCAGAGAGGAACTACTCGGTTTTAGACCGTGAGTTGTTAGCGATGGTTTGGTCAATTCTAAAGCTACAAAGATTCCTCCTGGGCGCACATTTCATTCTAGAGACTGATCAGAAAGCTCTTACAGCTATTCAGACTAAGAATTTGAAGAGTTCGAGATCCACTCGATATGCTATAGCTCTTCAACCTTTTCACTTCACGGTACGAGCTATCCGTGGTGCGGATAATGTGATGGCTGACATTTTGTCTAGATGCCCACATGACTCCAACTAATACTTCTGTCCTATATTTCTATATATTACAGAGTCATAACACACCTATATTTCTACAATAGATTAGCACATCTGTACTTACTTTATATGTACACACTATCGTGCTTTGTTGTCATCTTCTTCTGTTCGTTTTTTTTAAAATGATAGAGGAGGACTGAGTAGTTAATATAAGGGCCGTTAGTTTACTAAACAGCCACAATTATTAATAATGTATTGTACCTTATGAAGCATATTAGTTATTAATTAGCATTATATTGCTTGTACTTTCTCAGAATGTCATTGTTGAGCTGAGGACTTACCTTACGAAATCTAGATTGTGTACTTACCCTCGGAATACCAGAGCATATGTCCTGGATCGTCATGTAGTTTAACTTTACTATGTACTTATGTCATTACATGTCAAAGAATGTACTATTTAAATGTTCCTATCAGATTTGTACATCCATTTTTAAAGACAATATTAGAGTATGCTGTTTAATGATGATTATAGTAACTTGCATACGTATATTGTGTTTACATGCTAACGTGATGTGTGTTGGTGACACCTCCCCGATGTGAATATTTTTTGAGACATATTTATTTTTCTGTTGAGGTATATCCTCACCAGACACTCTATAATTAGCCTATTGTTTGGCAATTTAATTAATTATCAGCGCATAATTCGTGCGTTTTGAGCCGCTTATCGCTTGCTCTTTGATATTGAAAAAAAAATATGTTCCACATTTTTTTTTTTATCGGGAGGAGGTGGTGATATGTTGCGTGATAAATTCTCGCAACATCGTTTTATTTCAATATCTGTTTTATAACGCAAGGGCAACAACTGCTTGAAATCTATAGTCACTTTTCTCGGTAAGCATTTGTCTTCTCGCGTTAGTATCGAATGCAGTTAACTTTTGAGCTGTGGTCATTTTTTGCGCTGGACTGCGCATGACTTGTCTTGTTGTTTGGTCGATCGGTTTCCGCCCACCACTAGTGGGAGTGAGCGATTTGGAATGGCGAAAGAGATGCCTCGTTGAAGAGGGGATCTCCGCTTTTTTTTGTTCTGTCAGGGATGTGTAGTCCTCGTATGGATATTTCGTTTAGTCGAGATAATACCTCTAGTGTTTTCCCACATGTCGGGAGGCGTGATATTTCTGTGTATTTCATGAAAGCAAGGTAAATTGACTTTTTCATTAACTCTATCGATTTTGGGTCGTGAGCGATTTCGATTCATAGCCTGTCTCCGAAAGTCGTCGTCACGAGATGTTCTTTCCCAGCTCACATGTCGCTGCATTGTACTGCATCGGTTGATGCAGGTTCCAAGGACCATTACTTGCTACTTTGTTAAATGAACTAGGTTTAGAAAACCTTTATTATCTAGAGGATATTCTTGAGGACATTATTTATACTTCGGCAGACGTGTCTGTCTTGCTGAAGTCAAACTAAGGAGAGTGAACTGATCTCATACATCTGGTTATCTCCTGGCTGTTATAGAAAAGGATGGAGTTGTTCACCTGACTACATTTACAGCACTTTGAAATATAACATGCATCTGACTCATCATTGTAATGCTGTCTACCGTTTATTGCTGTATTGAATGTTGCTGTGATAATGACTGTTTGATGTGCCTACACATTTGCGTAACCATTTTGTCACTGTGGCGTCCACAATAAATAATGAAGAAAAACGTCAACGGCTGTTTCAAGACTCATTGACTTTATACGTCGTGAGTTTACTGACGTCCTATGTGGATTGCCCTGTTATTGTTGCATGAACATTGTTTTGACTGAACACATCTACACACTACACAAAACCAGACATGCGGATGCCATCCATCATCATATGGCATCACGCATCAATACCCTGACATAACTCTTAGCAACACTAAGATTAAAGAGAGTATGCCAGTTGCATCAGCAACACCATACAACCCTAATTACTCACACAATATTTAGGGACCACAAAACAAGTTTGGGAAAAAAGGTAACCATAATAGTTATCAAAACCAAGGAAACCAATCATTTCAGGGTTCTTCTGCGAAGAACTGGAGACGAGCTGATAGCCCTCGATACAGAGGTGGTCATAATTATAGAAATTTCCGCAGAGGAAGTCATTATAGGAACTATCCAACTCGTCCATCATGGAGACATCAAGACCATAATTATAGAGATACTCATTATAATGAATATGATAATGGTAACCATGAGAACTATGACTCAAACCCAAATAGGGGTTACAATAGAGGAAATAATAATGATTACAGAGGCAATAATAATCGAGGTAGATCACAATACAAAAAACATAAATCATATTATCATGGAAACTCTGCACAGCAAGAGTCACATGAAGACTATAAACAGACCAAAGATAATAATGATGCTAATAATATGGCGTGTTCCGCTTTTGATTTTGGGAGAGCATCTCAGTGCCCCCAATGCAAAACATTATTTGAACCAACTACGGTGTCCACTTTAAGTTGTGGCCATCCTCTTCCCGCTCTTCCTGCGTCAGTCGCGCATGATGGAAGAGGTTCTCTTGTCTTACATAAAGGTTTAGTAAATGACAATCCAGTCTCAGTTCTTTTTTATTCTGGATGCACCACAATTGGTGTTAGGCAGTCGCTTGTAGATCCTTCTCGTGCCACTGGAAAAGTAGTCAAATGTGTAACATTTGGCGGCACCTTAGAGAAATACTCTACTGCTATCATTAGAATTGCTACTCCTTTCTTTACAGGAGATGTACACGCATGTCTTTTGCCGAATCCGATCGCTGATCTTATCATCGGTCGTATTCACGGAGTTAAAGAATGCACTCCACAACAAATTTCCGTTTGGGAAAAACAAAATATGCAAACTGCTAATGCTGTAGTCACTAGAGCTCAGGCTCTTAATATGCCTCAAACTTCATCTATTGAAGATAATGAAGTGCATAACCAAGACGATCCCTTGGTAATTTCTCGTGACTCATTTATTAAACAGCAAGAAGATGATCCGACTCTAAAGAAATTCTTCACTCTTGCAACAAAAGGTGATCCGAATAAAGATGCAAAGCGTAAATCTTGGATTACAATGAAGAATGGCGTACTTGTACGTATGGTGCAAGACTCCGCCAAGTCAAGTCATTCTCAGATTCTTGTGCCCAAGAATTTGAGAGTTAAAATTTTGCAACACGCACACGACTCTCAGTGTGCTGGACATATGGGTTTTTCCCGTACAAAGTCAAGAGTTCTTGCGGCTTTCTTTTGGCCTTTTGTGAACAAAGACATACGGATTTATTGTCAATCTTGTATAGTATGTCAAGAAGTCAAATCCAAAGGTCCACGCCATGCTGCACCTATTCAGGCTGCAGACATTCCTATTCGAAAATTTCAGAAAATGGCGATAGACATCATTGGTCCATTTAAGATCTAATCTGCTAGAGGACATCAGTTTATTTTAACGTGTGTGGACATGTGCACACGTTGGCCAGAGGCTATTCCTCTGAAGAGCATTACTACTGCTGACATTGCAGATGCTCTTTGGCTTATATTTTCTCGTCTGGGATTCCCCGGAGAAATATTGTCAGACCATGGTACCCAACTAATATCGGATACCATGTCTCAAGTGATGTCGACTCTGCAGATAGAGAGATCTTTGGGTGGTATCTATCATCCTATGTCCAATGGGATGGTCGAACGGCTAAATAGAACACTCAAAAACTTGCTAGGGAAGATAACTGAGGATCATCCTCAAGATTGGGACAGGGTTTTACCCGCGGCCCTCTTCGCTTACAGAGAGGTCCCCAATGAACATACAGGATTTTCTCCTTTTGAACTTGTCTTTGGCGCGCGACCGCGCGGCCCTATGTCTTTGCTTCATGATCTCTTAACCGCTGATAATATTACCGACGACACAAAATCCTCTTACGAATATGTCATCGCGCTGAGACAAAAGATTATCGAAGCATGCAAATTGGCAACTTCTTCTTCTGAATTTGCTAAACAGAAGGCAAGACAATTTGCCAATAAGAAAAGAACCTTACGACAACTTTGTCCTGGTGACAAAGTATTTGTTTTACTACCTTGTAGGGAAAACAGACTTCTTATTTCTTGGAAAGGTCCGTACGATATAATCTCGAAAATTTCCGATGTTGACTACATTGTCGATATTGATGGAAAGCATAAAACCTTCCACATCAATATGCTTACGGAATTCCATGAACGACCGGATTATTTACAGCCTATTTTCCAGGCAACGGACGATTCACCAGTCCAACATGGTCATTACTCATCACTGTCCGTAATACAGGATGAGGAAACAAGTTTTTCGGATGTTAATCTTCCGCTTCCGATGATTCCACTTCATTCTAGTGAATCATGGGAAAACGTTACTGTTTCTCTGGATTTGTCTTTAGGAGAACAGCGACAAGTTTCGGCTATGTTACAAACATTTCAGGATGTCCTTACTGACATCCCTGGACAAACTCATGTCATTGAACATGACATTATTCTAACTGACCATAATCCAATTAGGGTCAGACCTTATCCTATCCCTATACATTTTCAAGCACAGGTTGAGAAGGAGTTGGATGAGATGATAGATTTAAAGATAATTGAACCATCCACTTCTGCATATTCTTCGCCGATGGTTATTGTTCGGAAAAAAGACAATAACATACGTCTTTGCGTTGACTATCGCAAATTGAATCAAGTTACGAAGTTCGATGCTGAACCTATGCCTTTACTAGAAGAGCTACTTACTAGGCTTTCTAAATCTCATTTTTTCACTAAACTAGATTTAACCAAAGGATATTGGCAAGTTCCTTTATCTGAACGCGCCAAACCTTTTACGGCTTTTTCTACACCTAGAGGCCTTTTTCAATGGAATTTCATGCCTTTCGGCCTTATGAACGCACCAGCTACATTCGTACGCATGATGCGTCGAATTCTATCTTATCGGTCAGATGTCATCGCGTATCTAGATGACATCTGTCTTTTCAGCGATACTTGGGAAGATCACTATTCAGGGTTAGTTGAATTACTATCTACTCTACGCGAGTATAACCTGACAGCGAAACCCTCTAAAGCCTGCATTGGTTTTAGCGAAATTTCTTTCTTAGGCCATCGAGTGGGTCATGGTTTCCTAAAGACAGAGGACCATAATATCACTAAGATACTTAACATCTCTATTCCTAAGACTAAAAAGCAAGTGCGAAGTCTCTTAGGTCTTATTCAATTTTATGGAAGATTCATTCCGAATCTATCCTCTATCATGGCACCTCTTTCTACACTACTAAAGAAAGGGTCGCCTAATATAGTCCACTGGTCACAAGAATGCCAATCCTCTTTGGATAAGATCAAAACTTTGTTTTCATCACCACCTATTTTAGTGTTACCTACTACGGATAAGACATTTGTTCTTCGTAGTGACGCTTCATCCACTGGGATTGGAGCGGCACTAATGCAAGAGTACTCTGGAACTCTGCATCCTGTAATGTATATCTCCAGAAAACTTAATGCTGCAGAAAGGAATTATTCGGTTTTAGACCGTGAACTATTGGCTATGGTTTGGTCAATACTCAAACTACAAAGATTCCTTCTAGGCGCACATTTCATAGTAGAAACCGATCAGAAAGCTCTTACGGCTATACAGAGTAAAAATTTGAAGAGCTCGAGGTCTACTCGATATGCAATTGCTCTTCAACCTTTTCATGTTTCGGCACGAGCTATCCGTGGATCAGATAATGTGATGGCAGACATTCTGTGTAGATGCCCACATGATTCCACTTAACTGTTGAGTCTTGGACTTCTTAACACTTCCAACTCGACAACAGATTTTTCGTTTCTATATCAAAATAGATACACATTGTGATTTGTAATATAGTGATTGTATCACTACTATCACTACGTTCATTGATATATATATTCACCGGTACTCGTTGATGATTTTTCTTTTTTGGTAAATCATGTACTTATAATGCTTAAATATGAAATTGTTATATGCATTGTGTCATTGCAAGTATAGTAGTATGCGTTGGTGACACCTCCCTGGAAACATTTATGCTTAAGAGAAATGCTTTCTCTGAGAGGTTGAGATGTATTCTCACCAGTCGATCTATATTTCGACTTTGCCTTAATTTGGCGTATAAATTCCAGATATTTCTCATCTGCGCAGTATTTGTGCGTTGTGAGCATATTGTATGTTGCTCTCAGATGAAAAAAAAAAATGATTTTCAGTCTAGAGGGACAGAACTCAGATTAGGCGATGTGTATTCATTTTGTGAGTTATCGGTTCTTGTATCTTTGCTGAATATCGAATGGCGTAGAAATCTAGGTTTATAGCGATCTATTCTTTGTTTGGTTAGAAATAGATTGTTCTTGCTTCAGAATATCTATGACCCGAATCTATGTGTAGTTCTTGTCTAGGTAGGACGAGTATGTCTTTTATCTTAATATCTTTGTATGTCTAAGTCGAACTATATCTTTGGTGTCGAACTTGGGGTCATAGGTTGTTCGGCGGATGTGTCGCTAAGAAGGGAGGTGAGAAGGTTCCGCCCTGTTGGACCGAGATGAAGGCGGTCTGAAGATTTGTCTTGAGCTCTGTGATTCCTTTTGGGGAAAGGAGATTGTTTATCTCTATGATTGAATTATCAGAGATTCTTCCCCAGTGTTGATTCTTGACGCCAGGGAATGGCGTGCGTTATTCGCGTTATTGGCTGTTGTGTTTTTCCTGAGAAATAAGGTAAAACAGACATATTGAACCTTTCGTCATATTCAGCTAGGTCGACATGCTATCGTCTGCACAGGCGTTTGATTAGCGATGTTAAGACGACATATTTGCTTGCAGTTATATATATATATATATATATATACACATTTTATGTCGCAACATGATTGAACAGGATATGCAGAGTCTAATTCACATATATTTATGAAAGGAACAGAGCCTATGATCATGCTTCGTCATTATCTTTGTTGTGAGCGAAAGTCAAAGATGGAGCCATCTTTGGACTCCAAGTTTCAATCTTAGAAGATCATCGATCGAGAACAGGAATGTCCTTAATATCAGACGATGATATCGAGATCTGCATACTATTATATGAAAACCCACTACTGGTGGTTTGACATTGTATTCATAAATTCATTTACTGAATTTTCGGCCTGAAAGACTTAGACGAGGTTCTTACAGGGAACCATGAGTAAACATTGGTCCTTAACTGACGCGATTTGTCAGTAAGACCTGATATTATACATATGTGCTAAAATACTGAGTGCTTGTCTACTGACATTACATTGATCTGTTATACAACATGAATGCCCAGGTGATAGTGCATTGCATTGATCAATATTATGATGATTTATGCCAACCTGTCTGATGTTTTCTGTTCCTGTGTCGTCGAAATGTGTGTCCATTAAATGCCAGAAAACGTAAACAGTAGTTCGTCTTACACTTCATGCCACGAGTGAGTGAGATTGCAATATTGTCAACTCTCAGAACATATTCCAACATTCGCTTACTGTATGTATCCTCACTCTAAAACAATACACCACTGCTTAGGTCGAGTTGATCTGTGTTTGTCTTCACTGTGACAACACCCCTTCGAATACGATTGTAACCATACAACCAACACTGGTGACCGAAGGTTAGAGCTTTATTAACTATGAAAATTAAACTGTACGAAAACGACCATAGAGAGTTTATCAACTAGTGGCCAGTAAACCCCACATAAGTCTTTATCAAGTGTGTTCAGTGTAAATTTGTTCAGAACCCAGTAACAACGCATTCGTCTACACACACACACCACATCATCCCACAGCAATATTCTAGTACTATACGTCAGAATACATGTATGCTGTTTCTGTGAGTGACTACAGTACACCCTAGCAGTGCCTCACGCAGGTGACCTAAATCTTCACTACAACTTGGTACTGTCCAGGATAACACGACACGCTCAATCTACTAACATTCACTTCACTCACGAACAGTACTTTACATCTGGTGGCCAGTTCTAATAATTGGAGGCGATCTGACAGCCCTCGTAACTTTGGTTCCGCCAATTTTGGGAACTTTCTTAGGGGTAGCCACAATAAAAACTATCCTAGCCATCATAATTTTGCAGGGAAACAGCAAAAACAATCGGGTAGATATGATAATCAAAGAGGAAACCACAGTTGCAATTGTGAAAACTGTGGGGCAAATCAAAGCAATAGTTGCAAAAAGTCAAATAACAATAATTTCAGGGGACATAATAATCGGGGTAGAGGACAACACAACAATAATAGATCATGTCATCATGCTAACTGTGCTCAACAGGAGTCATAAAGAGTTAGTAATGAATCAAATGATGATAAAGCTAACCCTAGTGCTTTCACTTGTTCTGCCTTCGATTATGAGAGAGCATCTCTATGCCCTCAGTGCACTACTTTGTTTGAGCCAACTACTATATCTACATTGACTTGTTGCCATCCTCTGTCCGCTCTTCATGCCGCAGCGGCGCATGACGGGAGAGGATCTCTTCTCCTACATAGAGGTCTAGTGGACGACAATCCAGTCTCAGTTCTTTTTTATTCTGGATGTACTACTATTGGGATTAGGCAATCTCTGGTAGATCCTTCCTGTGCTACTGGGAAAGAGATCAAATGTGTGACATTTGGTGGCACAGTAGAAAAATATTCTACTGCTATCATACACATAGCTACTCCTTTCTTTACAGGAGATGTCCACGCGTGTCTTCTACCGAATCCTATTGCGGATCTTATCGTCGGGCGTATACACGGGGTTAAACAGTGTACCCCGCAGCAAATTGTTGCCTGGGAGGAGCGAAATATGGAAATTGCTAATGCAGTTGGTTGTCACTAGAGTACAGGCTCAGAACATGTCTCCGTCTTCACCCACCGAAGGTGATGAAGTACAGGAGCAAGATAATCAGTCGGTAATTTCGCGTGACTCTTTTATAAAAAGTCAACAAGAAGACATTTCTTTAAAAAAATTCTTCCTCCTTGTTAAAGATGGTGATCCAAATCAGTACACAAATCGCAAATCCTGGATAACTATGAGGAATGGTGTGCTAGTGCGTATGGTACAGCACTCAGACACATCTACGCATTTCCAAATTCTTGTACCCAAAAATATGAGAGTTCGTATACTGCAACATGCTCACGACTCCCAATGCGCTGGTCATATGGGATTTTCACGTACTAAGTCGAGAGTTCTTGCGGCTTTCTTTTGGCCATTCGTAAATAGAGACATACGTCTGTATTGCCGCTCGTGCAAAGTATGTCAATAAGTCAAGTCGAAGATTCCTCGCCATGCAGCACCTATTCAGGCTACGGACATTTCTATCCGTCCGTTTCAAAAAATGGCGATAGATATAATTGGTCCTTTTAAAATCAAATCACCAAAGGACACCAATATATTCTTACATGCGTAGACATGTGTACTCGCTGGCCAGAGGCAATACCTCTTAAGAGCATTTCTACTGCCGACATTGCAGACGCTCTTTGGATGGTATTTTCACGTCTGGGATTTCATGGGGAAATCTTATCAGACCATGACACCCAACTGATATCTGACACTATGTCACAAGTGATGTCTACTATTAATATTGATAGGTCTTTGAGTAGCATCTATCATCCGATGTCTAATGGGTTAGTCGAACGTCTCAATAGAACCCTCAAAAATTTACTTGGGAAGATAACTGATGATCATCCCGAGGATTGGGACAGAGTCTTACCCGCGGCTCTCTTCGCATACAGAGAGGTTCCTAATGAACACACGGGTTTTCTCCTTTTGAGCTTGTCTTTGGCGCGCGTCCGCGTGGCCCTATGTCGTTGCTTCACGATCTGATAGCTGCCGATGATATTAGTGATGACACACAATCTTCTTATGAATATGTCATTGCACTAAGGCAGAAAATCATTGAAGCATGCAAATTAGCAACTTCTGCATCGGAATTTGCTAAAGAAAGGGCAAGGCAATTTGCGAATAAGAATAGACGCCTACGACAACTTTGTCCAGGTGACAAAGCGTTTGTATTACTCCCTACCAGGGAAAATAGACTTCTCATTGGATGGAAGGGTCCTTTTATGATTGTCTCTAAAATTTCTGATGTCGACTATGTTGTCGATATAGAGGGAAAACATAAAACCTTCCATATAAATATGCTTACGGAATTTTTTGAACATCCAGAGTTCTTGCAACCTATCTTTCGAGCGACGGACGGCACTCCAATCCCTCAGGGTTGTTACTCATCGCTGTCAGTTATACAGGATGAAGAATCTACTTTCTCGGACGTTAATCTTCCTCTTCCGATGATTCCACTTCATTCTACGGAATCATGGGAAAACGTTTCTATTTCTCCTAAATTGTCTACTGGGGAACGACTACAAGTCTATTCTACTTTACGAGAATTTCAGGATGTTTTCACGGACATTCCTGGACATACATCGGTCATTAAGCATGACATAATATTAACTGACCATACTCCTATCAGGGTCAGACCTTACCCTATTCCTATTCATTTCCAAACACAAGTCGATAAAGAATTGGATGAAATGATACAGTTAGGGATAATTGAACCATCCAATTCGGCATACTCGTCGTCTATGGTTATTGTTCGAAAGAAAGACAATAACATACGCCTTTGCGTCGATTACCGTAAACTAAATCAGGTAACGAATTTCGACGCAGAGCCTATGCCGCTATTGGATGAGCTACTTACCAGACTTTCTAACTCTCGGTTCTTCACCAAACTTGACTTGAGTAAAGGTTATTGGCAAGTTCCGCTGACTGAACGTGCCAAACATCTCACTGCTTTCTCTACACCCAGGGGTTTGTTCCAATGGAACTTCATGACTTTCGGCGTTATGAATGCCCCTGCTACATGCGTACGCATGATGCGTCGTATTCTTTCACATCGTTCAGATGTTATAGCATACTTGGACGATATCTGTCTCTTTAGTGATTCTTGGGAAGATCACTATTTGGGGTTATGTGAACTGCTGTCTATTCTGCGCGAGCATAACTTGACAGCTAAACCATCTAAAGCCTATGTTGGATTTGGTGAAATTTCTTTTCATGGACACCGTGTTGGACATGGTCTCTTGAAGACAGAGTACCACAACACGTCTAAGATACTTAACATCACTATTCCTAAGACTAAGAAACAGATCCGTAGTCTCTTATGTCTAATACAGTTCTACGGAAGATTCATTCCGAATCTTTCTGCTATTACGGCACCACTCTCAACCCTATTGAAGAAAGGGTCTCCTAATGTGATGCGCTGGTCACAAGAATGCCAATCTTCATTGGATCAGATTGAGTCTTTATTTTCATCTCCTCCTATCTTAAGACTACCTATAGCTGAGAAGACGTTTGTCCTTCGTAGTGACGCCTCATTAACAGGGATAGGGGCGGTACTGATGCAAGAGTATTCAGACACTCTGCATCCGGTAATGTACGTCTCTAGGAAACTGAATGCGGCAGAGAGGAATTATTCCGTTCTAGACCGAGAATTGTTGGCTATTGTCTGGGCGATTCTTAAACTGCAAAGATTCCTTCTCGGCGCGCATTTCATAGTAGAAACGGACCAAAAATCTCTCACAGCTATGCAGAGTAAGGATTTGAAGAGCTCAAGATCCACGCGATATGCTATTGCTCTTCAACCTTTTCATTTTACGGTACGAGCTATCCATGGTTCAGATAATGTGATGGCAGACATATTGTCGCGATGCCCACATGAATCTACTTAATTCTCATGTATAGATCTCATGATATAGAACTAGATTTAAGTCTGTATCTTACAATAACATACTACTAGAACAGTTGTTAACACTTTACTTAAATTCAGTGTTATGAATTTATTGTGCTTTCTCTGTTGTCGTTCTTGGTATAACAGAGAAGGTTTAGTTGACACAATATAAAGGTCGAAAATTAATAAGGCCACATTTAATTATTGTAAATGTAATAGTGACTATGGTACATTATAACATTCTAAGAATTGTGTTATTTGGATTTTTCTCAGCAGACCACCACGTTGTCCGAGAGTGACGTTACAGACTATTCTGATGCAGTGTGACTTCAGGCTATTCACTGGATCATACAAGCGTCCTCCGGACAAGACTTCTGAGATCAACACCTATTAGTTAGAATGTATACTGATGTGGAAACTTTGTAAATTGTGTAATGTTCAACCATTAGATAATGATGACTTTGTTACATTAATCTTTGAGTGATGTCTATGCTAAATTTGATTTCTCGATATACTTACTTAGTCGTTCCTCTTCTACCGTGAGGTGTAGAGGTTTGTAGAGATTTCTCGATATACATATTGTAATTCATCATTGCTACACATATTTATGGATATTGTATGTATATATTGTTGACATTGAAACATGGCCAGCACCTTAAGGTTCTTTAGTGGCACCTCCCGGATATATTTTATCTGTAGAATATATATTTTCTCTTGTCTTGTGAGATAACTGTTGTTCTCACCAGACGCGCTATTGTGCGTCGTTACGGTCTGACATTATGTCATTACATTTATGTTGATCCTTTCATCGGCGCATTATTCATGCGTTATGAGCTTGTTGCATCTTGCTCAGTGATGTATTTTTTTTTTACATGTTTCTTTTTTTTACCCGGGGGGGGGGGGGGGGGGGGTAACATGCTGCTGTCTATTTTGCATATATGTTTAACGACATCAACCTGTTAATTATTTAGACAGTCTAAGAAAAGGGAACTGGTGATTTACGGTAGTGACAGGTTTGATTCCTGGTTATCTTCCCTTGTCTTATGCTGACTGTTCGTCTTGTCTTAGTTTCGCTCAGGTCTGTGCCATCTCTGGGCATGCGCAAGTTTTGGCGCGAGACGGGAAACTTCCGTCTTGGGCAGTGTACCCTGGGCGTTCTAATCGGAGAGAGGTCCGATAAGTTTTCCTAGCCATTTTGCGGGGATCTGGAAGTTCTTTGTATGACTAAGATGTCATCTTTCCTTCCCCAAGTGAATTCTATATGCCAGGAATGGCAGTGTAGTGTTTTGTGTTATATAGGATTCTGAAATAAGGTAATGAAGTCAATTTTACTACATTTCGATTGCCTTTAGAAGCCATGTTGAATTCAGCTCACAACTGACTTATTATATAGAGCCCCATCTTGGGTTCTTGAGAACGGGAACCAAGACCAAGTTGTCTTTTGTACCTTAGAAGCCCAGAGGAAAGTTATTTACTGGAGTAACCCGCTATTCAGACGGTGGGAGTGGCAGGAATTGGTACACGAATATATATATCACTACAAGGTACCTGATATGTGAGGCCCGCTACTTGCGGCCTAATGATATCGCCATAAAGGTCCGTTGTCACGGCCTTTGTTCTTCAGGAGAAGAAATGTCTGGTATGAGACGCCAGCAGAAGTCTTAGCCTTTTGGTTAGGCCATTAAACCGCCCTGTCCCGTGCGGTATATTTTGTACAGGGGTTCTGTCAGGGTACCAGAACTTTTCTAGTATATAAAAGCAGAAAGTGGATTGACTGGCCATCATTGTTGGCTCCATACATCTGTGATTATGCAAGTGCTTACCATCATAATATGTTCCATGATTATTGTGCCATCGACTGTGTCGTCCATAATACTATCGTATGTTGTGCAATAAATGTAATGAAACGTCAGCAGCAGTTCCTTCCTTCACTGACCTCTCCATGTGGATGAGAGTGGGTTCAGTGTAAAGCTGTTCAGAACCCAGTAACAACGCATTCGTCTACACACACACACACACACACACCACATCATCCCACAGCAATATTCTAGTACTACACGTCAGAATACATGTATGCTGTTTCTGTGAGTGACTACAGTACACCCTGGCAGTGCCTCACGCAGGTGACCTAAATTTTCACTACAACTTGGTACTGTCCAGGATAACACGACACGCTCAATCTACTAACATTCACTTCACTCACGAACAGTACTTTACACTGTGCAACTACATTGTTGCCAAATTCATATCGCAACAAACCATAAAATTATAATATTAACTGGACCAGAACTATTACCAGATTTACTTATATCAATCTCATCAGCCAGCTGTGGCGGAATAAATTGTCAACAACATTTTTGTAATTTAACCAAGCGTCTCAGCCACCTGAGGCTAAACAACATAGGAACTTGTTAAGTTATATTTTAATTAAGGGGAGTTAAGCGGTAAAAGACTTGTATGTACAGGTCGGATTTTTGGTTATCACGCTTGTAAGCTGACTAGCTGTTAGTTTGTTTTAAAAAAAATATATGATAGGGAATCTGCTCGAATGTTCGAGATACAGAAAGTGTTAGAAGGGGTATGAACGCTACTCACATCTCGTGCGGCGAATTCGCGCCGGGATGAATTTGTACTGGGCGGTTTTTTAGAGGGAAAATTTTCGTGACAGTCGATACGGGCAGAGCTCCGAAGATGGATGTTGACCATTTTTCATCAGTGTGTCCCGGGATAAGATTTTTTGCATGAAAGGGATATTGGATTCTTCCTAATGTATTTGCTAAAGCCATGGTTGTACGGCTTATTTATATACTGCAGTATGTACGTTATTGAATATTTTCAGGCCATGGATTAGGTATTATTTCAGGCCTTGGAGTATGTTGATTCAGGCCATACACATATTATTGTAAACTGCGACATATGCAGTTCCCCTTTCTTGAATGGATATTTTTGGCCATGACGTTTATGATTATGAGCTGCTGTGCTCTATCTACAGCCTTTGTGAATGGATATTTTTGTACCAGTGACTGTATCTCTAAGGATTTACTTACTGATGATCGATGATCCGTTATGAGCAATTATTGATGATTATATACCTTTGGATTGTACGCTCAATTACCTTGGATTAGTGCTCACTTGATCTACCATGATTTGCCGTGACTTGTAACCTGTGACAGTGTGTTATTTATGATGTCATCGTTTGCTGTGGTGTTAATAAACAGTGTAGAACGTTACTAGGAGTTACAGCGTTTCCTGACTCCTAGGTGTGCTATGGTGTGAGTGATTGCTATTTAACTCTATCTGTACTACATGACATTCGCGTTTGTTGACACTCACTCTCACACATCAGTCGGCCGCCCGTAAGCCCGACACATGCTGATCGCCTATATCAGCGGAAAATAATAATAACATTTATCATCCTTTCTTGCACCACCTATATATCAACACAGCAACAGAACTATATATATATATATATATATATATATATATATATATATATATATATATATATATATATATATATATATATATGTTCTATTCATCCTACGTCGGCGATCACCACGCATGAACCTTACTCCTACCAACTGAAGGCATAGATAACTTATTGTATCCAGGACAAATTAAATCACCGACTATAGCGACTCCCGTGAAATTTGCAGTCAGCAACTACGGCGAGTCTGGGGCTGGATTTGGCAAAACTTAAATTTGACACTAAATAGTCTTATTACTTATTAGTGTATTTCCTTGGAATGCCTGCGACAACTACTGGGGTAAGCAAAAGTCTGAAAGTGGCCCCTGAATAGGTGTGAATTGAATGAACGGAGAAAGAAACTTATGTCTTTTGTTAACATCATATACTTATGTGGTTTCTTCTTTCTTTTTTAGCTCACTAATCTGAGTAGTCACGGGATAGATTACATTAGGAACCTATTCTTTTCCCATACTGACATACAAATCTCATAACCTATTGTTAACTGTTGATCTTTTGTGTTAATTAACCTCTGTTGGGATCGTCTTTTCTTTTCCTTTACCAGAGGGGAGAACCTATTTGATTAATTTCTTCTTTTGCAATTTCGTCTGTAAACCATGATCTAGTAATGTATATGCTTATTGTTGTGATCTTCTATTGATAATAAACTTTATTAAACCTTTAGTTACCGTGTCGGTCAACCCCCTATCCATTATATGTTATTCATAGTTTGTTTTCACGTTCGAGCGTATTTGTCACAGAATTGTGTGCATGTGAGTGCAGTGTAACTTGTATTTTCGTACAAGGAGAGAAAGTGCGTCTGATTTAAATTTAGTCGTCCAGATAGGCTGGATTAGATAAATTATTCTATCCAGAGACTGTCCTTTCTCTTACACGATCACATCGTGATAAAACTACTTCTTACCCCTTACTTTCACATTGTCATCACTATCACCTCTGCTCAGACAGGGCTATAAACATCTATTACCTATCTGATAAAATCTACGACAGTTCTGAAAAAAATTTCCATAAAATATATTCCCCTCAACTGGGAATCGAACCTAGTACCGCTAGAATTTGAGGCGGACGCCTTACCTCTTAGCCCCGTCAAAGTTTTAAAGGAAGGAAGCTAAAAAAAAAAAAAAAAAAACTTAAACCCATGAAAAAGGCTTGACCCAAAAAAAAACGAGTGTTTGTTCTGGCAGAGCTGAAAATACTAAGTCCTAAAGTCACGAAAAAGATTAATAGTATCTATCTACAAGCCTGATGAAGCCATGGAAAATGTTTGTCCTGAAAATTGCTGCTAGCTACGACAACGTTGTCCGAACATAAGACGAGAGAGTTGAAGGCAAAACTGGCTTTATTTATCCCGACACTTAAATTGTCAGTAATTGGTTATTCTTTCTTAGCCGATGTAACTTCCCAAGCAGGTAAAACTATGCACTTCTTCAATTGTTATTGGTTTCCTGTTTGCCAATCTGGTGCGCTCTATGTGACCTTGTGCATATTGTTGTGCGGAAGATTGTTCCTCCAATAACCAGTTCATTTAAATCACAGTAGCTAACCTGGATTTCTCCTTTGTCATTTCTACTACCTGAACCATTCTTACTTACAACCAGTTTATAGTTGAGCCGTAGGCTCCACATTTTGTGTATAAATCTCCCATAACAACCTTAATGTCTCGCCTTGGTACTATGTCTAGAGCTCTCTATAATGCATCACAGACGTCTTGTTTAGTAGTATTATCTGCATTGCATATTCGTGTATTGCTTTGGATTATGGTGATTCATCTGTCTTTTGCTTGCACTCTCAGTGTTATGATTCTGTGCAGTATCTGGTGTCATCATGCAAGCAACCCATACGCTTTGTCCACGTAAATGCAAGTTTTTCGTCGTCATAGTCTGAATAGATTGTTCTTGCTTCGTCCTTCGGAGTTCTGTGTCCTGCTCTATTTCATCTTGTCTCTGCTAGTCCCAGTAGTAATAAATTGTAGCGTCTTATTTTCTTCGCCACTTCTGTTGTTTTCCTCAAATTTCTATCAGCATTCGTACATTTCACGCAGCTGCTCTGGATTTTGTCTTGACGTTCGGAAGACTAGTTGACGGTCTGACTTCCAGTATCTTGATTTCATCAAGCCATTTCTTTCGTCTCACTTGCAACAGATCTTCCGGACTCGGGTTGGTCGTAATCACAGTCACGGTTTCTGCAACACGGTTTTTCCCCTAGGCTTGAGTTGTCGGCCCTATATTAACTCCCAAAAACTTGGGGCGGACCGTTTTACTCGCTTTGTCTGTCCTCTCAGGTGTTAACTCCAATGACCATGCAGTCGCACAAATTTAGATTTAAGGAAGCAGCAATTATTATATTGCTTCAAAATTTTAGTCGAAAAGTTGGACTTTTTAAAGGGAGGCTGACACGAATGGGGCTATTTTCTTTAATGATAAATGCTAAGATTATAACAAGCAGACTACAGGAAAATAGAATAGTTATTCCTCGAACTACCGCCCGGGTGAAACGGTACGTCTTGGGAGCCCCAATATCGAGTGGGACCTAGACGGTAGTGGTCGGAAGTTAACTGTCATATTTACATGTATACTAGTGTAAAAGACCGTCATAAGACGGGAATTAAATTCAAAAGCACCAATACCTAACGGCAATTTTACTTATTCAAAAGTATTCAACAAAAACCACTGTGCGTCACCACAATACACGAACTACGTAGCAGCAGCGAGGATCCCAATGTGTGTATACGGGATCACACATTCTATAAATATTTTTGTGCACACCATCATTTGCGCACTTTTCTTTGTCGAGTGTTACTATTTTCGGGAGAGTAAATATAAGGGACACAATACAATTAATGTCAAACTTTCAACCAAAGTTGCATCCCTTGGCGTTACTGGCAGAAACAGCTGGGATTTTAAATATATTGATATTGATTGGCAAATATTGTGAGATTACACTAGCGCTAGTGCTGCCTTTTCGCTATCAGTTGTTCTCCTGTCTTTCTTCTTCTTGCCATGATGAGTAAGTTCTGGCTAACGAGAAGGTTCATTTCAATATTCCATGCCGATGACGCCATGTTACTAATATGAGATGCAGGTTTATATGTTCAACTGATGAGATGATGATCTATACTGCTACGGTGGTCGTGGCTGGTGATGTATCGTGCTGTAATATGACTAATCGCGAATGTGTGACATGGTAATTCGTCAAGGTGGACATCTAGGTATCAGTGCAGACTGGTATCACAACACGTAACGTACAAGAGTGTGTGTGGCATTCATCATCTTGAAGGATGTAGATGTGAAGTTGGTGGAAGCATATGTTGTACGTGTTACAGATATGGAGTCAAAATATAGGTGAACAGCTGTGTACGTTTTTGATCATTTATTATGGTCACAGCAACAAGACGAAGACACCTCCATGTAAGCATGACACAGGAACATGGCGGATATGAAAACAGTTCACAACAATGGCATGTACATAAGTTCCAATAATTATATGATTATCAAAGTGTTGCAGACTCCAGTTCTCTCTCATTCCACAACTAGCAGAAAAACCCCGTATTACACAACGGGTAAATACTGTATAAACATCTAACAGTTTCTTTCTGACTCATCAAAGTCATTCTTCTTAAGTCGACCACCCAAACAATGCGGGCGACGAAATTAGCATAGTCCATCCTTCTAATCGGACGTATCGAAGATAGGCTGTCCTTTCGAAGATAGGCTTATACAACTCTCTTGTACATCAGGCGAGTTTTCATTTTCAAAGTTACAATAGCAATAGCTAATAACCCATCTGTTCTTCCACTCCAGATAGTTATATATATTAGGCCTTTATCAAACAGTAAACACTGTGGATTCCTCCTCTGTAGACATAAGTGTCTACGTTCAAAATACACCGCCAATCATGCGGGTTGTAGAATATTATCGATTCTCATGGGTCTCTGTGTGTAAATCTAGAAAAACAGTCTTAGATGGCTCCAACGAGAGGAATACTCTGCCTTCCAACCATTTGTGAGCTCTTGTCACTGGTTGACTCAAAATTATGATCCTTACAAAGGAAGTGTGAAAGTTTCGTTATTTTACCTGGATACGAATTCCTAACACAACTTAGAAGCAACTGCCGTCTTCCTGACGAACAGAAATAACACAGGGGACTCTAAATATAGTGGAAGAGTTTCCATCCCCAAAAGGCAATGCAGAGAAATAATCAGACTTTCCGTCTGACAGACCCAGAACAAAAAACACGGCCTCCCACCGGAAATCTTCTTCAAAAAAAACCTCTCCGTTGGACATGCGCAGTTCGCATCCCCTCTGACCTATCCAGTCAGCTGGTATCCTTTAAAAGCGGAGTAACTACATATTTACTTTCCCTCAAAGCAAAAGATGAGTATTCGCCCTTAGATTCTGGTTCCAATGAAAAATACATTAGACCCAAAAATCTTATTCAAAATATAACAAGCATACAGACAGACTACATTATCAGTTATGAAAAACTGCACGTAACAGTCTTACCACACCTCCCGGGAAAAAAAATGAAACTTTTTTTTTTTTTGAAATACATCTAGGAGCAACATACAATAGGCTCACAACGCATGAATAATGCGCAGATGAAAGTATCAAAAACGAATATAACGCCAAATGTGAGGCTAAGTCGACTCATGGAGCGACCGGTGAGAATATATCTCATAATCTCATAATCTCAGAGAAAGCGTTTCTCTAAGTATAAATGTTTCCAGGGAGGAGTCACCAACGTATTCTATAATGTTGGCAATGACACAATGCATACAAAAATATCATCCAATAAATTCATATTAGGTATCTTAAGTTCATGATTAACAAAGAAGAAAAATCATCAAAGAACAGCGGTGAATATATATCAATGAACCGCTAAGTAGTGATACAATCACTATATTACAAATTACAAATGTGTACCTATTTTGATATAGACAGAAACTATTATAGACTTAGACGTATTAGGAAGTCCAAGACATAAAAGTTAGGTGGAATCATGTGGGCATCTAGACAAAATGTCTGCCATCACATTATCTGATCCACGGATAGCTCGAACCGAGAAATGAAATGGTTGAAGAGCAATTGCATATCGAGTAGACCTCGAGCTCTTCAAATTTTTACTCTGTATAGCCGTAAGAGCTTTCTGGTTGGTTTCTACTATGAAATGTTCGCCTAGAAGGAATCTTTGTAGTTTGAGAATTGACCAGACCTTAGCCAACAGTTCACGGTCTAAAACCGAGTAATTCCTTTCTGCAGCATTACGTTTTCTGGAGATATACATTACAGGATGCAGAGTTCCAGAGTACTCTTGCATTAGTGCCGCTCCAATCCCAGTGGATGAAGCGTCACTACGAAGAAAAAATGTCTTATCTTTAGTAGGTAACACTAGAATAGGTGGTGTTGAAAACATAGTTTTGATCTTATCCAGCGAGGATTGGCATTCCTGGGACCAGTGAACCACATTAGGAGACCCTTTCTTTAGTAGTGTAGAAAGAGGTGCCATGATAGAGGACAGATTCGGAATGAATCGTCCATAAAATTGTATAAGACCTAAGAGACTTCGCACTTGCTTTTTAGTCTTAGGAATAGAGATGTTAAGTATCTTAGTGATATTATGGTCCTCTGTCTTTAGAAAACCATGACCAACTCGATGGCCTAGGAAAGAAATTTCGCTAAAACCAATGCAGGCTTTAGAGGGTTTCGCTGTCAGGTTATGCTCGCGTAAAGTAGACAGTAATTCATCTAACCCCGAATAGTGATCTTCCCAAGTATCGCTGAAAAGACAGATGTCGTCTAGGTATGCAATGACATCTGACCGATAAGATAGGATTCGACGCATCATGCGTACGAATGTAGCTGGTGCGTTCATAAGGCCGAAAGGCATGAAATTCCATTGAAAAAGGCCTCTAGGTGTAGAAAAAGCAGTAAAAGGTTTGGCGCGTTCAGATAAAGGAACTTGCCAATATCCTTTAGACAAATCAAGTTTAGTGAAAAAATGAGATTTAGAAAGCCTAGTAAGTAGCTCTTCTAGTAAAGGCATAGGTGTTAAGGTCCAAAGGGAGGTGATCCGTACTATGCTGATTGTACAGTGTGAATTCAGGGTTGTGGCACTTGTTGGCTTGTTTAATTGTGAGTTGTTTAAACATTTATATGTTAGAAAACAGAGTGTACAGAAAGCGTGTGAGCGCTAGTCATTTAGTTATTCTGTACTGGTTTTGGCCGGCTGTGAGTAGCTCTAAGTTTGGGGCGTTGACTGGAGTCAGCCCTGTGTCTTGTGTGTGTTCCCAAGGGTAGTGTACGGGAACGATGTTTGGCCATTTTTCGAGGTGTACCATTATTTGCCTATTTTAGGTGTGATTACCTGCAGATAAGAGAAGATAAGGTGTACTTTATGTTAAGGACATGTTCTGGGGGCCTTGGTGTCTACAGGCCGATGTTTTGAATCATATTTACCTCCCTGATAGATTTCTATTGTGCAGGAACGGCGCTAGGAGATGGTAAGGCCATTGTTCCTTATGGAGGGAGAGTTTTCTGGTGAATGTACTTTATTTAAAGAGATTATAAGGCCAGGATTTGTGTAGGCCAGATTATTTGTAAACTGCAGAGTGGACAGTCTTTTGAGTATATATAGATTTAAGCCTGTGTGGCGTTTTTGTAACTGCAGTAGCAGCAGTCGTTCTGGTGGAACATTAGAACTGCAAATATATATAGATTTAAGCCTGTGTGGCGTTTTGGTAATTGCAGTGTATACAGTCGTTGAAGTATTCCTATAGATTTAAGCCTGTGTGGCGTTTTGTAACTGCAGTATCAGCAGTCGTTCTGGTGGATTTACTGATGTAACATTAGAACTGCGATGTAAACAGGGTTTACATCATACTGAACAGCTGTGACATTCTGCGCAATTGATTATTATTGATTTTGTGTATCCTGTTGTACCTGTGTAGTGTATCGTACCGGATTGATGTTGCTGTGTGAATAAATTATGTGCTGTCAATTGGAAATGAACACTAGTCTGATTCGTTGATCTATGCTTGACAGTACAGGGTGAGTGACTGTACCCTTCATACCACTCACTACAGATTTTATACACAGGGACAATACAGAGCTAGCCCATTTATCATCTGCTCTGTGTGGGCGCATGTACTCCAACAGTCTAATCACTTTCGGGCGTAATGACCACGAATTCGCGTTATAAGAGCATCAAACTTTATCAGTATCATGGTAAGATTGTAAGAGCAATGAATAAGCCTGTGTGGGCGTGGCTTGGATTTAGAACGCCTTTTCTTACTTCTACATTGTTAAGAAACAAAGGCGAATCTTCTACAGTTTTTGTGTCGATCGTGACCTGTAATCGGCAACGCCTCTACTATACACAGACAGTTGTGTGTCGCTCATGACCTGTAATCGGTGACACGGTGATGCGTCTTGTGTTTACATGTCTCCTTATGACATTTCTGCAGCGTGTCCAGTTCTACGTTTCGGAGTGAAATTTTCAAGTAAATTTTGACATGGTTATGACGACCTGTCCTGATTCGTCATCATCAGCGATATCTGCATTATGAGAATTACAGTATGTTCCAGTTTTATATGCAAGTTCGAAATATCAGGTAACTCTTTTCAACAAGAGTGACAGACAGTGTACCTTCGCGACGACAGAGGGAACAAGTTAGTAGCATACTGTTTCCAGTTTCCTGTGCTGTGTATGACAACATAGCATACTGTGTCAAGGTGGAGTGAGATTTGACATGGGACTCTGCTTATGGTGTTACATCTGATGACCATCGATTGTAACGGGAAAAGAAGGAACTTTTTGCTATTTGCAAGATAAGTGGTTTTTGTTGTTGTGGAAACTGTGTTTATGTGTGTATGCTATCAAGTCTTCTCATATCACGCATTATATATATTCTAATAACTGTTTAGTATAGGATTTAGTGCATAATAATTGAGAATTGATACATTATTTAATACATTAATCTCTTGAGGAAATATTTATTGTGTGAGGTGGAAATTAATTGTCTAAATTTCCAAGGACATAAACTTATTATAATTATAAGTGGTTGATACATATAGTGAACTGAGTGAATAAGTCACTATGGATTTTGATATGGATCCTGATGTAGATCCTACAGATATAAGGTCTATGTTGGAGTGTGCATTGGTGGTAGGAAGAGATAAAAAGGGATTGAGAGGCCCACGACTTGGAGCATGGGTGATGGATGATTTTTTGATTAATGTGTCAGCATCCCTAGAGTTATTTGCTGAACATAACTTTAAGTTTGTTTGTAATTTGGTAATGGCTAAGGATTTGGTTAATTTGCTACGGCACCTTCGTGTGTTTTTGCAGCAATATATTGAGGTTGAACACGGACATATTGTGCAAAGTATATACAAAATAATCCACAACGGTGTTTCTGACGTGCAGAAAAGGGAATTGAAAAATGAGAAGCAAACAAAGGTAGACAAACAGAGTGCTCTACAGGAGAGGGCTAATTTTTTGCAGGATAGTGCTGAAAAGAATAAATTACAAGAAACAGTGTCTAAGCTCACAAATGAGTTACAGAAATCAAACTTGGAGCTTGCTAGTGTAAAAACAGCATTAGACTCTGCGTGCAGTAAAGTGAAAGATTTGGAAGTTCAGATTGAACATACGAATAGCAAAGTAGGTAATCTCCCTCGAGAACTTCAAGAGAAGAATGATATTTGTGAGAAATTAAAAGTTCATGCAAAGAAATATGAGAAGTTATGTAATGAAACACTTACTGAGCTATTGAGTGACAATGAGAGTTGTAGTCACCAACTGAAAGAAAACTATACAGTATTTATAAAGAAGATTGATGAAGTAGTAAATAGCTATGATAGTGACACTGAGGAACTTCAGATGGACTTAACACAGTTGAGGGCTAATAAAGAAAAGGATGTAGAAAAGAGAGTAAAGGAGTTACCGTTTAAGAAAGAGGAAATGACTGATATTGAGAAATTACTCATGGAGGAGATGAGTAAGGTTTTAACATCTAATGACTTAATTAAGAAACAAACCGAAGACATCTCACTTAGAAGTGCTGAGATTAGTGATCTAAGGAAACGGGTGGATGCATTAGTAGATGTTGTTTTAGGCATCAAGGGGTTGTCTACTGTCAATGTAGACAATAGTAGACAGAAGGTTGTTTATCACCAAGTAAAACAAGCAAGGAGCCAGCCCTTTACTCTTTTTGCTGATACGAAAATTGAACATGGTGGAAGTAGATCCTTACGTGGCAAATACAATTTTCCACGTACTACTACTGCCAACATTACTGACTCTTTTCGTCAGGCCAGCAAAGATAATTCTACGTTATCAGTCAGTTCGACAGATTACAAAAAAAATGGAGATAACTGTCAATTTAAAGTTCAAAAGACCTATGGAAATTCTGATAAACTGATAATAAGGGACAAAGCTATTGGTAATACTTGTGCCCAAAAAGTTGATAACCGTAAGAATTGTGTTATCACTAGTACTGAGCAATTTGGTAAGCATATTGTCACAAAGGAGAATAGAAACAGTTTGGTGAGAGAAATAACTACATTAAAGGTTATCAGCCTTATAATGATGGTTTTAAAACACAACAAAATCCATCGGTTAGATATTTTTATAAGAGGAGAAATACCAATCATAATAATGTTGCACAACAAAAGAACAAACTTGGTTATAAACAAGGTAACAGTAAGGGTATTGTTTCAAATACTACTGCTTGTTATGCATTTTGAGTTCGAGAGAATATCTCGTTGTGTGTAAGTAGGATTTTATTTCAGCCTACTACTGGGATGACCTTCATTTCGGTCAGGATGTTCCTATCCTTCTGTGTTATCGGCTATGTGACGAGGAAATGATGGCATCATATAGAAACCAGACGTTTTCACTGCCACACGTTTGGGTAAAATGTAAGACTAACTTTCTGTTTTACTTCAATAAATCTCACAAAGTGATTGAAATAGACATTTTCATTTGTATTTTCCCACAGTATTCGGCTTTGCGTTAAGAATCATCGCACCGAAGTTATTTTTTACTATGAGAGGAATGTAGGTCAACCTACGACCATGTGTCTAGTCAAGCGCAGCCAAGACAGCCTGTTGACCCGGTATTGTATGACGTTAATCCGTGCGGTGTACAGAATACTATCAAGGACCCCGGAGTTGTGACCTATTTATTTTTTTTTTAGGAGTTGGTTTAAGATTGCTACAGTGTTTCTTACACTTAATTTATTTTTTGGATAATGAATTATTGTATGCACTGTTGTAACTCTATGTTATTGTTTTCATAATTGTTTTGTGGATAAACATTATATGTAGTATGATTGCAATGAAATTGTATCATATCACTTTGTATTGACTTATCTTTAATTTTTGTAATGGGATTGTGGATTTGTGATATTTTCATACGCTAGTCGGAAGACTATTCCACTTAGACCATATTATGTTGGACCATAGGTGCTCCGTTGTGAAGTTTGAAGCAATGATAGTTGATTCATCAAACATTGATATGTTTTGGCAGCGTTGGTTCTTAGGATAATTTTGTACTTGATGAGATTGCCAGCCCTATGCACAAACTCATTAGCGAGGAATATGCGTTAGTTGTTTCAGAGAGTCTTGTTATTCATTAAATTTATTTTTTTCTTTTCTTATATTCTGGTGCCATGTCTAATTAATATATTACCATATACAGAGGTTATATGCAGTAACTATTGTGTTGTGAAATGTAATTTTGAAACTAAACTTGTATGTGTTATTTATGATTTTGTATTTGTATTTGAAAACATATTTTGAAACATTGGTTTCTGGTATTATTTTTTTTGCCATGTGCTTTTTTCTGCTGAATTCTGTTTAAACTAGTATGCGTTTATTATGAGTCTACTTAAGTATTGGAATTCTTTTTGTTAGATGTCATTCATTTGGTTAAAGATGATTTCATTTTGGTATATTAGTTATAGATTTAATCTAGAAAAAATTAAAATACTATTTTTATTTAACTTAGCTTTAAAGAAACTTATTTGTATTGTAATTTTTTGGGAAATGTATTTTTCGTTGACATTGTTATATTTTTTCTGCGCTAAAGCGCTTAATAAGGTGTAATAATATATGTTAATATTTCCGAATTTAAAATATTATATTTTTTTTTTGAGATTGTGATATTTTTATATATCGCACTTTTTTGTGTGATGCCTGTGATAAGTCATTTTAGTTATGAATAAGTTTTGTAATTTAGCTAATTATTTATTATGCGTTATTTAGTTGGATTGTTGTTGGGATGTATTGTTGTCGTTTTTCTATGCATTCATATTTTGCATTTCCTTCTGCCTTTTCGGATGATTCTTCGTTTCACTCCATTTCTTTGGAAGCGGTCTATGCTTTGGTTATGCTTCCACGTTTCATCTAGATGTTACTTTATTCTATTTGTATATACGTTTACTTCTTACACTTCTTATACTTCCATTCTTTGTATTCTTACGTATTGTAATATGGATTAGTATATGTAACTATTGGTGACAGTTCTATTTATTTTATGCAAGGAATTATTCAGCTTAATTGTTGCTATTAGGTATTATGGATCTTTCTTTCTATTTCGATTTCTTTGTTGATTTTCTGTGCTGATCATGTTTCTTTTGCTTGATCTTGTCTGTTACCTTCCATTTATTATGTCATGCTTGGTCTACAGTAGTCATACTTAACTTTGTTTGTAAATGATTATTTCGGTGTATTGAGCAGATTATTATGGGTAATTTGTTTATTGTACACTTGCTTTATTATTTGGCGATGTATTATTTTGACCTTATCATAAAACTATTGTTGTAAGCATATATTAGAGCTTAGCTGACCCCTTATTTTCATTGATGTAGTTTTTTCAAAAAAATGATAAATCATTTTTTTCTCCGGAGCGGGTGGTAGTATGTTAAGGTCCAAAGGGAGGTGATCCGTACTATGCTGATTGTACAGTGTGAATTCAGGGTTGTGGCACTTGTTGGCTTGTTTAATTGTGAGTTGTTTAAACATTTATATGTTAGAAAACAGAGTGTACAGAAAGCGTGTGAGCGCTAGTCATTTAGTTATTCTGTACTGGTTTCGGCCGGCTGTGAATAGCTCACGGCTAGTCCGTGAACAGCCGAGTCCGGTGACTGTTTGGCGGGAGATGTGTGTTCCCGTGGCAGTCTGAGAGGAGTCTAAGTTTGGGGCGTTGACTGGAGTCAGCCCTGTGTCTTGTGTGTGTTCCCAAGGGTAGTGTACGGGAACGATGTTTGGCCATTTTTCGAGGTGTACCATTATTTGCCTATTTTAGGTGTGATTATCTGCAGCAGCAGTCGGTCTGGTGGAACATTAGAACTGCAAATATATATAGATTTAAGCCTGTGTGGCGTTTTGATAATTGCAGTGTATACAGTCGTTGAAGTATTCCTATAGATTTAAGCCTGTGTGGCGTTTTGTAACTGCAGTATCAGCAGTCGTTCTGGTGGATTTACTGATGTAACATTAGAACTGCGATGTAAACAGGGTTTACATCATACTGAACAGCTGTGACATTCTGCGCAATTGATTATTATTGATTTTGTGTATCCTGTTGTACCTGTGTAGTGTATCGTACCGGATTGATGTTGCTGTGTGAATAAATTATGTGCTGTCAATTGGAAATGAACACTAGTCTGATTCGTTGATCTATGCTTGACAGTACAGGGTGAGTGACTGTACCCTTCATACAACTCACTACAGATTTTATACACAGGGACAATACAGAGCTAGCCCATTTATCATCTGCTCTGTGTGGGCGCATGTACTCCAACAGTCTAATCACTTCAACAGAGATATACTCTTGCCAACCATATATTAACAGTACCAATTGCTCTGGGATAGCTTTATTAGAGTTGTTAACAGCATTACTTTATCAATAGGTTCAGCATCAAACTTCGTAACTTGATTCAATTTGCGATAGTCAACGCAAAGACGTATGTTATTGTCTTTTTTTTCTAACAATAACCATCGGCGAAGAATATGCAGAAGTGGATGGTTCAATTATTTTTAAATCTATCATCTCATCCAACTCCTTCTTAACCTGTGCTTGAAAATGTATAGGAATAGGATAAGGTCTGACTCTAATAGGAGTATGGTCAGTTAGAACAATGTCATGTTCAATGACATGAGTTTGTCCAGGGGTGTCAGTGAGGACATCCTGAAATGTTTGTAACATAACCGAAACTTGTTTCTGTTCTCCTAGAGATAAATCAGGAAAACATTTTTCCATGATTCACTAGAATGAAGTGGAATCATCGGAAGCGGAAGATTAACATCCGAAAAACTTGTTTCCTCATCCTGTATTACGGACAGTGATGAGTAATGACCATGTTGGACTGTAGAATCGTCCGTTGCCTGGAAAATAGGCTGTAAATAATCAGGACGTTCATGCAATTCCGTAAGCATATTGATGTGGAAGATTTTATGCTTCCCGTCAATATCGACAATATAGTCAACATCTGAAATTTTCGATATTATATCGTAAGGACCTTTCCAAGAAATAAGAAGTCTGTTTTCTCTACAAGGTAGCAAAACAAATGCTTTGTCACCAGGACAAAGTTGTCGTAAGGTTCTTTTCTTATTGGCAAATTGTCTTGCCTTCTGTTTAGCAAATTCAGAAGAAGTTGCCAATTTGCATGCTTCGATAATCTTTTGTCTCAGCGCGATGACATATTCGTAAGAGGATTTTGTGTCATCGGTAATATTATCAGCGGTTATGAGATCATGAAGCAAAGACATAGGGCCTCTGATAATATTTCTCCGGGGAATCCCAGACGAGAAAATATTAGCCAAAGAGCGTCTGCAACATCGGCAGTGGAAATGCTCTTCAGAGGTATAGCCTCTGGCCAATGTGTGCACATATCAACACACGTCAGGATAAACTGATGTCCTCTAGCAGACTTGATCTTAAACGGACCAATAATGTCTATTGCCATTTTCTGAAACGGCCGAATAGGAATGTCTGCAGCCTGAATAGGTGCAGCATGGCGTGGACCTTTGGATTTGACCTCTTGACATACTTTACAAGATCGACAATAAATCCGTATGTCCTTGTTCACTAGTGGCCAAAAGAAAGCCGCAAGAACTCTTGACTTCGTACGGGAAAAACCCATATGTCCAGCACACTGAGAGTCGTGAGCGTGCTGCAAAATTTTAACTCTCAAATTCTTGGGCACAAGAATCTGAGAATGACTTGACTTAGTGGAGTCTTGAACCATACGTACAAGTACGCCATTCTTCATTGTAATCCAAGATTTACGATTTGTATCTTTATTCGGATCACCTTTTGTTGCAAGAGTGAAGAATTTCTTTAGAGTCGGATCATCTTCTTGCTGTTTTATAAACGAGTCACGAGAAATTACCAAGGGATCATCTTGGTTATGCACTTCATTATCTTCAGTAGATGAAGTTTGAGGTATATTAAGAGCTTGAGCACTAGTGACTTCAGCATTAGCAGTTTGCATATTTTGTTTTTCCCAAACGGAAATTTGTTGCGGAGTGCATTCTTTGACTCCGTGAATACGACCGATGATAAGATCAGCGATCGGATTCGGCAAAAGACATGCGTGTACATCTCCTGTAAAGAAAGGAGTAGCAATCCTAATGATAGCAGTAGAGTATTTCTCTAAGGTGCCGCCAAATGTTACACATTTGACTACTTTTCCTGTGGCACGAGAAGAATCTACGAGTGACTGCCTAACACCAATTGTGGTGCATCCAGAATCAAAAAGAAGTGAGACTGGATTGTCATTTACTAAACCTTTGTGTAAGACAAGAGAACCTCTTCCATCATGCGCGACTGACGCAGGAAGAGCGGGAAGAGGATGGCCACAACTTAAAGTGGACACCGTAGTTGGTTCAAATAATGTTTTGCATTGGGGGCACTGAGATGCTCTCCTAAAATCAAAAGCGGAACATGCCATATTATTAGCGTCATTATTATCTTTAGTCTGTTTATAGGCTTCATGTGACTCTTGCTGTGCAGAGTTTGCCTGATAATGTGATTTATGTTTTTTGTATTGTGATCTGCCTCGATTATTATTGCCTCTGTAATCATTATTGTTTCCTCTATTGTAACCCCTATTTGGGTTTGAGTCATAGTTCTCATGGTTACCATTATCATATTCATTATAATGAGTATCTCTATAATTATGATCTTGTTGTCTCCATGACGGATAACTTCGATAGTTTCTATAATGACTTCCTCTGCGGAAATTCCTATAATTATGACCACCCCTGAATCGAGGGCTGTCGGCTCGTCTCCAGTACTTCGCAGAAGAACCCTGAAATGATTGGTTACCTTGGTTTTGATAACTATTATGGTTACCCTTTTTATCAAACCTGTTTTGTGGTCCCTGAAATTTGTGTGAATAATTAGGGTTGTATGGTGTTGCCGAAGCAACTGGCATGCCTTCCTTAACCTTAGCATTGCTAAAAGCTACGTCCGGATGTGCAGTGACGTATTGGGTACAATATTCTTCCATTTATTTTAGTGTCTTGGGTTTACGCTCATGTAGGAATTCAAGGAATGGTTTATTTACACTTGATATAATCTAGTCTCTGAGCAACAAGTCCATAAGGGCTTCATATGTCTTTTCTGTTTTGGACAACTCAATCCAACGATTAAATGTAAGACGTGTCCTTGCAATGAATTCTGAGAATTCTACCCCTGATTCAGGTACCATTTTCTTAAACAAAAGACGGTAACCTTCCTCTGTTAATTGATATTTTTTAACAAAGCTGCTCTGATAACATCATAATTATTCTGGTCAGCCTCTTCTACCAAGCTTAAACTAGTCAGAGTGTCACCTTTCAGTATCTCTGATAACTGATTAGCATATTGTGATCTATCCACATTATGATTTCGACAAGAACGTTCAAATCTATCTACCTAAACTGTTATATCGTCACTGGATGGATTAAATGCTGGTAGCTTGATCTTGTAAATAAAAGGTTTAACATTACCACCAGATGACTGATTAACATTACCCATGTTTTTCAATTTCAACTTTTCTAACTCATAAGCTAAAAGTTTCTCTTGATGTTCCATCTTTGCCTTTTCTTTTCTTTCTTCAGCCTCTCTGTCTAACCTCTTTTGTTCAGCCTCAGCTTCTCTGTCTAATCTCTTTTGTTCAGCTTCTCTGTCTAACATCTTTTGTTCAGCCTCAGCTTCTCTGTCTAATCTCTTTTGTTCAGCTTCTCTGTCTAATCTCTTTTGTTCAGCTTCTTTATTTTGTTTTTCCATTTCCATTTGGAATCTCTTTTCGTCCACCTGCACCTGCAATTTCTTTTGTTCAAATTCTAATTCCAATCTTTTCTCCTCAGCTTTTTGTTTTCTCTCTTCAGCCTTTTGTGCTTTTTCATATTGACTGGTAGCATACTCCTCCAACTTATCACCAGTCTTGCCCAGGGATTTCCCTTGCTCAATGAAGTAATCTAAAGTCGACATAATGTCTAACAATATGTGACTAATATCTCTGAAATAACAATTTAAGTTATTTCAACCAAACAGGAGCAAGTTTTTTTTAAACAAAACTTGTATAATCAGCTCCCTTAATTTCAATGTCTTTTGAAGACAAGTCTTTTGTAAGAACTTGTATGGTTATTCTATGATAACAATATCATCAGACATTTATATCATAAATTCAATCAAAATGTCAATAGTGTATGTCTAAGTATGTGTACCAATAGCAAACAAAACAATAACAATAATACGAAGACAAATATCCAAAAAACTACGATAACATTCGCAGAAGTCAACTAAAAAACTAAACTGAAGGGAATCTCACAAAGGATGTGATGATAACTGCGAAAATGTAAACAAAACAACTGACGTCACAGTGTATAAACATAAAGGTGTATAGAACTGAATGACAGGAAAGAGTAGACCTACAAATACAAACAAATTTAATAAAAACTAAAGAATAGAAAGATGTTACAAAAACAACGAAGAAAAAACACACCTCATCACAACTAACACAAATAGCAACAAATTGTCGCTAGCAGATTTTCAATTAAGAAAACCGCACCTACAGAACACTAATACAAGACCTCTATCACGTGGTATATCTTATATTAGTCCCACACCCAACCTCCCACAAAACATATACACAAACTATTACATGTAACACTTAAACATAAATATATATATATATATATATATATATCATATAATGTAATGTAATGTAATGTGCTGCACAAAGGATGTTATTCTAATACAATAGCACTGCCACTGTAATAAATAATTACTTCTAAATTAAACTATTACAAAGTTCAATATAGAGCAGTACAGGAAGCTCCACCGATGAAAAAAATACTACTGGTTCTGCTTCACAAACTGTGGCGATGTTAAATCGGATTTCTGTTCTTCAAAACAGTAATGACAACGTTCATGACACATGGCCTTATAAAGAGCAGTTTTGACCATCAACACCGGGTACTTTACGTTCTGCACAATAACGTCTGCATAGAAAATCAGAGTCTCAGAGGCAACGCCGGGTACTTTGCAATTTGACGAAGGTAATGTCTGTGTAGAGTCTCACCTCGTAAACCCACGTATTTGATCACCACATTGGCCACCACTGTTACTAATATGAGATGCAGGTGTAAATGTTCAACTGATGCAGTAAGGCTGATATATCTATACTGCTATGGTGGTCGTGGCTGGTGATGTATCGTGCTGTAATATGACTAATCGCGAATGTGTGACATGGTAGTTCGTCAAGGTGGACATCTAGGTATCAGTGCAGGCTGGTATCACAACACGTAACGTACAAGAGTGTGTGTGGCATTCATCATCTTGAAGGATGTAGATGTGAAGTTGGTGGAAGCATATGTTGTACGTGTTACAGATATGGAGCCAAAATATAGGTGAACAGCTGTGTACGTTTTTGATCATTTATTATGGTCACAGCAACAAGACGAAGACACCTCCATGTAAGCATGACACAGGAACATGGCGGATATGAAAACAGTTCACAACAATGGCATGTACATAAGTTCCAATAATTATATGATTATCAAAGTGTTGCAGACTCCAGTTTCTCTCTCATTCCACAACTAGCAGAAAAACCCCGTATTACACAACGGGTAAATACTGTATAAACATCTAGCAGTTTCTTTCTGACTCATCAAAGTCATTCTTCTTAAGTCGACCTCCCAAACATGGCGGGCGACGAAATTAGCATAGTCCATCCTTCTAATCGGACGTATCGAAGATAGGCTGTCCTTTCGAAGATAGGCTTATACAACTCTCTTGTACATCAGGCGAGTTTTCATTTTCAAAGTTACAATAGCAATAGCTAATAACCCATCTGTTCTTCCACTCCAGATAGTTATATATATATTAGGCCTTTATCAAACAGTAAACACTGTGGATTCCTCTTCTGTAGACATACGTGTCTACGTTCAAAATACGCCGCCAATCATGCGGGTTGTAGAATATATCGATTCTCATGGGTCTCTGTGTGTAAATCTAGAAAAACAGTCTTAGATGGCTCCAACGAGCGTAACAAGAGGAATACTCTGCCTTCCAACCATTTGTGAGCTCTTGTCACTGGTTGACTCAAAATTATGATCCTTACAAAGGAAGTGTGAAAGTTTCGTTATTTTACCTGGATACGAATTCCTAACACAACTTAGAAGCAACTGCCGTCTTCCTGACGAACAGAAATAACACAGGGGACTCTAAATATAGTGGAAGAGTTTCCATCCCCAAAAGGCAATGCAGAGAAATAATCAGACTTTCCGTCTGACAGACCCAGAACAAAAAACACGGCCTCCCACCGGAAATCTTCTTAAAAAAAAACCTCTCCGTTGGACATGCGCAGTTCGCATCCCCTCTGACCTATCCAGTCAGCTGGTATCCTTTAAAAGCGGAGTAACTACATATTTACTTTCCCTCAAAGCAAAAGATGAGTATTCGCCCTTAGATTCTGGTTCCAATGAAAAATACATTAGACCAAAAAATCTTATTCAAAATATAACAAGCATACAGACAGACTACATTATCAGTTATGAAAAACTGCACGTAACACGCCACAAATTATTTTACTCTTTACATTAAGTTTAAAAAAATATTTTTTAATTTTTTGACTAATAATAATTATTAAGTAGTATGAATTGTTGATGTATATTTGCCGCATGGTTTGTGAGCCTCTTATATAAGAAGAATCCCACTTAATTTGCACCCGGGGCCCCTTACGCTAATGCAAATAACCATGAACCCCATAAGATGTAAATATGCAGTTACAACCTTTTTAAACGACTACTTTTAGCGAATCACTGACTTCCTAGCTCGGTGGTCCCTGATTCAATCCCCAGTTGAGGTGGGACTTTTTAGACCGCAAACGGCTTGGGACCTCATGACATGAGCAAATTTTAAAGGCCGGCCGGCGTGTTTTGCTTCCCATCTTCAGCGAGGGGGGTTCAGTACCCACATCACCCCCTAGTGATGCAGGCCCAAACGCCATATTGCCAATTTACACTCCGACAATGTCGCTGTTTCCATAAATATTTCGCCATTAATGTTTATTGTACAAATATTATTCGAACACATCACGGGCTGTTAAGAATGAATTTCCCATAATTAAATCTTCTGCAGAAAGCATGTAATTTCCATCAAAAACTCGAGAAATGTCAAATTCTGTTCCTACGAAATGGAAACTCAGAAAATTTAAAAAAAAACACCAGTCAATAAGAATACCAAATTTATCTCCAGCTCGCTCACGTAAAGTGATGAAGGATGTCCTGATAATCTATCAGGCACATGCGAACTTCCTGTCCAGCGAGGCACCCGTGACCTTCCCATCCTTTATCAAAGGAGTGGGGCAAAATGCATTCGCTTCGTATAATCTGACTTAACTTGGCAATAGATTGAACATACATAGATGAAACGGCTATTTTTCGGCTTTTTTCACTGACACATTAATTCGGTAATAGAAAGAAATGAAAAGGCAGCAAGCCTGGTTTTTTTAAAGAAAAAAAAATCAGAATTATTAGCAGCGTTCTTTCAAAAAAAAAAAATTTTTGTTCGAATTTGTAATTGACCACCGTCATTATCTCTTCATCATCAACATCATTCTCATCATCATCATTACTTTTCTATTCTTACCTAATGATGTTTGGAGCTACAATAGAAACTATGTAAGTGCACCAAAGTAGTCAAGTCCTGTTCCATTGATGATTTCGGTAGCAATGTATATTACACTAGTGTAAAAACCCGTCATAAGACGGGAATTAAATTCAAAAGCACCAATACCTAACGGCAATTTTACTTATTCAAAAGTATTTTAAAAAACCACTGTGCATCACCACAGTACACGAACTACGAAGCAGCATCGAGGATCCCAATGTGTGTACACGGGATCACACATTCTATAAATACTAGCATTAACCCGTCAAAATTGACAGGTTTTTAATTGCAGCCATCTTATTATTTTGATCCATATTAATAGGTCTGCAATACTTTAAATTAAAATTTTGTCTCGAAGAAACAATCAAAAACTTACATTTTAAGGTTATTTTTAAGAAAATGATGAGTTAAATCCGTTTCGCGAATGAAACTGGACAGAAGAGTATCTAGATTGTCTGTTGATTTAATCTGCATCTCCGCACCTTCCTGTCTCCAGTTCATGTACTGTTTATCAATTGTGTTGTTGGCTTCTTTCCATAATCAAACTGTTCATGCACACCGTCATTTGCACATTTTTCTATTTTCGGGAGAGTACATATAAGGGAAACAATACAATTATTGTCTAACTTTCAATTTTGTTGGAAGAAACAGAGGGTGCTTATTATCTCTCAAACCTGTTACAATTGATATACGTTCAAATAATCTTAACTCCTCATTGCCATATCTTTTTGTGACAATGAGAACATAATTTTTTTAACATTACTATTAAAATTACTTAAAATTTATAAAAAAAACTTTAAATAGCACAATAATGACACAAGATCTTCTATATGAATTTGCACCATTATCATATGAGCACAACAGGGGCGGACTGAGTGGTAGAGCAATCGAGCAGTCAGTCCCTGGATCATGCTGTCGCCAAGGACCTGGAACAAACAGTAATGATCCAGCAATAAACAGGTATTAAAACTCGAGGAGTGACACTGTAAGGTTTTTAAAAGACATATTTTACTATTTATTACGTTTAACTTTATCACTGTGACGTAGAATGTAAATACTGA
The DNA here is from genome assembly GCA_024509875.1 of Oreohelix idahoensis. Classification (NCBI taxonomy): domain Eukaryota; kingdom Metazoa; phylum Mollusca; class Gastropoda; order Stylommatophora; family Oreohelicidae; genus Oreohelix; species Oreohelix idahoensis. The sequence goes on from JAMPIV010004555.1 coordinate 385,113, forward strand.
TACAGTAATCTGACAGCCTTTGCTTTCCCATTTAGTGTCTACCATTTGCTAAGCCAAACCACGCAATTTTCTGACTGCATTACTCATATCTAATCCACGCCCTTTTTTATTCTCGAGATGTAAACAAACAGACATTTACCTATTTCTGTGACCTGCCAGCATAACAGGCAGCGAGCCCTGATTTGTTTACCTAGTTTCTCACGCGAGTTGATCTGCCAATCATCGGACATCGGACAGATCGCACGTGAGATAAACACTTAACCCTTTGATCTTCAGATACAGGGGAACTCTGACGCCGTTTTTGCATTTCATCTCGAGAACGCGAGCGATTTTTAAAAAAACTCCGTTAGCGGGACGAGGTCTTTGATGTCGGGCAAAGCAGCGCTTGACGAGGTAAATGGTGGCCGTCAGAGAACTTTTCATCTGATCCACAGTTTCTCAATCCTATGGTTTGCACGTTAATGCGAAATTAACACCATTAGGGATCCCAGAGCAAATGAATCTGTCAGCTGTCTTCTTCCTGGCCTGGTTCCATTCTAGTCCTCGGTCCTTCAAAGATTGTCTAATGTTGTCCTCCCAGCGGACTCTGGGTCGTCCTGGAGGTCTGGATCCCTGGCTCTTTGTTTCCCATGCTTGTCGTGGTAGCCGATCTTCTCCCATTCTGCAGACATGGCCAAACCATCTTAGTTGGGACTGTTCTATTTGGGTCTGCAGCGGGTGGGATTTTAGGCCTTGACGTATCGTCTGGTTGCGGACCATTAGCATTTACGTGATTAAATGTGTTAAGTTTACCATTATAATTCACTGTGATTTCTAGCGTTAAAACTAGTGAAATAAATAACTATTTTTCTTTGCCAGGTTAGAATGATAATTTTATCACCCGCTTCTCACACCAGAAGATACGGTTTAGTGACTGATTAAGTGTAAGCGCGACTATAGTGACAGAATTGGATTCACGTTTATTTCATTTTTGTGTTTTATAGTAAGTGACTATTGTTATACCTTATGACTAAACTAACAGGCGCCGACAATAAAATAACTATTAACGACAGACGATATTTGTAAGTGCGCGTAGGGATGATTAAACAATAGTTGACAGTGTGAGCTGATTGTTAACGCGCGCGCAGAGGAGCTGGAAGGTGCATACCTTGGTCCGAATCTCAAGCGCAGGGCGGGCGAAAAAAACTGACCGTATAGTTGTAAATAAAGTCACCGTGTGCCTTTTAACTTTAAGCAGGACTGCCGGAGTGGGAGAGAGATCGTCTCACCCCGTCCGTGTATTTATAGAATAGTTGCATTTCTTTTCATAATGTCTTGTTTATTTCTCGCAGCGGTTTTTTTCTTGATTATAGTCTCCAGTACTGATGGGATTTATGCTGTCTTCTTCGTGACTTTCGAGTTCATAAGTCCATGTTGTGAACAGGACTGGCTAAAAGACACATAAACATTTTAATTATTAAGTTTAACTGGGCTATCAATTCCCAGATATTTTTTCCAATTTATCAGCCCACGGGAGTGGTATGTATATAAAATAATAGCAACATCTAACTTTTGACAGACGCAGCACTGGATTCATTCAGCAAGTTGTGCTGTTTCAAAATCGGCACTCACCCTAGAGCCAGCCGATATTATTTACATCATCTTCATTTTTACATATTGTAACATTTGTCTTAGCAACCAGATGCTTAGCAATACGGGAATTATTTTTCTCCTTTTTTGCAACTGTGAACGTCCAGAGCACGTCTTGCTTCAGTAACTATTTGTGGTGACAATCGTTTTCATCCAGGAAAAATTACGCCATCAGATTTGGCGTCCACCTTGTAATTATTATTCGATATATAGGCTGGACTGGGGCCATATTAGGGCAACCCACCTGACAGTATAGGTTCAGGAGCTATTGTATTTTTTTCAAGTGATACCAATACCACGAGTGGGTAAGCGAGATTGTTTGGGGCCACATATGAGAGTGAGAGAGAAAGAGAGGGAATATTTTCCTTTTTGTTACAGTCATTGTACTAACTTCTTTTTTTATTTCGCTAAACTTGTGTACTTTACTGAGTAGTAATTTAGTGGGGAATTTGTTCTTCATTTTCTATTCTGTAACCTAGAGCTTATCTTTGACCTTTGGGTTATTAACTTCTTTTTGGGATCTTTTCTCAACAAAGGGAGGGCACTTATTCGGTTATTTTCATATGTCTGTAAACAATGATTTTATTGATTTCTCTATATGTTTGATGTTGTAAAAAGTTTAATGATAATAAACAACAAAAAGAACTTAAAGTTGTGTGTTGGTCAGACCCATACCCAATTAACCATAAGTTTTTCACGTTTGTGTGTATTGTTGTCACATAATTGTGTGGGTGTGTTTAGTGTAACTTAAATTTCATACAGGGAGAGAAAGGTTGTCTTATACTAAAATATAGTCGTATAGACAGGCTGGACTAGAGAAACTACTCATTCCAGAGACAGATCTTCCTCTTACACTATTCCCTCGTGAAAATCTATTTCTTACACCTTTATTCTCACATATTTACCACTATCACCTCTGCTCAGACGGGACGATAAATATCTTCTAACCTATCTAAAAATTTACGACAATCACTAGCATTTTTCATTCACATACTTAATAAATATTATAAACTATATTCATTACATTCATTAATTTGAACATTAGTTTTAAAACAGCAAAACACAAAGAATTTCCCTACTGTACATAAATAATATAAATATGCATGTAAGATATATGAACACCAAATTAACTGAACCCCTGTTGGCTCTTGGCGACAACACCAATAGAGTGTCCCTGCACACGGACAATACAGTTAATGCACTGAGAAACCTCCAGTTTATTAAAAACTTAACAAAACAAGAAACCATATTGTGACACGCACACACAATGCGTAATTTTTAACTTAACATGTTTAGCAAGTTCGGGATTTTTGTTGTTGTTGTTGTTGTTGTTGATTGGCAAAGGAAGGTGGAAAGCTACCTCAACATGATGCAAGCATAACTGTTGAGGAGGCAAAGAGTTTTATCAGAATCAGATACAGAAACAAATGAGATATAAAGCATCCAGGTCAAACACAAAATGATGCATACTACCAGTTCAACAAAAGAGAACAAGTGGTCATCTTCAGACTCCGCACTGGCCACAACAGACTGAGATACCATCTATTCAACAAGCTGAAGATAGGAACTACCGATGAATGTAACTGTGACACTGATAAAATGACTGCTGAACATCTGCTTCAAAGTTGCTCAATATATGAAGAACAGAGAAAGCGCATAGGGCCGATACCAGTACCATTCGTGGAAAAGCTCTACGGAGATTCAAATAGCCTCAAACTGACTACTGCTTTCTTTGAAAACATTCAACAAGACGTGTGAGAGTGTACGAAGAAGAAAAACCAAATTTTAGACAATTATCATCTATTAAACTCTGTGTTTAATCAATAAACACTTCTAGACCCAAGAATCTGTGAGAAGACAAAGATTACGAATATTGCCTCCTCAAACGTAGGCAACTAATGTGAGGTTGTGCATGAGACAGGCAACTTATCTGCAAAGTAAACTATTACCGGAACTACCACTGCAGGAGCATATGAGGTGTTGTTGGGCAATCTTTCTAATGTAGAAGTGTTCAATTGTGAATGAACACAGATAGACTGCAATCAGATAGTGTAGAACCAAACATGGCAAGTGATGGGTGGTAAATCAGTTGAGTGATGTATTGATGATGTGATATTAATAGGTGGCGATATGTGTAAATTACAATATCAATAAGAAAGCTCTCTCTCTCTCACTCTCTCTCTCTCTCTCTCTCTCTCTCTCTCTCTCTCTCATCACCAGACTTGAATTTCTCTATTTCGCATGTTATATCTTCCCTATGTACCTCACCCCTGTTGTTCCTGTGGGTTCTGAGACAAAAAAGGACTAGCACTGTTGCACCTTCAGGCATATAGTGCTAAGCAACTAACATGACGTTGTGCATCGAGCTAGCAAGTTCATAACGTAAAACAAATTGTCACACAAACCACTACTGCAAAAGCATTTGAATGCTTAGTGCAGGCTTCCTGCTTCGTGCTCTGTAAGGAGCGCAGAAGAGAATGATGGTGATCTATCTTGCTGCATGGAGGAGGTGTAGGCCAGGAACTGATCAGCAGTAACCACCTTTGGCAGCCGATTATAATGATTCTAAAGTTCAGCCAACTAACGTGAGTCAGATATGTGGCCTCTGACTTTGAGGTTCAGAAACAGTGTATTTCAACTTTATAAACTCACTTGTACCATATCAATAACTGAACATTTGCTTTCCTGTAGCAGTCTTGCTGACTCGCCACTGGAGGTGTTGACTCTGACAGGCAACCCACTTTGCGGCTTGTTAAGCCCAAATAACTGCAAATGCAGAGTTGATTACAGCTCTAGCTTCCCACGTCTGCAACTTGTTCTGTCGACTTTCACAACAGGATGGCTCACACCAGTAATTTTTTTCCATGCCTTAAAATTAATCACACGACTGACTTCTGCTCTCTCTGAAGGCTAGCTCACACATAACTCTATTGAACTCTGCTATCCAAGTGTTGTCCTCGAAAGCTCCTCACAAATTTTGTATCTTTTTAGTCCATACTTTATGAGTCGGTAGTAAGGTCGTATTTCCATCACCTGAGGGTGAAGGCAAAAACAAAAATCAGAAGGGTCACTATAACAAACTTGTCATTCGCTGATGTCGCTGCAGTCGTTACTCAAAGTAAACAGGAGCTTCAGAGCTTGATGAATCGCTTCGCCCAAGCATACAAGGACTTTGGCCTCACTGTAAGTCTAAAGAAAACAAATTTGCTGAGTCCGAATGTGGATATTGCACTAGCTATCACTATCGATAACTATGAATTGGCAGTAGGGGACCACTTCACATACCAGGGGTCTGCCATCAACGACAAACCCTCCTGGACACAGAAATTGACAGCCGCACTGGCAAAGCTGCAGCCACTTTTGCCCGCCTCACAACTCGTGTTTGGGAAAACTCAAAACTTACAACGAAGACCAAAGTTGCGGTAAATAACGCCTGCGTCACCAGCACACTTGTATGTGGCAGCGAGACAATGCTAAGCAAGAAAGAAGGATCAAAACCTTAAATCTACTGTGTCTACGCCACATCCTAGATATTTTGTGGAAGGAAAAAGTGACAAATGTAAAAGTATTGTCACGTGCTGGCCTTCAAAGCATGTATACACTGCTTAGACAGTGCAGACTACGCTGGCTTGGCCATGTCCGCCGCATGAAAGATGGTCGCATCCCGAAATATATCTTCTACGGACAACTGGCAGATGGCAAAGGAACAGTTGGGCGTTCGCAGCTGAGGTTCAAAGATGTGAGAGAGACACGAGAGCACTGGACATAAATCCATCAACAAGGGAGGATGAAACTGCCGATCGCACCAAGTGGCGATGCTCTCTACGGCGCCACCTCAGCTTAAGCGAAAAGAAGCTCTCACAACAAGCAGAAGAGAGGAGAAAACATCAGGGGCGCATTCCCGAAGTCAGTTATGACTGAAGGGGCTATTATTATTATTATTATTATTTTCATCACCTGATCTGATACGTCACATTTTTACATGAAACATCTTCTCTCATATTTCATCATCATCTCAACCCATAACCCGTCATGGGTCGTAGGGGTGCCATGGTGGAAGCATCAGCAGACAGGGTCCTCCACTGCTCTCTATCCTCAGCAATGCGTACAAGTGTGGAAAAACCGTGTCCTGCCCATTCTTTGATGTTATCAGCCCAGGATTTTCTTTGCCTTCCTCTTCTCCTTTTACCTTCGACTTGTTCCCTGGAGGATCGTTTTCGAAAGGGAGTCATGACGAGTTACATGCCCAAACCAGGCGAGCTTTCGACGTTTCACTACTGACAAAAGTGGTTCTTGGTGGCCTGCGTAGGTGTTTATTTTCTCTCTAACATAGACATTTGTTTTGTGCTCTTTATAGCAAATGCGTAAAATTCTTCTGTAACATTTATACTCGAAAGCCTGAATCCTTCGCTCCGTATCTGCAGTGAGTGTCCAGCCCTCACACCCATACAAGAGAATAGATAATACAAGTGATTTGTATAATTTGATCTTCACAGGAAAACTGATGTTACTTTTCCAGATCACATTCAGCCTTGTCATTGCAGCTGAGGCCATCTCAAGTCTTGTCTTGATTTCTTTACTTGATCTTCCATCACTACATATAGATGACCCCAGATATTTAAAGGTGTTAACTTCTTCTAACGTTTGCCCATTTAACGTAATGTTGGTCGGAACATGAAATATACGCATTCAAAGTGAAGTAAATTTTTCCAAACTCTCCCTCAAAGTCAAGCAGCTACCACTATGACAAAACGGTTGCAGTAAAAATGCTAAATCCCAGTCTAAGAATGTTCTATTTGAATTCTCAAATAGTTTCTAATTTCAGATATTCAGAAACTCCTTCTATTTCCACGTAATGCCCAATATTCACATGTATTAGAAAGCGTTAGTGGCATTTCGAAATCTAGCGTTCCCCCTAACGCGAGTGAATAAATCGATCTTGTTTCACACTGACGTCTGCCTTTAATCGGATTGAGGTGACATCCAGGTGGAAGTTGTGATAATGTATCGTCTCGGCCCTCAACATCGGTCTTTGCCCGGCACATAACTTGTGGTTGGTTGAATGTCTTTTATATTACAACAGTTACACATTGTATAACCAATGTGCATGGCTGACCTAATTTGCCAGACCTCGTATTGTCTGTCTGCAAGCGATTCTGCGCGGGAGTCAACATTTTATTTAAAATAATAGGTTAATTACACGCGGATATTTGAGGGGAGAGTGGTAGGAAATACAATGTTTAAAAATGTATATTGGCTACTTCACTTCGAGCTGTAAGCGAACAAGAAGAATGTCTAAGGGCAATAATCATTTTCCCATGAAAGGTCAAGGGAAATAATAAAAAAAAGAATGTGAAATATACAGAGTAATCAACTATTTCGTGACAAAATAAACAGGCAGGAAAATACGGAACAATTGATTATTCCAAGGGCAGTAATCCGAAATCATGATAGGAAACTATGCTTAGCATTAGAATAGGAGGCAATCTGATTATCAGAAGTCCGCTAGCCAGATAAGTGACCAACCCTTTTACCTCCTAGACACCTCCTGGGGGAAGGAGAGGCTTTGTAGGCCGACTGGCATCATCACAACAAAGTGTCTACGTTCTGCTGATGTTATTCGTTTTTTTTTTTTAACACCTGCGTTGGAAACCTTTGTTGTAATGTCCAAATTGTCTTTCACCATTGACCAATAACAAATGCATCTATGACCCTTAAAAATTAAAAAAATGACATTAAAAAACACAACTTTTTTAGTTTCCAAGCTAATCAAAAATTATTTTATATTATTAAAAGAAGGAAATGAACGGCATAAAACAAAACAAAAAGAACCTAAAAATATAAATTTTTTGCTGTTTCCGTGCCAAACTGAAATTTTTTGTTACTAACCAAAAACAAAACAAACAAAAAAAAGGAAAAATCATAAAAAATTCAACTTCGTTTTTTTTCCACTGTTTCTGTGCCTAACTGAAAGTCTATTTTATTCAACAGAAACATGCAATCTAAGAGACACACACACGCACGCACACACAAAGACACCTTAAAAGGGAATTTAAATTTTCAGTCTCTGTGCCAAAATGAAAATTTTATTTTTGTTAACAAAATAATTCCCTATTTTTAAAAAAAACATACACACACACACACACACACAAAAGACATACAATTACAAATGAGTATTTTTACAGTTTCCATGGGAAATGAAAGTTTTTATTTAATGAGTTCAGAATTTCAATGCACAATGAAAACCATGGACAGATTTTCAACTGAGAATGTCTTTCTATTGTCTGCCAAGAAAGGTTTAAACACTGAAAAGCTCCTTTCCACTTCTGACAACACCACAGGAGCAATTCTGAAATAAACTTCGTCCATTGGTTTTAAGTCCCCTGAAAATTCAACAAGGGAAACGTTTTTCCCCGATAGCACATTTGAAATTAAGCCCAGCTTTACATATTCCATATTTTTGTTTCAAAACTTGCTCAGTTTTCTTTTGCACAGCTTTTTCCACGTCTCCATTCACACTAAGTCATTCACCATTTTTTCCATGAAATCTATCTGATCCACTAACAGAACTGCTGACTTCTCGAAGGAAGTAATGTGTGACATAATTTTTGGGTCGCTCTCTTGTCCACTACGGCCGTATCCTGTGACAGTTGCTGTATTGACTTAATTACGTGCTTTTCAGTGGTCGGCACCTTTTTCTTTCTCTGCTATGTAGCAGATATTTTGTATTTTCAAACATTCTTACACTTCTCTCAGCAAAAATTCGTCTTGTCTGTTTACCTGACTATCCCTACTGAGAGAGTACACAGGTGATGTAATATTAACCGTCAACCATGTTGGTTAATCTCGGGTGTGACCAACATCAGACTACAGATTAACACTAAAATCGCCCAGCGCAGTTGTTTAATCGCTGATAAGGCCAGGGTGCGTTCTTCGCCAAGATGGTAATACGCTGAAAGTTTGATAGCCACTACGGGAAGAGAACTTATTTGTCAGCGCACAGGAATGACAAAACCGTTTCCTGCACACCTTGAGGAAAGTAAGATGTAATTGTAGGCATTTGCAGAGAAAGCAATCGGATGTTTTATTGCCATATATGGAAGAGGTGACCATTTGCATCACGCACTAAATTGCAGGCGGAAATAATTTTGAAATTACCCCACTTAAACACGAATGTTTGAAACGATTGGAGCCCTGCTTAGCATCGTAACAAACAAATGCGGGGAACACTGTGAAAATTCACTCGTGCCAAGAAGACCATCAGACTGCCAGTGTTAGAATCAGATTTCATATATATCAGACCGGACTTTGTGGAACATCTTGAAGGACTTATAGTCCAGGAAAACTATTTTAATAAGAAAAACGGGGATCTGAGGAAACTGAAAACACGGAGTCATATTGTGAATTCATTGTTAACATAACAACACCAAAGAAACGTGCAAAAAAGCATCTGCTGGTGCCTTAACTTTATTCCTGTGAGCAAACAGTCTGTGAGCCAAGATTGGCGTAAGTTGTGCATTTTACATGCTATATTATTTTTCATTACTAACATGTGAACTAATATGTATATATTGCCAGGTAAATATTAATATGTGAAAATTGCTAGAAGATGTCCAAGTCATTTGAGGCTGGCAACCTCAGCATATAGAATGATGATTTCATGAACCACCACTGCAAGGGCTGGTGACTGCTTTATTGTTAGTTTCTTAAGGACTAAAAGCATAGGTAGTCCGAAGTTCCATAGGGCGCAGGGAGGGAAAGATGAAAGAAATGATGTACATTATAATTATAATATTTACAGTTTCAAACAAGTGTAAATGTCTATGTAAACATATTCACTTTAAAAATAATGAAAGTTTTCAAACTTTTCAAACAGTGTAGCTGTAACTGAAAACATATTCAATCTATATTGTGAACATTTTTCAACCAGAGTAGATGTAAATGTAAACATATTCTATCTATACTATTAATCTTTTTATTTGAATGTAAAGTAAATATAAAGCTATTCAATTTAAATGTAAAAAAATTTTCTCTCGAAGGATTAAGTTTAATTTGCATCGAGGGTACAGTCTGAGGTAGATTTGATGGTGGAATAAGAAGATGGGGACACATAAGTATGTGTCGGGAAACTCAATACTCTGAGGGTATTTGTTTCTATTCTTTTACCATACTAGTTGGTGGTACCAGCTGAGGGTACTAATCTCTGGAACAAAGTGAGGGTAGAAGTAGCCTGACGTCGATCTAGACACCATCAACAGAGGGTCTTAGAGACGCGGGACCAACTTTGAAGTTACTCCCCGATCTTACTTGGAACGTGCTGCGCCTTTAATCTTGACCAGAGACGCGAGAATTCCAGTGACCTATCTGCACAGAACCCAAAATCCCAGCGGGAGCAGAAACTACCATTTGCAGCTAAGTCAAACCTAAAAGCTGCCAAGTGACTTCTTACATAGAGCACTATACCACCACACGATGATGAGTATTTTCTGTTAAAGATTATTCAAAATTTTTTAAACTGTTAAAACTTGGTTGATTATTAAATTTGTTATTTGTAAATATACAAATTTAACGTCGATTTAGTCACTTTGAATGTACTGCATGATCGTCTCAGTCAATTTACTAAATACACTCTAAACAGAGCTATACCAGAATATTTAGAATTCCACTGAGTAAATCAGGGTGGGGGCTTGAAGGAGCTGAAATTAATAATTGCTTAATTCTTCATAAAAGGCGGCGGATCAGATATAAGTTAACAATTGCTCTGCCCAACACAGCATTGTTCTTGACTTCTGAGATATTTTATGAAAAGTCCCTTGAGATAGAAGCATCATTATCCTTCTACCTACAACTCTGCCAAGAGTAATCTTGTGCGAAGGTAGACACCTTTGAAGACCCATATTAGATACTCTTGAGTTTGGGCCAATGTTGGATCACTACTGCAAAGCAGGGGAGGCAATTCCATGACACAATGACATCAGGCAGAAATCCAAAATTTGACTTATGTAGGAAAATTTACCAGGAAAATTTGAGTTCAGGGGTTTATGGAAAATTATTAATCATCATGGGGACAACAGTGAAGTAAAGAAATTTGTAAATAAAAAATATAAAAAAAAACAATAAGGAAGAACACGTTAACACTAAAAATGCGTTTATTTTTTGAAAATGCCAAAATTTGCAAAATAATTACTCAAAAAAAATTGCTTTTAAACGACCGAAATTTCACAATATATGCCCTAACATGCCAAAAATGGCAAAAATGCAAAATAATGCCTAAACAAAGGCTCTTAAATCAGCTGATTTTTTTTAATGACACATATTTATATTCAACTGAGCAATGTTTCGGTTATCTTCTTCTTCAAGTACCATGCCTAATGGCGTAGGAGATCATGTCTATCCACAACTTCCTGTCTCCAGTACAATTTATCAATTCTGCTGTTGACTTCTTTCCATGCCACGATGTCAAACTGTCCAGTATTTGCTCTCTTTGTCTTCCCCTATCTCTTCTTTCCTTCAATCTTACCTGTTGTTACGATATATTTTAGCTTTCTTCCTCTCATAACATGCCCAAAAAAGTGGATTGTTTCTTTCCAACTTGTGAAATAAGTTTCCTTTGCGCATTGGCCTCTTTCAGGACATCCTCGTTACTCGGTTTCGTTTATGCCAAGAAAATAATAAATGCAAAATCATTAAAATCCTATCCCTATTTATCATGATGTTATCCATTCTGCCAATGGGAGGTAGCCGTTTGTTATTCAAACCACCACTTTTTTCTAAAACAAATGCTCGAACAATTAGCTTCATCATTATCACTGTCTATAGCTCGAAATACAGGCCTTCAACCTTCAAGTCCGGTGTTCGAGGCTTTTCCCAGTCTCCTTGACCCCCTTCATGTCCGTCTCTAGTTCTCTTCTCCGTGTCTCTTTTGGTCTCACTCTATTTCTTTTGCCCTGTGAATTTCAAAACAGAAACTACCTTGTAATGATATCGCCTGGTTTTTTTTTTTTCTAAACGCGTGTCCAATCCCAACTCCAGCGTCTTATCCTGCATTTTGTTCAACATGTATTTGTCTGGTTTATTCATCAGTTTCATATTAGCGGATCTTGTCATAATAGTTAAAGCTTTTATAAATGAAAGTCTGTGTGTTTCTGGTTATCGGTTGTGTTGCTCTGTCCGTTTCATAGTGTCGGATGTTCTATCGACCCGATTTCTCTATTTCTGTCTTTCTCTCTCTCTCCCCCTCCCTCTCTCTCTTTTTCTCTCTGTGTGTATGTGTGTGTGTGTGTGCTCAGTAAGATAGGAAGTAACCAAGGTCACTGTCAAAAACATAAGTATTCCTAAATGAGAGCAGTGGTCCTTCAATCAATCAGTACCCTTTAGCTACCCAAGGAGCATAGGCCTTCAACAAACACATGCCAAGTCCTCCTGTCACGTGCCATTAGCTCAAGTTCTTTCCATGTTTTCCTCATCACTTCTGTATCTAGTTCTCTTCTCCATGTGCTTTTTGGTCTACTGTCACGAAGTGGATTTACGTTAGAGTTTGTCTGAATATATAGACAAGACACTAGTATGAGGAAGTCTGAGAAGATAGATTTTGTATGAGAAATGACAGTGACTGTGGAAAGATGAGACTTATAGCTTTGAGGGTGAGAACCGAGATTGACTCTCCCTCGCCACTTGTGACGTAATTACTAACTACTGTCCCACCACCTCTGACTACCATATATAAGAGATAAGGTTTCACTAAATTCCACAGACTCACTATACAGACAAACATATAGGTACAGTATAGTTATAGAGAAACTGATCCAGTGTACATTTTACAGTTTTATTAAACAACAACATCAATAACACAGCAAAATAAATAACGTGCGAGGTCGCACAAACCTGAAACAGAACAATTAAAATGACAGACACGTATAAACCAACAATGTCACCCTCGCTTTCAACCTGCAAGGAAGAAAGATAAGGATTTAAACAAAAGAATCTACTTGGTGGGGTCTCTAACTTAATAGCCACCACTCCTAACTATCCTAGTATTATTATTAAATCTAACACACCGTCCTGCTGCAGACGTATAACTAAATGTCTACACAAATATGAAGTGCACTCTGATGTCCTACACAGCTAACCCGCTAACCACTGTACCACAAGCACTGATCCCCTAACGGACCTTTTCAGTGCTACCTCAGAGACTGTCCTAACAAAACTTTCTATCTAACTTCACTCTCCCCTCTGCTTCTGCTCAGTGTCTCTCTGACACTACCGTCTTCTGCTGAGTGGCGTCTCCGTTACGCCCCTCCTCTCGTTAGCATTCGGAAAGGAATGATTTCCCTTTCTCCTTTCCAGATTACTGCAGCTGATGACTTTAGTATTAAGACCGAGGTACTTGGCTCGGGATGTAGATGCTTCACTGCTGATGAAACTTCTTTCAACTGCCCAAGTAACCCTCTTCGTGTTTAGGACAAACGGCTTTATTATGGCCGTGTAAAACCAGACAACAGGCCACGCGCCTATGTGGTGTGTTATACCGAGCTAAGAGCTCAGGATTTTAAGAAAACCCATTCCCGCTGAAGAATGTGCTTCACTGCATGAGAACGTCTCTTTTCTTTCACCTCTGGCGATGTCTCGAGCCTTATGCTCCCGAGAAGACAAATTACCGTGATAAGTTGTAGGGGTAGGTTACAACCCTCCCTATGTGCCGTGAAAATGATGTAAAACAAAAAAATAACAACGACTGTACAACAAATTCAAATTATTCTCAACCATAACACATAAACACCCTAAATTAATACATCTCCCGTCTTTCCCCTAAATTAATACCTCTCCCCTACACAAATCTACACACAAGCGATAAACAAATATTCCTACCTGTCGTAGATTTTAGATAGGAGTATTAAGACTAGGGGTGGGTCCCTTCTGAATAGGTTGGAATGAATGATCGATACAGTGAGAGCTGGTGAAAAAAACACTAGAATTTCCCACACGTGAGATGATAGAATGTGATATAGAGGCTGTCTTTGAGAATCGAGATAATCTTCTCTCTCTCACCTATCGTCTACGACCGCTTTTTAAAGGGCGTCAGACAGTCTAAACACAGATATATATATATTAATATATCTCTATCTACTCACGGGCACGCACATACACGTGACGACAGTTAAACACACAGACGTGGGAATCTATAACAATGAATTTATATGTATTATTGAACGAGCTGACCAACGCACTGATTTAGTTCAAGAGAGATTTTATTTATCATGTAAAACCTTCTCACAACACCAACAATTACATCAAGGAAAAACATATACAAATAGTCATAAAATTTAAGAAAATGCTACAAGGATGATAGCCCCGTTATGATCTTAGCTCTAGGTTTAGCCCACAGCCCCGTTAAGAGAACAGATGATGGCCCAAAGAGTTATAGATACGTAGGGTTTAGGCTAAGAGTTTTTCTTCTTTTCTCGTAAATGTATGCACAGAGTTGAATAATCTGATTTAGCCTAAGAAGTAAAGAAACTCTAGCAAATAGTAACAAATTCTGCAGGTTAAACAAAAGAATTAAGACAGTAAATGGATGTCAATATTACAACTGTGAAATACCACTCTGATCTGCGTACACTCATTCATTCAGCCATGGCCATGGGTACACAGTTATACTCACAACTTTGCTCGCTGCCTCTGGGAACATAATAATTCTAGGACCTTCACACAGACCCGAAAATGCAGTCCTTGACCAAGAAATCCCCAGTTCCAAAAGACGTACTAAACTCTCAGGGAACGATTCCTTGGGTGTTCTAATTTTTCGAATGTCTGATTAAGTCACATAAAATAAGTCCAGGCACGAAAGTTAGCAGAGCACAATGTCATTAGCTTTGGATTCTAGGATTTAAGGAATGTCAGATCGGTGTCTTCTTTCAGGCAGGTACTATATTTGGTCACCACAATACTAGTCGGAATGTTAATATTCTTCTTGTAATATTCTCGCCGCCAGGCAGCATGTACATTTAAATTTGTGGAGCAATATGAACTGGCTCAAAAGCCCAATATATATTTCTAGTCTTTAGAAACCGTTAGTGGGATTGCTATTACTGTCTCTCTCTGATGGCTTATGCACTGTCAGACCCGTGTTACTTGAAACCAAAAAAAACCCACGTGGTTAAAGATAGGAAATGTCTATGCTTCTCACAAATATGTCTCTCAGGCTACTAAACGCTGGCAAGTTGGGTACCACCGTTTCACTATATAAAAGAAAGAACACATATCAAATAATTTACATATATGTACTCAATATAACTTACATTTTAATAGCAAGCCTACAGCTTGACTTATATTTAAAACTTCCCGTAAAATAAGTTATATTAAATAAATCAAACATCATGAATTAGAAAATACATAAGTATTTCGTCAACACTCAATGATGTATCTAGCGTTATAAGTTTAGTTTTTAAAATATATTCTCTCGTCTGATTATTTAGAAGTTAAATTAAATTTCTTTATTAGCCGACTGAATTTAAGCAAGAAATATAATTTCTGTTTTCCACTGAAACGCGTCACTAGAAAATAATACAGACTATATAGATTAAGCACTCTGTTCAAAAGAACTAGTTTAAAATTAAATCGGCGATTTAACACTTAATCACTTCACAAAATTCTAGAGAACTACTATATAATATTTACCTCAAAAAACACAGCACTATAGGATATCGCACAATTAAGAATTTTTACGCTTATATTTATGGAAGTCTAGAAGTTCGACAAATTGTCGCAACAAACTAAGAAACTTCGCTTATACAGCTCTACTCTTCGCGAACCACCTGTCTACTGCGATTTATTTGAGAAGAATGAAAATAAAGTTTCAAACTAGGTTAATATTTTAAAATCAGACAAAGGATGAACTATTTCCCCCGCCCCGATCTCTCCCCCTTCTCATAACAGCTACGTTACACTTAGAAGCATGTCGTAACTGTCACCGGTGCGATTTCGCACCTTCGTTAACAAACTGACCGAGATGTACGCGTGTCAGCTTCAAATCCCAGACAGCCTGTCTGCGGTGCGGAACGATTTTTCACGCCACGCCAGGTTTTTCTAACGAAAACCTCATGCGTTTCTGCAAACTGTAGACAGCTGTCTCGTTCCTGCACTGTGAGGATGCCGGGTTTGACCCCTCACGCGAGTATCAGGTGAAAAATGGTAGACCAAAAGTCTGCTCTAGTCTGGGTATGAAACATAATCACACCTTTCGTCTACTGACATCTGTGTAATAGAATTACGTATCCCAGTATGAGAAAAACACAAGGTAAAGTTTTAGAATACTGAAGAAAATATTTTTCGCAAACGAGTGATGCGAAAAATACAGGAAAAACAAGTAAGGAAAGATAATAAAATGAAAGGATTAGGGTGAGAGAATAGGAAGAAGATGTAGGTAATTTAATGACATAAAGACCTACGTGACACTACCCATGGGTCAACTAATTTACAGTCCCTCCTATCTCTTTCCCCGCTCCCACTTAATATCTGTCTGCTATGTGAACTCCCAGACCCCGGCTGACCTAAATCTGTTGCGCTAGGCTTGCCTCGGCGTCACAACAATTGCATTCACCGCAAGCTAAAATCCCCGGTATAAGTTCCCCGGCCCTACTTTCTTACGGACTCGCCCGGGAAGGGAACAATTAACAAAATATTAAACACACTGATACTACACCATCTATGTAATATTAATTTCATCCCTTACACCCCTGTATCCTGACTACAAGCTTAATTAACACATATTTAAATACCCAACCATACCTGCGTATATATACACTACACATTATCATAATCAAAATGCGTGTGTCACAGACCTTCTATTATTTTACAGAGCACCCGTTTATCTAAGCGCTTATCCTCACACAGTTAATATCTCAAAGTCGCTACACAAATCATAGATACTGCTACTTATGCACAGAAAGTTATAGGCACAACTTCTAGTTTTATTATAAGATAGCATTTGATGGCACTACTGTCTAATAAATTTAATTTAACTCCCATAAGAAAACTTTACTTTAACGTGCTAAGGTCGTACAGTAACTATCTACTCGCTAATAAGTTATGGACATATCCAAAATATCGAATATCTCTCGCGGAGCAACTGCTAACTCGCTGAGCAGACGATAGGCGTAGTTTTTACGGCAGCAAAATTTTTAGGCCAGAGAACGCTAACCGATTTCCATGCTACATATACAGTAAAAATATGATGATGAAATAAGACGCGATGAGTCATCGCATGGCGTCTCTCTGGGCCGACTTTCAGCCAATTAAAGTGCTGCATTTAAATAAACTCTGACCTCCGCCAATGATATCGTAAACAACCCGATGACTCAGTATATATTTTCCTCCCGCGCTACTTATTGCGTCACCTAAGATAATATTCCTGACCGTTTTAGTACCAGAATAAATTTGTTGGTTCTGCTTTGGTTCTGCGTACCTGGGTCGTGTTTCTGCCCCCATCCCCACAATTAACGGGGTAGGCGCGGGTTTTCGGAGTGTAAATATCTACCCAGCCTAATAATACACCAACGCCTAATGCAATTACTTACAGAGAGAAGAGGACTGGGGCGAAATTGAAATTAAAACCCACAGTAACTCCTCATAAATAAACGCAATTAATTACATGGAGAAAAAGACTGGGGCGCGTTGAAAATAAAATCACAGTAACTCCTCACATCTACCTCTACCTCTCTTTCCCTGGGGATTCCAGAACAAGGACTGCCTTGTAATGCTATCAACAGGTTTCCTCAATGTGTGTCCTATCCATCGTCAGCGTCTTCTTCTCAACTCTTGTTCCACTGGTACTTGTCTGGTTCTTGTCATCAGTTCCACATTTGTGACTTTGTCATTCCATTTCAATCCTCCTATTCTACGCAAGCACCCGTTTATGAAAGTCTGTAGCTTTTAGATTGTTGTTTTTGCTGTTCTCCATGTTTCAGAGCCACACAATAGGACTAACTTGACACTTGAGTTGAAAATTTTTTTTTTTTTTTCATGTTGGACTTGATGTCTCTTGATATCCATTTGTTTCCCAATGCAGTGATAGCTCCTCTTGCTTTTTGTATTCTTATTTTGATATCAATGTCTGTCTCTCCAACTTTGTCAATAATGCTGCCAAGATATGTGTACGATTCTACATCTTTTAGTGGTTTTTCTTCAAGTTCGACTTTGTTATCATTTCTTGCATTTATTCTCATTATCTTTGTCTTTTCCCTGTGTATTTTCAGACCCAATTGCTGTGACCTCTCATCGAGTATTGTTATTTTGTCTTGCATCTGATATGGTTATGGGACAGAAGAGCCAAGTCATCTGCAAAACCTAGATCATCAAGCTGTTTAGTCAGATTCCACTGAATTCCATTTCTGTTGTGTGTTGTCGGTGTTTTCGTAACTCAATCTATTGCTAGTAAGAACAAAATTGAGACAAGAGGCATCCCCGCCGCACTCCTGTTCTAATCCCAGTCCCAATTCGCAGTGGTCCTTGCCATCTTCATTAATTATATCTATAGCTAGTGCCTGAATATCTACGGACCGAAGCTACCATTTGTGGTCAGTTGACTCCAAGCAGAAATGGCATGGATGTATGAAGACACTCGCCGGTTTCAAATACGAAACATAATATATGTTTACAAATCATTATTTTCGTTACTTTAAGGAAATTAGTTTAATCTTATTTTACATTATTTCAAGCTATTATATGAAATCAGTTGGGTTAATGCCGGTCAAAGCTTGAAAGATTAACATGTATCATGAAGTGGAGCTGCAAGCAAAGTTTCGGCTTGCTAAGATAAGTTGAACTTGCGATTTTGAGCGTTTTAAAAAGATGGAAATGCGACAAATATAACAAACTCATGAAAAGTTAAATAAATGTGGTAAATACAAAAACTCACATTACGACCCCGAGGTCGCCCTTTATAATAAGACTGGCCAAATATCTATTTGTGTCCACCTCACCGATTTATATAATCATACTGTAGCCCCTTCCCCCCCCCCCCCTTTTTCCCCCTAATATAACGTACCTCGCTTAGACAGACCTGGGCTTTTATTGACAAATCCAGAGAAAGAAGATAACGTAATGCTGTGGGAGAGTGCTATGAAATAAGAGATTGTAAAGCGGATCAGGAAAATGGAAGAAAAACATGGCAACACTTACAACCTATGACGTTAACTCAGTTACAGGAGAATCATGTGTCAACGATGATAGTAAAATCTATACTGCTGAAAGTGATGTCTTCTGCCTGCCTGACTAGCTTAATGATAACGAAAATTTGATTTGATTTGTAAAGTCAGTAACTGAAAATGAATTATCTTAATTAATAAGATAAAATTCTAATGTAATGATATTACAGGGCGCCACGGTTGCCAAAGCGATAAACACGAAAATTTCATGGCTCTTTTCATGTTTAATTCCAGCGTACTGATTGGTTAATAAAGATAAGACTCATTAACATTTATAGCGACCCGTGGTGGTGTAATGGTTACCATACTGCGCTGGCGGTCGGGTGATCCAGGTTCAAGCCCGGGCGAGGACATTTGAAGTAGGGTCGTCGACCGGGATTTGGACTGGATTAATTCGAGCCCTTGCAAGAACATTTAAAGATGTGTCGTCGACCAGGGACTGGAATAACCTGAACGGCTCCTGAGCCGACCCAGCTCTAATGGGTACTCTCCGAAGACGGCGAGTATCTGCCTGATTGGCGAAAGGACACTTGTCAGCGTACATGGAAAATAGGATACTCACGTAAAATCAGTCTCAGGTGTGACATACTAACCTTAGATTTCGCCTCGAGAAATAGCGGGAGTACGTTTAAAAAACAAATTAACATTTATGTTTTCAAATTTGCATCTTCTTCTTCGTTGTTCGCTGTCAAAAACTACATCTATCTCTCTTATAAAACTAGCAGTCCATCTCAGGCTACTGGGATGGATATATAAATAAAAAATAATATGGTATGAAATCAGTTTTACAGGTAAACGGTACACATGAAACAAGGGACGTTTCGGGTTTTACCCTTCGTCAGCCACAGTTACAAACAGATGACAAGGACAAGAACTACATATAGGTGCTACAAAAATCAACGATGATGAGGAAATCGCCAAATGAGCGATACAAGCAGATGAAATGACGGTGATGAGCGAAACGATAACAGTAATAACGCAAGAAAATCGTAAAACCAGAAAGACATGTCGAAACAGGAAAGTAAATAATCGACGAAGCGAAGACAGAAATGAACAACACTATTAAAACAAGTAAAAAAATCACTTAGCTGGATCCCAGAAAGAAACATTCAAGATGGCTGAAAAAATGAGGCGTCATGCGGAAGTGACGTATGAGCTAGTGACGGCTGAGAAAAGATAATTGAGGAAACGAAACGAACCAAAGCAAAAACAAGGATAGAAAGGAAAATGACGACGCTCCTCTCGTGGAGCCGACAGTTTGGGAGTATATGTTCTACTGTTTGTTTGTCCTCTCCACGTGGGCACATGTCTGTCATGTCCAATATATATATATATATATATATATATATATATATATATATATATATATATATATATATATATATATATATATATATATATATGTGTGTGTGTGTGTGTGTGTGTGTGTGTGTGTGTGTGCGCGCGCGCGCGCGTGCGCGCAAGGATCCACTGTACTTTTACTTGTTTGAATTCATAGCTGGTTTTCATTAGTACTTGTCTAATGCATTGCATTTGTTGTTCCAGAGGACCGTGATGACTGATGGTGAGCCTGTGAAGAAATTAGCTTCAGATAGATGCTTACTTGATATATTTTACAATAATAAGTGAAAAAAAGAATTAGTGTAATATTATATAACTAGCAATAACCCGTCAAACTTGACGGGTTTTTAATTATAGTGTGCTGTTTCCGTTCCCGGATGAGCAGATAGAAGTGTTTTTGGTTTCTTTCCATTATACAGTGTAATCAAACTGTTCATGAGCATCATCGTTTGAACGCTTTTCTTTGTTAACTGTAACTATTTTCGGCAGAGTATATATAATGGAAACAATACAATTTTTCAACACGGTTGCATTCCTCAGCTGTGACCAGCGTACACACGGCGAGAATTATGTTATTTTAGATTCAATTTAAAAGTTCTTTGATGACAACATTTCGTGTGAAAGTGCGTGGATTGTTTTCAAAGAGTGTTCCCTGATAATAAGTGGTTTTAACAAAAACTTTCAAGTTTTCTTCTTCTTCTTCTTCGTTCGTCCTGAAAAGGACGGTGGTTGCGTTGTGTCTGTTTGCGCCTAAGCTGTGATATCTGCACCTTTCGGTCGACACATCCGACTTCTGCACGGCATTTTTTAAGGACCGGGTTTGCCATCCCATTTCGATCCATGCTCGCTCAGCCAGCCTGCACTGCTGCAGACTGTTTCCAGGACCACCACGTGGAGGTGGAGCACGGTCTTGACCAGTTTTCAAGTTTTCATGATTTGTACATCGGGTGAGGGCTCTTGCACACCAATTTTTACGCACTTTTTCTTAGTCGAGCGCTACTAATTTCGTGAAACAATTAAAAAAAACCCAAAGTATTTGTTTTATATAACACCCACGCCGCGCAAGTTGCACACCGTGCGTTGCGCACTTTTTTTTCTGGCGCGAGTTACTATTTTGAGTGAGACCGACCGACGTAACATACATCGGTAATTATGTTAGTTGGGATGGGATTGGGATTACAATTGGCAACGACGGGGGAAGAATCATATCCCTTGAAAAGAAGTAGGCTACAGCTAAAAAAATGTTTCACACTTTTACAAATATTTAAACTAATATCGTTTAGAATGAACAAAATTTGTTCCAAACAAGACCCTCAGTCGCGTAAATGTGCTGCAGGTGATTAAATGTTAAACCCTTATCTTTCATTTTTCCTCTGTCATTGTTTTGACTGGTATACTTGCTCGTCAATAATTATAAAATCCCTATGTAATGCTACCAGAGGCCGCGTCGGTAGCTTGGCGGTAAACGTAGAATTACATGCTAACAAAAGCTGATTCATAGGTGTATAAAGGTAAGAACTATTTGCATGATTTTGTTAGCTTGGATCTTCTTCTTCATCTTCTTCTTCTTTTTCGTTCATTCTCAGACTACTTGAATATTTTCAAAGTAAGCAGGGGTAAGCTTGAGGCTATTTGCATTTCCACAGAGTTTTTTCCAGGAATGCACGCACTGCTGACTGCCATATGTACTTACTCGGTGCCTCATATATTGAGCATCTTTGAAGCAGACGTTTAGCAGTCATTTCATCAGCGCCACATTTACACTGATCGGTAGTTCCTGCCTAAAAGCCAGATCCAAACCTCAGAAATGAGGTATCTGAGGAAGGTGGTTGAAGTAACAAGAAGAGACATGGTCCGCAACCAGACGACACGTCAAGGCCTAAAAACCCAACCCCTGCAGACCCAAGTAGAACAATCCCAACTGAGATGGTTTGGCCATGTCTGCAGAATGGGAGAAGATCGGCTGCCACGGCAAGCATGGGAAACTAAGAGCCAAGGATCCAGACCTCCAGGACGACCCAAAGTCCGCAGGGAGGACAACATTAGACAATCTTTGAAGATTCTGGTTCTGAGAAA
This sequence comes from Oreohelix idahoensis, assembly GCA_024509875.1. NCBI lineage: Eukaryota > Metazoa > Mollusca > Gastropoda > Stylommatophora > Oreohelicidae > Oreohelix > Oreohelix idahoensis. The sequence continues at coordinate 407,363 of JAMPIV010004555.1, forward strand.
AAAATTCCATCAAATATATTCACTGTCCTGGGAACCGAACCTGGTACCTTTAGAATTAGAGGCGGACGCCATACCTCTTGTCGTTCTCCCCCCTCTTGAGAAAATAATTAATGGAGAAAAGTTTAAAACAATATTGTATAATCGAATATATTCAACAATGCTGATTTATTTATTTATTGCTGTGGTCAGATTTTTTTCACCTGTGAAACAAGAGAGAGAAAGAAAGAGAGAGAGAGAGAGAGAGAGAGAGAGAGAGAGGAGGGGAGGGGGGAGAGCAAGAGGTGCAGGAATTACATCCATTGAAAAGAGACACTGTAAAAATTATAATTCATATTTAAAACTAATTATTCTTGAAGAAAAAAAAGCGAAAATCAATACTCTTTTTCTAAACATTATAAATATTTTCCCCAAATATTTAAGGTAACGTTATTCAGAATCAATCAAGTGAGTTCCAGGCAAAATCCTCAGTCTTCTAAACGTGCTGCAGATGCTGAAAGTTTAAGATGTTGGCTTCACGTTTTTGCCCGTTTTCATTGTTTTGACAGGTATACCTGCTAGTTACTAATATTCAGCAAAACGAACCAGCCTTTTTTTTTTTTTTACGCAAGTGTACTTCTTTCCTCTTGATATAATTGACAGTTCTTATTTCTTCTAAAAAATACTGCATATGCTGGAAGCGTCGAAAGTGAATGGTGATTAATGATTTCCGATGCAATAGTCGTACTTAGGCCAGATGCCCTGTCAGGCTGACTTTCTGTAAGATGTCTGCCATTCCTTCGACCCATCTCCAGCAGGATCATACTCTATCCTTGTTTGTCCCTGTTGAGGTTATATGTTCGTGCTGCTGGCTGATCGGGTTTGATCGTTACGAGATCTTCAAACCAACTTCATTTTTCTTAATATATGCATTGAATATAGCCATCCAACGTGCTGCTGGCTGATCGGGTTTGATCGTTACGAGATCTTCAAACCAACTTCATATTTCTTAATATATTCATTGAATATAGCCATCCAACGATGGCCGTGCTCTCTACGTTTCTTGCTTAGTCTTTTTGTGGTTTATTCTGTTTTTCCTGAGACACCTCTTCTCACTACAGGCACTTGTTGGACAGAAAGAGGGACACCAGACAACAGTAGAGAAATATAAGCGTGTAAGTCACAACAACAACAAACAGATAAACAATTTAATTTATTCCACAACACCTTACAACACTGTGACACTCACACACATATAACACTCTATAAGACTATCTTAAATGAGTCAAGTGTTAAAGTTTTTTTTTTAAATATATGTATTAATTTCTTTCAATAATGGATATCCTGATTCCACTACACAGTGAACCAGGAATCACAATCAAATGTAATTACAAGTTGTATGTATACAATTTATAAATATTATCTTTGTATTGACATATTTTATTATTATTATTCTATGTGTGTAATTTGTGAAGTAGTACTATGAAGTAATACTGGCTTTTCAAGCTAGGTTGTGGTTTGTCATCATGACTTCAAGTGTTTACTTATGGTGGAAATCGTATTTGGAAAAGTTCACAGGTCCTATCAATTGAAACAATTTATTGTCCCTCTCTTGTTAATATAATGTCAATTTTAGGGGGGGCACATAGGATTGAGCTGCTCTGGCCACAGAATCTTATCTGCTGTGATGGCGGCAGGAAACAGTCTCCTCTGCTCGATTGCTTCACTGCGTTCTTGAGATCTCTCACTGGTCGCTATCTAGACCAAGGAGTAAGCTACCAGCCTCTGGATTCAGCAAAACTCAGATCAGGTGCTGCCTCAATAAGTTAAGACCACGGTCCCTGAAACAAGAAGGTTGTACCTCCTACTTCAGAACCAATTTATAATCTATTTCCCCACTGTACACAATACATAACAAACACTGAGTTCAGAGCGGTAGGCCAACTGCTAGCTTCATCTGAAACAATTTACACCAGTATTCTTCTCCCTAATGGTTACTACGCCTCTGCAATTTCAGCTGTAAGTCCTTCTATACAATAAGATAGGTGTCAGTGTACTATTTGGCGATCCCATGCAGTTCTACTTCTCTCCGACAAGTTTTGTTCAGGTTGGAGCAATATCTAGGCTTTGCCTCATGTTTGCTCTGAACCACACACATATACAGACATAAATTATCAATTCACATTCAATTTTCATCAAAAAAGATATCAAATATGTCAATCTTACCATAATTCATGGAAATAATAAACAAATACGTTGACTGGCGATGAATATGGCACAATTTCGATCTGCCTCTGTCCCAGGCTTTTATTTAGAAAAATATGCACTGGCTCTCAACGCACTGTTTCTTAGTAAGTTTATTTTAAAATGTGGCACTGAACTGACGCTCCTAATTGACTATATTGGCGGGTCTAACCAATCGGGCCATGTTTACACAGGCTTTTGAAAAAAAAGTACCCCTACTACCGTTTCCCCTAACAACAAAAAATTAGTATTTGTAGTCCACCTAGTCGTGTTTCGCCTTACATATCATTCCCTCCAATCAAATCGGATTTAACTTGTTGGCCCATTTCCCGTAAAATGGTTGTTTCAAAACATGCCACTGTGCGATTATGATTTGGTGTTGTCTGACACCCTCGCTATTTTCGTTTGGCTATAATTTGTTAATTATTAAACTAACTGCTTAACACCTAACATATTCTCTGTCAGCAAGTCCTAAGGAACCCAAATATATAAATTTTAATGGGGCTAAGTGGCTGCGTTCAAAATATGTATTTTCTTCTAGGATAGTCGTGCTGTTACCACCTCCTCACTTCCAAACTTTAGGGTGTCTGCTGTACTGTCAGACTAATGTCAGGAGTCTAGACATAAAACAGTAGAATGTCATGTTTCCTAATAAGCATTTTACAGGTTTTTAAACCTAACTCTCGTAGTTGTAGTGTTTTTTATCACTGTCTATTTGAAAAAAAAGCTAGTGCTTCATGCCTTTCGCGTGGGGAGGGTGGCATTAATTGTAAATCGCGAGACGCGTGTTAGTGTTGCATGCGTTCCTCCGATCAGCCCTCTCTCTCTCTCTATCCTAAGTTCATCTGTCCTTTCGTTTATGTTAACGTAGTGTATAAAATGAAATTAATGCTAGTATTAATTTAGGTCATTACGCAGTGTGCCTATCTCAAGGTTTTCTTAGAAATACAGTACACGTTTTATTGTTTTGTGGAAACGCGTGTATTGATGCAGTAGGCTTTACTATCAATGTGAAAGCGTTACAATATGCAGACGAAGTAGAAAAAGGGGGATCTCGAGTACAGTCATTGTGACAGCACTGTTCTTTACCATTCTTCTTTCCTTTTATTGAATTTATTCGTTAGGCTTTTACCTTTACTTTTTAATTTATATATGTGGATTTAGAATGTTTCACGACAAATTCTCCCCTCTTAAAACAGACGTTATATGTCAGTCTATAATTCTATATACACATAGAGAAATTTATTATTATTTCTGGGGCTTACGGTGATTCTCATCACACGGATGGCGGCTTAAAAAATCCGCTCCCAGATTTGTTTTTCCAGAAATATACTCTATGCTAAACTCAAATGGCTGCATAAGTAAGGACCATCTGAGTAACCTAGAATTTTCATGCCTAGCCTGCGCTAGAAACGACAAGGGTTTGTGATCCGTTTGCAACTTAAATGCCTTCCCATACAGATAAATATTGAATTTCTTTATCGCCCATATTACTGCAAGACATTCTTTTTCGCTAGTTGAGTAATTGGTTTCAGCTTTATTCAACTTTCTGCTAGCATATGCCACTGGGCTTAATTCCCCATCCAATGCATCTGATTTCTGTAACAGGGTCGCCCCTAACCCGATATTACTGGCATCCGTCCTTACAATGAATTCTTGACTTAAGTCCGATTAATTTCAAAATAGGTTTGCTGGTGAGCTTTTCTTTCAATTCCTGGTAAGCCAATTCACATTGTGATGTCCAGGTAATTCGATCTGGAAGTCCTTTACGTGTCAAATCAGTTAACGGTGCACATATGGAATTAAAGTTTTTGATATACTTTTGGTAGAAACCACATAATGAGACAAAGGATCTCACGTCTTTCTTGGTTTGTGGTCTCGGAGCTTTCTTTAGTTTCTCTAAATTCTTGGGGTCATGGGGTCATGTTTCCCTGATGAACTGTGTGTCCCAAGAATTCTAACTCTTTACATCCAACGCAACATTTGGTTGGTCGGGCTGTTAAATTCGCTTCTCTAAGTCGATTAAACAGCATGTTCAGAGAGTCAATGTGTTCCTCAAATGTTTCTGTTGCTATAAGGATATCATCCATGAAATTTGTGATGCATGGGTTATTCAGAGGATCCAAAAATTTTCTCATCATTCTAGAGAAGACACTAGGTGCATTCTTCAATCCAAATGGCAATCTGTTAAACTCATAGTGTCCTTCTGAGGTACTAAAAGCTAGATATGGTCTAACCTCAGGCTTTACTGGAATCTGATAGTATCCTTTACTCAGATCCACTTTTGAGAAATATTTAGCTTTATTTAGCCTGGCAAACAACTGATTTGTATCCGGCAATGGATCCACCTGTCCTTCTGTGATAGCATTCAGTCTCCTGTAATCTATACAGAGTCTATGTTCTCCAGAGGGTTTCCTTAAGACTACCACACTGGAACTAGACGAAGATTCACTGTGGGAAATAATTTCTTCCTTCAACAAATAGTCTATCTCTTCCTTCAAGGCTTTCTCCTTAGCAAAAGGAATCGAATAGGGTTTCATACAGACAGGTGTGGGGTCTATCAGTTTCATATCATATTCCAATAAGTTTGTATGCCCCGGTCGGTCCGTTAACACCTCTGTATGATTATCTAGAACCCGTTGCACTCTCTCTTTCTGATTTTTCGTTAAATGTGTACTGATTTTCACCTGTGCCGCTGTCTCACAGGGGTGTAATGGATATTCAAATGATGAAAGTGGTTCCTTTTTCATCTCCATTGCAATGGACAAGGTCAACAAGTGTGTCTCTTCCTGATTTTCTCTTTCCAAATATTTCTTCAGGAGATTCACATGATAGATTTTTTTCTTTCCCCTTCTTATCTATCTTATAATTGGTTCTAGACACCTTCTCTAGAACTGTATATGGACCTTGCCATCCAATTTGTAACTTATTCTGACTACCGGGTAGAAGAAGCAGTACCTTCTCTCCCACAGCCAAATCTCTGTCTTTAGCTTTCCTGTTGTAATAGGCAGCATGTTTTTTCCTGGCTTGTCTCAAATTTTCATTGGCAAGTTTCCAGCCAGTTTTTAAACGAGTGGTCAGCTCATTCACATATTGGTATGAGGATGTAATATTTTCCTCTGCCTTTTCATCAGTCCACGTTCTTAACAGCGCTTCGAGTGGACCTTTTATTGGCCTTCCAAACAATAATGTTGCCGGGGCCATACCGGTTGAACTATGGGGTACCTCCCGATAAGCAAAGATGGCGGCGTGAAGGTACTGGTCCCATGTATCTGGTTTGTCGTGTGCCAACTTTCTCAGGATCGACATCAACGTGCCATTAAATCTTTCCACTTGGCCGTTCCCTTGGGGATGGTACACACTACAATGGAAGTGTTTGGCCTGGAAGATCCTGAAAACTTCTTCTGTTAGTTTCCCCTTGAACTGAGAGCCATTATCAGTCAAGATTTGATTGGGAAAGCCTAACCTTGTGAAAATTGTGAGTAATGCCTCTGCCACATGCTTAGAATCAATCGATGACAGGGCTACCGCCTCTCCCCACATAGAACAAGTGTCCACCAGAGTCAGAATGTAGCTGTTCCTTCTCTTAGTTCGAGTGAGAGGTCCCACAAGATCCACAGCAACTCTCTCAAAGGGTGTTCCCACTATGGGCATTTCCCCCAGAGTTGCTGGTGCAGTCCAATGCTTAGGTGCTACTCGTTGGCACTCTGGACAGGATTTTACATATCGTTTGATATCTTCAGTTATCCCTGGCCAGAAATAGTGACAAGCTATACGCTGTCCTGTTGCGCTGATCCCCATATGACCACTGAAGGGAATCGCATGCCCTAGTTCCAACACTTTAGTCCTATATGAAGTGGGAAGGACCAGCTGTCCGTGACCATTGGATTCAGATCCAGCCTTCCTATAAATCAGCTTGTTCTTCATATAAAATTCTCCCTTTCCTGGAGGTGTATGAGATTTGGGCAACTTCTTGAAACACGGCTTGAGTGTCTGGTCCTCCGCCTGTGCCTTCCTCATCTCATCTGGATGAGTATTTATTGGATTATCCTCCTCCTTTTTAGACTGTGATCTGGTCTGCACCGTTGCCAATATCACAGGTCTCTTGGGATTCCCCAAGAAGACATATCTACACCCCAATATCAGAGGGTAGATTGGCTCATTTATCACTGCTGCTTTTATGATTCCTTCCACATATCGCGTTTTCACCTTTATCCGGGCGACGGGAAGTGTCATGGTAGCTACATCCTTGGTTGCAGTTTGAATCTCCACTGTTTCTGTGGTGTATTGATCTGCCTGCACCAGGTGAGAACTCACAACGGAATCATAATCTAAACCTGTATCATATAAACACCTTATGGTGACACCATTACAGATGACATCTTCACACACTGGGGGGGTGGTATGGTTCCTGTAGTTCCGCAGGTTTGACCTTTTTTCCCTTTTTTCCAGATGTCATAGCAGCACAATGAGGAGGTTTCTTTCTACAATGGTCAGTGTCATGATTGTTCATCTTACAATTTTTACACCATCTCTTTCCTTGGTTGAAAGATTTTCTTTCATCATATTTCCTTTCATCGAATTGTGGGGTTTTATTTTTATTGTCATACCATGGCCTATCAAACTGGTGCTTACCTTTGTTTTAATCTCTAGGATCAAATTTATTAAAGTTCTGTGGTGCCTTAAAATTATCTACCTGTTTCTTTTTATTACCTGATACCTCTGCCTTAGCTGCTTGATACCTTTAAGCAACATTTAGTAACTCACCCAGTCTCTCTGCACCTTGTTCCATGAGAAACTTTCTCAGGTCTGGAGCCATGGACTCTCTTAGTTGTTCTATAAGGATCATTTCCTTAAGATCTTGGGTTTTCCCCAGAGAAGTCCATTTCTCCAAGTATGTCTCTAACCGTGCAGAGAACTGGTGATAGGTTTCACCTGACAGTAGTTTAGCATTCCTAAATAGTTTCCTATAAAATTCTGCGTTCTTTTCATATCTTAACAAAAGAGCCTGCTTTAGCATGTCATAATTTTCTTGATCACCTCTGCTCATTTTGGCAAAAACTTCATAAGCTGCCCCACGAAGCCCTTGAGATAACTTTAAGCTCCACCTTTCTCTCTCTAACCCATACGTGGTAGCTAATAGTTCATATCTATTTAGATAGCTCTCAATATCATCGTCTTTCTCAACAAAATGATCTAAATGAAAGTTCATAGCTGAGGGTGAGGCTCCCTGACTAGCAGTAGCATCGGAGGTAAAGGGACTGGCACCATTTTCAGGAGCATGGCCTTGAAACTCAAACTCCCTTAGTCGTAATTCATGTTCCCTTTGTAATCTCTTCTCCTCCTTTTCTGCTTCCCTTTCTGCAGCCAATCGCTTGTCTTCCCTTTCTGCAGCCAATTTCTTCTCTTCTCTTTCTGCAGCCAATTTCTTCTCTTCATACTGGAGCCTTTTAATCTCCTTATCTGCCTCCAATGCTTTAGCCTCTTTGTTAGCCTCAATCTGCAGCCTCTTAGCCTCAGCCTCTAATTGTAACTTCTTAATTTCCTTTTCAGCCTCTAACTTTCTTTCAGCCTCTTTTTCTAATCTTCTTTCTTCACGTTCAATATATTTGTCACATTCCGTAGTGACATAGGCAATCATAACTTGCCCGTCCATTCCTAACTCTTTAGCAGTCTGCACAGCAGCAGATCGAAATTTTGCCAAGTCGGCCATTGTCTAACATGCAAATGTAAACAATTCAATCTATCAATAATTATCTAAGGACAACCACAGGCACTGAGAGCTCAACCTTATTTATTTTCACCCAAGGATACCTTTTAATTCTTTATTATTCCCAATATATATAATAGGAGAAAGTTCAATATCCCGGGAGCGAGACCCCAATATATGTGGTAAAGTGGGATGATATAAATACTTATAGGGGACTTAGTGTACTGACTGAGATCAGCTGTGAAGGTATCTGTATCTAATAAGTGTGGTATATTACAGATGACCTTACTTGCTACCACATTTATACCTCAGTCAGAATTATTCTGGAATATTGTGATGACTACGTTGAATGTCTAGGGTTATGAAAATGATGAAGTGTAAGTCACAACAACAACAAACAGATAAACAATTTAATTTATTCCACAACACCTTACAACACTGTGACACTCACACACATATAACACTCTATAAGACTATCTTAAATGAGTCAAGTGTTAAAGTTTTTTTTAAAATATATGTATTAATTTCTTTCAATAATGGATATCCTGATTCCACTACACAGTGAACCAGGAATCACAATCAAATGTAATTACAAGTTGTATGTATACAATTTATAAATATTATCTTTGTATTGACATATTTTATTATTATTATTCTATGTGTGTAATTTGTGAAGTAGTACTATGAAGTAATACTGGCTTTTCAAGCTAGGTTGTGGTTTGTCATCATGACTTCAAGTGTTTACTTATGGTGGAAATCGTATTTGGAAAAGTTCACAGGTCCTATCAATTGAAACAATTTATTGTCCCTCTCTTGTTAATATAATGTCAATTTTAGAGGGGGCACATAGGATTGAGCTGCTCTGGCCACAGAATCTTATCTGCTGTGATGGCGGCAGGAAACAGTCTCCTCTGCTCGATTGCTTCACTGCGTTCTTGAGATCTCCCACTGGTCGCTATCTAGACCAAGGAGTAAGCTACCAGCCTCTGGATTCAGCAAAACTCAGATCAGGTGCTGCCTCAATAAGTTAAGACCACGGTCCCTGAAACAAGAAGGTTGTACCTCCTACTTCAGAACTAATTTACAATCTATTTCCACACTGAACACAATACATAACAAACACTGAGTTCAGAGCGGTAGGCCAACTGCTAGCTTCATCTGAAACAATTTACACCAGTATTCTTCTCCCTAATGGTTACTACGCCTCTGCAATTTCAGCTGTAAGTCCTTCTATACAATAAGATAGGTGTCAGTGTACTATTTGGCGATCCCATGCAGTTCTACTTCTCTCCGACAAGTTTTGTTCAGGTTGGAGCAATATCTAGGCTTTGCCTCATGTTTGCTCTGAACCACACACATATACAGACATAAATTATCAATTCACATTCAATTTTCATCAAAAAGATATCAAATATGTCAATCTTACCATAATTCATGGAAATAATAAACAAATACGTTGACTGGCGATGAATATGGCACAATTTCGATCTGCCTCTGTCCCAGGCTTTTATTTAGAAAAATATGCACTGGCTCTCAACGCACTGTTTCTTAGTAAGTTTATTTTAAAATGTGGCACTGAACTGACGCTCCTAATTGACTATATTGGCGGGTCTAACCAATCGGGCCTTGTTTACACAGGCTTTTGAAAAAAAAGTACCCCTACTACCGTTTCCCCTAACAACAAAAAATTAGTATTTGTAGTCCGACTAATCGTGTTTAGCCTTACATATCATTCCCGCCAATCAAATAGGATGTAAATTTGTTGGCCTATTTCCCGTAAAATGGTGGTTTCAAAACATGCCACTGTGCGATTATGATTTGGTGTTGTCTGACACCCTCACTATTTTCTTTTGGCTATAATTTGATAATTCCTAGACTATTTGCGTAACACTTAACATATTCTCTGTCAGCAAGTCCTAAGGAACCCAAATATATAAATTTTAATGGGGCTAAGTGGCTGCGTTCAAAATATGTATTTTCTTCTAGGATAGTCGTGCTGTTACCACCTCCTCACTTCCAAACTTTAGGGTGTCTGCTGTACTGTCAGACTAATGTCAGGAGTCTAGACATAAAACAGTAGAATGTCATGTTTCCTAATAAGCATTTTACAGGTTTTTAAACCTAACTCTCGTAGTTGTAGTGTTTTTTATCACTGTCTATTTGAAAAAAAAAGCTAGTGCTTCATGCCTTTCGCGCGGGGAGGGTGGCATTAATTGTATATCGCGAGACGCGTGTTAGTGTTGCATGCGTTCCCCCCCGTTCAGCCCTCTCTCTCTCTCTATCCTAATTCCATCTGTCCTTTCGTTTATGTTAACGTAGTGTATAAAATGAAATTAATGCTAGTATTAATCTAGGTCATTAATCAGCTTGCGTATCTCAAGGTTTTCTTAGAAATACAGTACACGTTTTATTGTTTTGTGGAAACGCGTGTATTGATGCAGTAGGCTTTACTATCAACGTGAAAGCGTTACAATATGCAGACGAAGTAGAAAAAGGGGGATCTCGAGTACAGTCATTGTGACAGCACTGGTCTTTTACCATTCTTCTTTCCTTTTATTGAATTTATTCGTTAGGCTTTTACCTTTATCAAGCTCAATCTTGTTATCATTTTCTGCATTAATTCTCATTATCTTTTTCTTGCCAAAGTGTATTTTCAGATCCACTTAATGTGATCTGTTATCGAGTATTTTCTTTTTTTTTTAGCACCATCCATATGTCTCTGTTTACGAAGTCAGAACCTTTCTTCTGGTATATTATGATAACATAACATTCTTGTTGATAAATAACTGGTATATTTTTGTTTTGTTTTACCCAAGCTGCTTTAGTGAAACTAGTTTAACTTCTTCGTACACTTTCAGAAGTAATCGTGAACAGCCGCACAGTCAATTTAGCACCTGCCTTAAACCCCCCCCCCCCCCCCCACCCCCAGGTGCTTTTTTTTATGCTAAGCAAGAAAGAAGGCTCAATGCCTTCCATCTACGATGTCTACGCCACATCCTCGGCATTTCGTGGAAAGACAAAGTGACAAATGTCGAGGTGTTGTCATGTGCTTGCCTTCAAAACTTGTATACACTGCTTAGACAACGCAGACTACGCTGGCTTGGCCGTGTCCGCTGCATGGAAGATGGTCGCACCCCGAAAGAGAGATTCAACGAAGAACTGGCAGATGGCAAAGGAACAGTTGGGCGACCGCAGCTGAGATTCCAAGATGTGTGTAAGAGAAACACGAGGGCACTGGACATAAATCTAGAAACGTGGGAGGATGAAGCTGCCGATCGCAACAAGTGGCGATGCTATTTACGCAGCCACCTCAGTGTCGTAGATTTTTGATAGGGGAATTAAGACATAGATTGGTCCCTTCTGAATAGACTAGAACATGAGGTGACTCAGTGAGAGATAAGGTAAAGAAATAGATTTTCACGTGAGAGCTGGTGGAAAATAAGTCCCTGAACTCGAGAAGCTTCACTCATTCAGCCTATCTCTACAACAGAACTTTGTTAGTCAGACAGTCTACCAAAATATACATTAATATATATTCAACCACTCACATCTACACACCCACAGATACGTGACGACAATTAGATGCACAGACGTGAAAACTATATCTATGGAATAGGGATCTTTCGGGACAAGCTGACCAACACACGTAAATAAAGTTTATGTAAATTTTATTTATCATAAAGAACTTCACAACAGCAATATCTTTTGAATATCAAAATCAAATACAAATTGTTGAGGATTGTTACTTGGTTTGCAAACATCTGGGTTTGAGCTCGATTCGGAGGGTTGCACCATGGAACACCTTGGTTGAATAAATAAATGACATAGATCGCATATATCGATACATGACGCGTTAGACATAGTAACGACAGTCTATGTGTGGCCTTGGTGCCGAATGGCAGTGTTTAACATATGTGGCATGGCCACTTATTCAAAGTGTTTAATATATGTGGCATGGCCACTTATCCAAAGTGTTTAATATATGTGGCATGGCCACTTAAATTATAATAGTGTACAACCGTAAATGTAATGCTGGAAAAGCAATAAAGTTAGAATGTGTAAGGACCATTGAGTCCGAAGTATAAACGCGAAAATCGTGGAACACGATCGTAATTGAGAATATGTAAGGCTGATAGAGCCTGGCTATGTATGCCAAAAGTGTATTAATATAATAGACATAAAGTTGGATGTGTGAATCACTATTTTTATATCACTATTTATTAATCAGAAAGGTGATAGTTATACCAAATACGTAATAAAACAGATTTGGTTGCAGACATTAACGCTATATGAAAAACGGTTACATGACAGACGTACGATGTCTGGAAATATTGAACTCTAGTATATCCTGGAACTGTGATAAGAAGTGTCTTTAATGTGTGATAACTTGTTAAGTATTCATGATGAAACTGAGGACCTGTATTAAATATGTTTAGTCGTCTAAAACCGACTTGTTTCCTGGGATGTTCTACAAGTTCCATGACGTTCTATGACTGTTACTAGTTAACCTTTCAAGGTCAGTTCAGAATCATAACACTTTAAATACAGGCTGATAATAATAATAATAAATAAAACACTGCTAGATAATACGAATACAAAGTTTATTGCAAAAGCACTGAAACGAACATTCTAACAATTACATAAATGAACCTGAAGCTACATCATAAAGATACGTCGAAATGGTAGAAGAGATGAATACAGAATACTTGAATTGAAGCGTAATATCAACCCAATTATCCAAGCCTGGAAAGCCCATAACGCAAATAAACATAAGTTAATGAATTAATTAAAGAGTTAGACTCGTAGGTGTAATCCTCCCTCCCTCTGTTGAGACAAGATCCCGTTAGACGAAAGTTATTAACCCCAAAGAGTCAAAGATTTATACGCTATGGTCTAGTATTTCCCTCTACAGTAATGAACAGAGTTATACGTTAATCTCTTCTGAAAAAGACAGTATTAGCAAAACTTGCATAGAAAAAAATACACCAAGTGAGTACATGGATTCTACAAAATATATGTGAGAATTATTCATTCCTTCTTCCTCTCTTCTCAGACGACCGTGGCCACGAACATTCTTTCTTACCTAAATACTTGTGTGGTATCTTCTGGAACAATCTTTAGGACACACACACACAGCACATTCAGTGTTATTTTTGGCAAAGAGAACCCCAGCTCCTCAAAAGACAGAATCAAATCCACTTCTCTGGGAAGCGTTCCCTTTGGTATTATTATTTAGGATTACTGTTTATGTCACATTTAATTTGTCCAGGTAAGAAAGTTAACAGCGCTCACAGTGTCAATAGCTTGAGATTTCCAGTATATAGAAATGACAGGTTGGTAACTTCTCTCAGAATAAAATTTTTAAACACACCACAACTGGTCAAATGTCGGGAAACGGTAATGTTTGTTAAGTCACCGCTATGGGCTGACTGTAAATGAAATTTGCAAAGAAATCTGGATCTATTTGCCCAGTTACAAAGTCACTCTTGGTGTTCTTTGGGTGGTATTCTATCTCTTTCTGGGTGTAAACACAACCTCAGACAGTTTTTACCTTGAAGAAACCCAGATACTAATTAAATTGTTCTTTTGTATGGTTACTTTCAGATTTACATGGAAGCCGCTGGTAAGGTTTAGGGTTTGACCCAATACTGTGTAAAGGAGAAAAATACAAATACTTAACCATAATATAGTATTCTCAATCCTATCCTTACCCCGCGTAAAATATAATATATTTATCCACTTCGGTTATTTAACTTAAATTGAAACTACAAGCTTAGAGCTTGCCTCATCGTTTAAAAAATCCCGTGAAATAAATTCTAGTCATTTTAAAAAATCAATCATCACGAATTAGATATAAATACATATTTCGTCAATACTCATGATGAACAGTGCATTACTAATTGGTTAAAATATTCTCTGACTGGTTACTAGATATTAATTAAATGTATTTCATAGCTGGCATAGTTTAGCTAGAAATTATTATTTATTCTGCTAGCCACTGTAACACAGTAAAACCTAGAGAAATATAAATGACGATTTGCCACTTAAATCCCTTTAGACTACTATAATAATATAAGCCCCTTCAGTCATAACTGACTATGGGAATGCGCCCCTGAGGTGGCAGCCCTCAGCTGCTTATTTTCCTTTCGACGTTTTCTCCTCACCTCTGCTTCTTGTGTGAGCCTCTCTTCGCCCAATCTGAGGTGGTGCCGTAAATAGCATCGCCACTTAATGCGATCGGCAGCTTCATCCTCCCATGTTGCTGGATCCATGTCCAGTGCCCTCATATCTCTCTTGCACACATCTTTGAACCTCAGCTGTGGTCGCCCAACTGTTCTCTTGCCATCTGCTAATTGTCCGTAGAAGATATCTTTTGGAATGCGACCATCTTCCATGCGGCGAACATGGCCAAGCCAGCAAAGTCTGCGCTGTCTAAGCAGCGTATACATACTTTGAAGGCCAGCACGTGACAACACCTCGACATTTGTCACTTTATCTTTCCACGAGATGCCGAGGATGCGGCGTAGACACCGCAAATGGAAGGTATTGAGCCTTCTTTCTTGCTTAGCATAGGTCGTCCAGGTCTCGCTGCCATATAGGAGTGTGCTGGTGACGCAGGCATTATGTATCGCAGCTTTGGTCTTCATTGTGAGTTTAGAGTTTCCCCAAACACGCGATGTGAGGCGGGCAAATGTAGCTGCAGCTTTGCCAATGCGGCTGTCGATTTATGTATCCAGTGAGAGTTTGTCATTGAAGGTAGACCCTAGGTATGTGAAGTGGTGCACCACTGCCAATTCATAGTTATCGATAGTGATAACTGGTGCAGCACCCACATCCTGACTCAGCACATTCGTTTTCTTTAGACTTATTGTGAGGCCAAAGTCCTTTCATGCTTTAGTGAAGCGATTCATCAAGCTCTGAAGCTCCTGTTGGCTTTGAGTGACGACTGCAGCATCATCAGCGAACAACAAGTCTCTTATAGTGACCCTTCTGATTTTTGTTTTTGCCTTCAGCCTTGAAAGATTAAACAGACGGCCATCTGACCTAGTGTGAAGGGATATTCCTTCAGTTGCATCTCTGAATGCATGTTTCAAGAGTAAGGCAAAGAAGATTCCGAAGAGGGTCGGAGCCAGAACACAGCCTTGTTTAACGCCACTTCGTATATCAAAGGGCTGTGACGTGCTTCCAGCTTATTGGACTGTTCCCTTCATGTCGTCATGGAATGACTTTATCATTTCCAGCATTTTAGAAGGGCAGCCTATTTTCAGGAGGATTTTAAAGAGTCCATCCCTACTAACTAAGCAATTATCGAAAAAATAGAAATAAGACTACTATAGTCCGTTTGGAAATTCGTGCCCACAGAAAGCGTCAATTTTCTCCAAAACTGTTTGTTATATGGACATGAATTTTTGCATGCAGTCTTAGATTTTCCATGCAGTTAAGATTTTGCGATCACTACATCCACTGTCACATTAACTATTAATTTATTTTACCATTCCGTTCCATACGTCATTACTTTTTAATGTCCTGGTTTCCTTGTCATTTGTATTCTTCTTTTCTTTTATTTTTTCACCTTTTCAAACCCCACCCGCGGTTTGTTTACGTTCTGGCCTTCAACGGTCAGCGTAGCGGTAACGTAATGTTATCTAAACGCACCTGTGGTTCGTTTGACCAGAGAAACATTCCTCTGGTCGCTTTAAGTCTTTGATCGCATTTGAACGAGCGAACGGGTTTCTGTAAAGACACGGCTCGTTAGCAGGGACCAATCTTCTGCGGTCGGTAAACAGGTTCTGATCTTCGATTCAAGGGGGAGATAACAATCGCGGTCAGTCTCTGAGTTTTGCCCCTTAGACGAGTTAGAGCTCGCATAATATTATGCATTTCTCTACCTGAAGGAATTTTCTTGCGGTTGTTGACTTCTGATGTCTCTAGAATAACCTTGTCTTACTCCTCATTACTCATTACGCCGATACATCTGTAGAATCAGGCTATGCAGGTGTCCCAGGGTAGCGTTGGTTGTAAGCTATAAATCTGGTTAGTCTTAATAGTGGCAAGGGAGAATCATTATATGCTTACTTGTGTAACTAGACTCTAGTCATAACTTTCACAGAAAGCAGACACCCGCCATAGATATAATTCTATCTTATGTACAGTCACAACTGTATTATTATAGCAAAAACATTGCATTTTCTATGTACTCATTTTGTGGAATGTTAATATATTTCCCCAAGGGGGCATATGATTTATTTGTGTAATGTCACATGCTGTAATCTGTTTATGTAATTCATTTAATGTTGTAAGATGATAGCATAATCATGCAGCTATAACTACAGGGTTAGGGTTCCTGTATGTTGAGATTGGGAGAAGAGGAGTAGATTTTGCTGTCAGAACATTTACTGACAGGTACCTGGGTGTAAAAAAGATATTAAGCCTATGCAGGCGCATGCTGATAATTGATAGAGTGGAAGGAACAGGAGACATGGTTAAAGACAGCCCTAAAACTATCATAGCAATAACTACAGTAAATTTAATCCCATAGTGGAGCGAAACTTTCCGTATAAAGTTAGTGTGATTTATTATTTGCTTGATGTAAAGGCCGTCTTTTTGGGTCTCAGTTTCAGGGATACCGAATTGCTAGAGTCAAGTCTCTAGTCAGGCGAAGAATGTCATATACTCTTCGGTGTAGAGGGATTCTGAATACAGCTAGCAATCACGAGTCGTCACCCCCATTCCTGAACCTAAACCCTTTGTCAACGCCAAGTTAAGCTCACGCAGTGCAACGAGCCAACGCTAAATCTGGAATCACCTAATGCAGTAGTAGTTCTCTACTTGCCTATTGGATTACCAGTCAGAGCATTGCGGCTTCCAGAATATCAAAACCGCCCAGCATGTCTATAGCAGAATCTGATATCACCCGACCTGGTGTGGCTAAACGGGGCACTCAGCCAAACCACAGTCAAACCAGTCTAAACCGGATTTAATGCCAAGCAAGCAATAGCGCTGGATAAGAGCGCCTGGGACTCTTTGTCCTCAAGTAACTTCGTCTGGTGTATTTCTGGGTTTATGTAGAACTTCGCACTTAGGAGCGGCCAACCAAAAATAGACAGAGTTCCAGCCCCCTCATGCAATTAGAGGTCACCAACGTTTAGCACCACCAAGGAAAGTTTTGTAGGCTTATTCCCTCACCTTGAAGGATCTACATGTAAGACACGTTTCTGGAGCTAGCACCTTTGGTCCCACGAAAGCGGACAGGCTGTCGCTCAATTAGTTTATTTTGTCAGCAGGAGATAAACAGCGTCTTCCAGCCTACCTCGCGCAATTAGAGGTCACCAACGTTTAGCACCAACAAGGAAAGTTTTGTAGGCTTATTCCCTCACTTTGAAGGATCTACATGTAAGACACTTTTCTGGAGCTAGCTTTTGGTCCCACGAAAGCGGACGGACTGACACACAGTTTATTCATTTGGTAAACCAGAGGTAAATAGAGTCTTCCAGCCCACCTTGCGCAATTAGAGGTCACCAATGATAGTACCAACAAGGAAACTTTTGTAGGCTTATTCCCTCACCTATAATGAACCATGATAGCAGTAAATCGTCAGGAAGCTATGATGAATCGTAACTGCGACAAGACGGTTCAAAGGTCCTAAATGTTGTGATTGGTGTCGTGATTTTGATACGAGGAATGTTGTTCTGATAATGAACCATGATAGCAGTAAATCGTCAGGAAGCTATGATGAATCGTAACTGTTTATGTGTTATTATAAATTGGCATATGAAATTAGTTTATCACAAACGAAGGAATGCGATCGACGTGCCTCATTCCGAATCGGACGACTCCAATAAGTTCACAACAGTTATTGGTTGGATAAACTGCAAGCCATCTCGCTGCCAGTAATCTTCTTCTTCCTGTAGCACGTGTTCTTCACATTTAGCCCAGTACTCTGTGTCTATTCGTGAAAGGGCCTCCCGAGTCATGTCTTTTTAACATCGCACATTTTAAAAGTGGTGTTCTGGGCGGCCACTTGCCCTTCAACTCTAGCCCAAACCAGCTCTATTGGGTTAAGGTGAGAATGGTAAGGTGGGAGTCGAAGAGAAACATGACCCTGCTCTTGGAAGATTTTATCAATCAGATACACTTTTGTCTTATTCTTCTGTCTCACAAGCTGCAACAACTCTGGTTTTAAATAGCTGTTGTCAGCGAAGATATTTTCATTCACAAGCCACCTCCTGATTTCGTCTTTCGTGCTTGCCGAAGTGGGAGCTTTATCCTCCTGCGCTAGAACATTATGATAGGACGCTGTTGATATTTACTGTTGTGTGTAGTAAATATTGTAAGATATAATGAGACGTGGCTGGCTGTCATACATTCTCACGTTATGAAGTTTAATCACGAAGCCTGAACACAGGATACAAACTCGACATGTTTAATTCGCCATCTTAGAAGCAGGAGGAAGTAGAAGAGTTAACCTAAGGGCAAGTAACTCTAGTGGGAAACAAACTAAACATCGAAACATATATGTTCAACATCAACAGACGCATTATCCATCACCAGGCAAGACGGCCTATCTAAAGTCGGGAGGAGTGTATTCACTATCCAATCTCGAAAAATGTGCCCATTCATTTCACTGTGGTAGTCCCTACCATCTACAGACTTTGATTGAAAAATAAGCTCTGCATCACGGACAAGTCCATTATGTCTGCTGCCAGCATGTGCTAATATAATGAGATGACCTTTGCTGCTGGGAATTTTCCTTCTATGGTCTCTGTGGTGGATTTGATGTTAAAGAATAAAATATTATTTGTAACAGATGTGAGGTCAGCTGTGCAAGCCCCTGAAGTTAGTTATTTATAAATGTGTTTTCAGGGAACCTGTCTGCTACCACCTTATGACCTCAACCTGTCATATATTTTCTCCTATTTACGTGTAAAGGTGTGTGAGTGTTGTCTAGCTAGATGTCTAGGGTATATGCGATGTAATGTAATAAAATGACAACACCTACACCTAACAAATTAATGAACAGTAAGGAAACAAGTCACTGGTTTAAGTTTAAATTTGAAATCTTTTTACAATTTATTTTCCTGTATCTCAGTTCTTTTTTGGATACAGGAATAATGAAAACTCAAAATGATAATAGAATATATTTACACCAATTGAATTCAAATTCTAAATGAGTCTCTTATTATTCTTATTATCAAGAAGAACAACGTGGCATGCCCCAAAAACTGAGATACATGGCCAAATTGATTTTATTCTTGTATCCAAAAGATTCAAGTCTAGTATTAATAAAGCCAAGACTAGGACTTTTCCTGGCGCCGACATTGGTAGTGATCACGACA
Organism: Oreohelix idahoensis; assembly: GCA_024509875.1. NCBI lineage: Eukaryota > Metazoa > Mollusca > Gastropoda > Stylommatophora > Oreohelicidae > Oreohelix > Oreohelix idahoensis. The sequence continues at coordinate 426,629 of JAMPIV010004555.1, forward strand.
TGGTATTGATGACGCTCAAGCTTAAACTTAAAAAGAACTATAATCAAAACAGATGTTCTCAGTTAAGATTCAATTTAGACAAACTGAAAGATCCAGAAATCGCGGGAATCTTTGAGGCAACTGTTGGAGGAAAATTCGCAGCTCTCAATTTTTTGGAGGATGATATCAACTCAATCACAGAGAACATGAAAGACGTGCTCATTGAATCAGCAACAGAAATACTTGGTAAAAGAAAGAAAATAAACAAACCATGGGTTACAGATGACATTCTGAAGTTATGTGATACACGGCGATGAAAGGAGGGAAGTCACCGGGTGTGGATAATATCCCAGCAGAGCTCTTGAAATATGGAGGACCAGATATAGTAAAAATCATGACAACAATTTGCCAGAAGATATGGAGTACAAAAAAAATGGCCAAAAGAATGGACGCAGTCATTAGTAATACCGCTTCCAAAGAAAGGAAATCTAAAAATGTGCAAGAACTACAGAACCATTAGCCTTATTAGTCATCCAAGTAAGGTGATGTTAAGGATACTTTTGAACAGAATAAAACAGAAATCAGAAGAAATCTTGTCAGAGGAACAGGCTGGCTTTAGACCAAAAAGAAGTACCTCAGAACAAATCTTCAATATTAGAGTACTTATCGAAAAACATCTCCAACATCAACACGATTTATACCATAACTTCATCGATTTCAGGGGAAATGATTAAAGCAGTTAATGACAACAACCTCTTGAGAATTTTAGATATTATAAATGAAGTATGGAGAGAAGAACAACCACCACAACAATGGAAAGACAGTATTATTGTAAAGTTACCGAAGAAAGGTGATCTATCAGACTGTAATAACTGGCGTGGTATATCTCTATTATCAGTACCTGGAAAATTATTATGTTGCATGATGTTAGAAAGACTTAAATTGCATGCTGACGAAAAGATCAGAGAAGAACAAGCGGGTTTCAGGCCGAAACGATCATGTATTGATCAAATATTCACACTAAGAACAATTATAGAAGAATCAGTGGAAAGGCAATCGCCACTTATTATCACCTTCGTCGATTTTCAAAAAGCCTTTGATAGTCTACACCGCCCATCATTGTGGAAGATACTTACAATCTATGGTTTTCCAACAAAATATGTGAATATAATCAAAGCGCTATATGACAATGCAAGATGTTGTGTTAGAACAAATAAAGGGAATACAGAATGGTTTACAGTAGAAACAGGGGTGAAACAAGCTGCTGTATTATGTCACCACTACTTTTTTGGAATAGCTATTGATTGGGTTATGAGAAACTATACCCACAATGAACAATTGGGTATAAAATGGACAAATGGAAAATTCCTGGGGGACCTGGATTTCGCAGATGATGTAGCATTCTTAAGTTCAACACCAAGACAATCCCAAGAAGCAATAAATAATTTGTGTCATCTCTCGGTTAAAATTGGTCTCCAAATAAATGCCTCTAACACTAAAGCTATGAACTTTTCTAACGAGACCTTTGATATCATCTTGAACGGGGAAAAACTACAGAAAGTTGAAAGTTTCAATTATTTAGGCAGTAAAATGACTCAGGATGGTGACACAACAAGAGAAATCCATACTAGAATTGCTTTGGCAGCTAGCGCCTTCAATAGATTATCTAACATTTGGAAATTACGATCATTGAATATACATACCAAGCTTCGTCTGTTTAATTCAAATGTTATCTCAGTGTTAACATACGGCTGTGAGAGTTGGAAAATAACAAAATCATTGGAGAACAAGCTGAATACATTCCAAATGTCTTAGAAAACTCATGAACATCAGTTGGAAAGAATTCAAGACTAATCGACAAATAAGAGAAGACTCTAGGCAGAAATATGTCTCCGACTATATAAGGAAAAGACGATGGTCATATATCGGTCATGTCCTACGAATGCAAAACAACAGAATACCACTACAGGCGCTCACTTGGGTTCCTGAGGGTAAGCGGAAAAAAAGGAAGACCAAAAGAAACACTCAGAAGAACAATAATAAGAGAAGGAAGAACGTTGGGCCTAAATAATGTGCAAGAGCTAAGAGGAGTGGCGTCACAACGAACAACCTGGAGAGCACTGGTTTCTGCCTTATGCGCCATGTTTGGCGCTTAAAGAATTTATTATTATTATTCATCGATTTCACAAAAGCCTTCGATCGAGTCTGGCATGAAGGCTTATGGCAAGTAATGAGAAAATTCAATTTTGATACCAACATCATAGATATCATTGAAGCACTATACAAGGACGCAAGCAGTGCTGTTTTTGCAAGCAACGACATTGGAGAATTTTTCAAAACAACTGTGGGAGTTCGGCAGGGATGTATCCTGTCCCCAGTGCTCTTTAATATTTATCTAGAACATATTATGCAGGAGGCTCTCTACGATTATAAATCAACCATATCGATTGGAGGCCGACCTCTGTGCAACCTACGTTTTGCTGATGATATTGATCTGATAGCTGGATCAGAATCAGAACTTCAAGACCTTACCTCTAGACTGGAGAAAGTAACAAGAACGTATGGGATGGAAATTAATATAGAAAAAAGCAAGATATTGGTGAATAGCCATAAGAAACATGTTCCGACCAACATTACGTTAAATGGGCAAACGTTAGAAGAAGTTAACACCTTTAAATATCTCGGGTCCACTATATGTAGTGATGGAAGATCAAGTAAAGAAATCAAGACAAGACTTGAGATGGCCTCAGCTGCCATGACAAAGTTGAATGTGATCTGGAAAAGTAACATCAGTTTTCCTGTGAAGATCAAATTATACAAATCACTTGTATTATCTATTCTCTTGTATGGGTGTGAGAGCTGGACACTCACTGCAGATACGGAGCGAAGGATTCAGGCTTTCGAGCATAAATGTTATAGAAGAATTTTGCGCATTTGCTATAAAGAGCACAAAACAAATGTCTATGTTAGAGAGAAGATAAACACCTATGCAGGCCACCAAGAACCACTTTTGTCAATAGTGAAACATCGAAAGCTTGCCTGGTTTGGGCATGTAACTCGTCATGACTCCCTTTCGAAAACGATCCTTCAGGGGACAGTCGAAGGTAAACGGAGAAGAGGAAGGCAAAGAAAATCCTGGGCTGATAACATCAAAGAATGGGCAGGACACGGTTTTTCCACACTTGTACGCATTGCTGAGGATAGAGAGCAGTGGAGGACCCTGTCTGCTCATGCTTCCACCATGGCACCCCTACGACCCATGACGGGTTACGGGCTGAGATGAGATGATGATGATTATTCACAACTATTATGTAAATGTCGGTGGAAAAGTGTCAAATAAAACTTGCTCCTATGTATGGGTAATATTTTGAAGCACGACTGGGTTCATCATGTTCTACTATGAAATACACATTTTGGATAAGAGAGTGGTGTAGTTTGATATATCATGAGCCTGTGAACAGATTCTTAGCTTGGTAAGCGCTGGTTCCCAAGATGATGTCTTTCCTCTCCAACAGCTACAAACTGCCAAGTCTAGATTATGATTTTGAGATATAACCAGGAGGCACACAGTCTATACTGCCTCACGTCTTAATATGCAGGAGTTTATACAGATCTAGGTTGACCTGGGCTCACTTGGAGTCATAGATGAAACCCTGCAAGGATAGGAATACGTCTTACTCAACATCTCATATGCCTTTCTCTATCCATAACTATTTAACATTTTAAATCATAGTTAGAATCAGCATGGTAACCAATCAAATAGTTATCGTTCTTATCTGGTTTGTTACCCCATTCATGGTCAATTAAACTTCAAACTATAGTTTGACACTTTCCTTGACAAAGGAAACATTTTAAGTTAATAATGTCAAGTCATGTACAATCACGGTGACTTGCTGAAGACGACGTTCAGTGGTTTTCCTGGTCTTATGTCATAATACTGTACAACAATTTCCCCATTAATATTTAATTTACTTTCTCCCAAAGTGTCAGAAAGCCTGTCTGGCTTTTCTACAACCTGTTAATATATTTCCTAACAACTCTGTGAAACAACACAAAATTTGATGTTGACTTCCCTCTAGATAAACTTCTCCCCACATAATTTTCATACATATTCAATAATACATACATAATAATAATAATAATAATAATAATAATAATATAAATGTTTTCATTCTTACCGCATCAGAGAAATATTAACACTAATAAGTTAGATTTGCGATAAATATGGTCAAATCTGGATCGCTTGCTGGTGCAGATCAGCTAAGTCAAGATAGTACTATTATCTTGCTTGTAAAACAACTTTAGTGTAGAAATTTTATGTTTCAAGTGGCGTCTAACACTACCTTCAATTCGGTTTTATCCCTCAGTTAGTCTATTTGACTCTAGCCAATCAGAGACTGATTGGCTTCTAGCGTCTTTTTATTCAAAATTGAACTCAATTTTCAAATCTTGGACTAACTTCCCCTCTATCCCCACTACAGGGCAAACTGAGAAAGATTCAAGTCTGTTAGTCCATCTGTCTTCGTCAATATCTCAATTATTTACTACTAGTTTATAATTCTGACAAGTAATTAGTGATCCTGTTGCTGTCTGTCACACAGTGGTTAAATTTTTTATTCTTTTATTCCTTATATTCACTATTATCGTTTTTCTCCTTCAATTCGTCAAATAACACATTTTCCTATCTACGGTAAGATACACTAACATCATACTCTTCTACTAAACAATTAAGGTCATTGTATTCGTCAACCGTCCTTTTTTTAGCCTGTAAGTAAATTATCTAAGTTTTTATTCTCTATACTTCTATCGTGAAAATTCAAATTTGTAAACACTAACTCGTGACACGACCAACTACGCTCCTTTCCTTTCCCTCTCCCACTGTATTTTTTCAAATATTTTTCCACGTTAATCGTATTATAGGCCTGTCTAACGTTCTCATTCAAACGAAACACCGTATTTGTAGTACGTCACACAAAAAAGACTACGCTTTGCCGTGCACTACAATAGCACTACTTTTTAGCCCGAAATACGACTGCGTGTGTGTTTTGGTCTGTGTCGCGTCTAACAGCGTGGTTATACATTCGCATCTGCGCGTCGAGCGAAGAGGGGTCTGTAAGGCGGGCGACAACGTTTTTCTTCCATCATACTACTGCATTGACTTGCACTATCGTTTTCCTCTGGTTCGCGAGACCAGAAAAAAAATTCAAACGCGCGTCAAATTGTAGCATTTGCTCTCACTTGTTTATGCCTTCGCGTATTCATTCTTCGTTTTTCTTCTTACACTCTTGCTCGAAAACTAGGCCTAAGTTTTGTCAAGATGTTCTATTTATTTTCCAAGGTCGGATGCATAAGCCAGCACTAGTGAAAGCGAGACAGTTACAGTCTCGATGCGTGAAGGCTTTGCCCAGACTAATACGATTGCTGGCGTAGGGGACAACGTTTCTCGCAACTTCCTTATTTTATTCCTATTTTTTTTGGTCCTATAAACAACTATATATATATATATATATATATATATATATATATATATATATATATATATATATATATATATATATATATATATATATATATATATGAAATCAAAGGGAATGCCCACTATTCACCGAAAACCAGACTCTCTGCCAGATTTAGCACCTACGGGGAAATCTCTGCTCAAATTCTATTATCAAAATGAATCTACACACTATTACCGCTGCAAATTCGAGCAACGAGCATAACGGTCTCTCTTTAGATCAGGCGTAACGTAATTTACCAGACCGTGCGAGATTTCTTCGATTGTAAAATCACACTATTTACCCCTGCAGACGTGGTCATTGAACGAAATCGAGCGCAGGTCACCCTTTGATCTTGCTGTTCTCACCGTGTTTAATTACCTTCAAATTAACAGTTCAGGGGAAGGTAATAAAAATTTTCTGCCCCTTTGATTCCAAATAATCTGCTCTGATCGCTGTCTGATCTTATTACATGATTTTCAATCGCTGGCGATAATAATTACAGCTCAACGTAGCAAATAGGTCTGCTCGTGAACATACATCAAAGAAAATAGCGAACGGCAATAAAATGCGTGCTAAATTAGAAAAAGGGACAGATCTCTGAATATAGGAGGGTTTTATGTTAACGAACAGGCGTAGGTAAAAGACAAGTGTAGATAGAGAAATAGATAGATGAAAGCTATTTTCATATTATGTCACACTCAGATTGGGCGAAAAGAAGCTCACACAACAGGCAGAAGAGAGGAGAAAACGTTGAAAGGTGCACCAGGAAAATAAGCAGCTGAGAGCTGTCACCTCAGGGGCACATACCCATAGTCAGTTACGACTGAAGGGGCTATTATTATTACACTTTCAGGCGTTTACTTGAATAAGTTGAAAGAAAGCGGTGGTCATCCTCAAGTTGCCTTCTTTATAGTTTTTTTTTTTTTTTTGGTTTGTTTGTTAGTTTTCTTTTTTTATTCGTTTTATTTTTATTTTTATTGTTTGTTCGTTTCTTGGAAAGGAGAGGTCACACACAAAAACAGTCACACGAATTTGGCTTTGATTTATTCTATTTGGACTGAGTGGAAAGAGGGGGGGGGGGGGAGAGAGAGAGAGAAGGTACTATATTTGGGTATTGAAAATCTGATATTATTTTCCTGAATGAGTACACCATATGTCCTAATTATAACCCATCAAGGGTTGAACGGGATACTTTATCAATAAATAAATAAAATGTAAAAGGTTTTTGGTATCTCTATAGAGTTTGTCCAGGAGTGGTACTGGTGACGGGCTTATGTTCTTTCACTGTTCTTCATATGTGAGGCAATTTTGCAGTATACAAGTTCAGCTGTTATGTTATTGGGGCCACTGCTACACTCATCGGTAGTGTATCTGCGTCCACACCTTTGTCATGTGATACTGCTACTTATCAATGTGTATGCAGATCCTACCAGAGGAGAGATCAGCAGGGCAATTAGGCGTTGGTATCACCTCACAGGGGGCCTCACCTCAGCCGATGATGCATGATCGTCCATCCCTTTCGATGCAATAAAATATTTTTTACCCTCTTCTCAAACAGTGTAAAATTACTATTGTCTCATCTGTGCTCTATGAAAGTTTGTTTATATGTGTAATATATAAAATACCTTGTCAAATAAACCACAGCAAGCAAAGCTGCAATTAAATGGACAGGCAGTACGAGGAGATGAAACACCAACATACTTAGGAATCACACTAGACCGCCGAATGACATGGAAATCACAGATTAACAAAATACAGCTAAGGGCAAAACTTCGCATGGCCATCATGAAAAAAGTTAGCAGGTACCACATGGGGTGCTGATGAGAATATCCTCAAAAAGCTGTACACAGGCAGAGTCAGACCTGCTATGGAATATGGCATCACAGCTTGGTCGACGGCAGCAAAGTCAAATTTTGACAGAGTAAACAGACTCCAAAACCAAGCAGCACGTATTATAACAGGGGCCCTAAAGTCTACACAAATCAACCATATGGAAAACATCACAGGGCTACAGTCAATGGAGGATAGACGTGACAGCAGAGTCTTAAAACAAGCTGAAAAATTTAAGAGGCTCGAAGGACACCCCATGTACCAAAGAATGAATAGGCTAGGAAGAGGCAGGCTCAAGCGAACTAACTTTGTCGCCCAAGCAAAAGAAAAAATTAACAATAATACCATACTAGCTAGGTCAGTTGCAAAGAAAATCCCAATAAGCTCAACTATCCCACTGTGGAAAATAAGATGCTTTCCTGAGTTAAAATCTGATATTCCAGGCATTGAAGGTAAGGGAACACAGACAGAAACACAAAGAAAGTGTATAGCAACCAAGTATATTGACCAAAGATTTCCAGCGAAGCTTTGGACACATGCATATACTGATGGTTCGGCAACAAATGCAGTTGAAAATGGGGGTGCCGGCATCCTCATAAAATTAAAGAATAGAATTCACTCTATGGCAATTGCCACTGGAAAATACTGCAACAACTTCTGTGCTGAAGCAGAAGCCCTGAAACGGGCATCTGAAATCTTATTGAATGCAAAGCACAGGCAGAAAAACAGATAGTAATCTTTTCAGATGCCCTCTCAATAATATCAGCGCTGAAGAGCCACCAAACTAAAGGATTGAAAGATCTGATAATCTCCCTTGAAAGACTGGCCGAATGCTTCAAGAAGTGCACTATCCAGTGGATACCAGCCCATTGCAACATACCAGGAAATGAAGAGGCAGATAGACTTGCTAAAGAAGGAGGTGCCTTACAGCAAAATGATATAGAGACAACTTACGCAACGGCAAAGACCACTATAAAGGCTACATTCAAGTCCAAATGGGAAAGAGAGCACCCGGGACATTTGAAAAATGACGCATATCATCAACTATCCAGAAAAGAACAGGTCATCATTTTTCGACTGCGCACTGGGCACAACAGATTGAGATACCATCTGTACCACAAATACAAAATTGGTGCAACAGATTTCTGCACCTGCGGTACCAGCCCGATGACAGTCGAACACCTGCTGCAGTACTGCCCAACCTACAGTAATGAACGGGGTAGCATATGGCAACAACCCACTTCTGTCAACGAAAAACTGTTTGGAGATGTCGGGAACCTTGAGTTGACTGCTGCCTTTATTAGAGTCATAAATGTGGAAGTCTGAAGGCGAACGAGGAAGAAGAAGAAGAAGAATATGTATAAATTTTTGTCGTTATGCTGGGCAATCATGAAAATAAATTAACGAAACAAATGCAAGAAGAGAATTAGTGACTACCAGAACTCACATTTACCCTCTAATTTCCGAATGCCGTTACTCCTCTACTAAATGTTGCGACATAACGTATAAAAATTGCATTAGCATTTACAGATGGGAAAGGATATGCATATTTTGAGTTTAATATTCAAATTAGTAAATACTATTATACTGTAACTGTCCTTTTGTTTCACACCTGAAATGTGCATATTTTGGATAAAACCGAAAGCACAGAATAATGATAATTTACACCGTAATCGATGCACTATTATATTTAACTGTACCAGAAGTAATTAAAAAAAGGCCTTCGAAGATAAAAGACAAACCGTTGGTCTTTTACCATTTTGTTTTAGTAGCGACGATGCAGACTTTTGCGTAGCGTAGGCATATTCGGTTTCATTTTGTTTAGGGACACCAGTCCAGAAAAGTGTATTTACGTTAGTTTTGGTGATCCATTCGGGAAAAGTAAAAACAATTTTTTGATTAGGCCAGGTAATACACTTAATCAATGATTTCTCATACCGAACACAAGTGAATCTTCCCAGTCGCTGAGATTGTGAGTGTTGTTTATGATTGTCGATTACTTATTTTATGATCTTGTTGCATACTAGGCATTGCAGGAAAAAATATGAGTAGGCCCTACTGCTGTTGATAATATGTAGCCTAGCCTTGTTTAAGAAAAATGATTTGAATTTCAGCCTAGAGTCCATTTATTATCTTGATAAACAACACCCATTTGGTAGCCTACTGTCTTTCGTATCTGCATTTGGGAACAATTTTTTTCATTTAAACGAGCTTCATTATTCTTTAATTTTTACCACCATGTTGCAGATGAATGTATATTGAGCTTTGGTAGTCAGTTACACAGTGTTTTGAGTATCAATTAATTTGACTAAATGTACAAAAAAATATGTGACTAGTAGTAGGCCTATTTGTAAAAGAGAAAAATCCTAAAATAGATGTAGAAAGCCCAGGAAGGTTAACTTCCTTTGGAAATCCAGGTGCAGCCAGAGTCATCAATAATGCTGGGTAATATATGCCTTCTAAGGTCATCTGGAAGTCTAACAAAGTGCATGTATTTAGGGGCCAAATGAACAACAGAAGGCCTTAATATGGCCTTAAGAAATAATTAAGAGACCCTGTTCTAAGGGTTTAGTTAAAGGAAAACTGGACATCCACTTTTATTCTGTGCAACAGTATGTGTGGAACATTTATTTTCTGCTTTTCAGTGCAGTGGTTCTTCTTCTTCTTTGGTTCTTGGCTGCTGACTGACACAGCAACTTTGCTCGGTTGGCAGTCATCCTTTGTGTGGTGCCCCAGGTCTGGTTCATGTTTTGTGTTTCTGCCTCTACAGTTGTGGTTCATGTTTTGTGTTTCTGCCTCTACAGTTGTGGTTCATGTTTTGTGTTTCTGCCTCTACAGTTGTGGTTCATGTTTTTTGTTTCTGCCTCTACAGTTGTGGTTCATGTTTTGTGTTTCTGCCTCCACAGTTGTGGTTCATGTTTTGTGTTTCTACTTCCACAATTCTCCACCAGGTAGCTTTTGACTGGCATTGCTTTCTTTTTGGAGTCCATAACATGGCAGTTCTGGTGATAGTGTCAGGGTCTCTTCTTAGGATGTGGGTAACCCAATTCCAGCATCTCCCTGCTATGATGGTGCATATGTCTTCTTGGCGTATTTAAGTTAGCATTCTTGTTTGGTAATGGTGTTCGACCAAAAAATTCAAAGACTTTTCCTAAGGCAGATTTTGTGGAAAGAGGACAGTTTAGACACACCCTTTTCTGTTACTCACCAGCATTCTGCACCATTCAGAAATTGCACAGCTCTTGTATATTTTTAATATAGTGTTTGTACTGTACTGGGAAGATTTCCACATGTTACAGTGCAGTGATTAACAACAATAAAAGTGGTCCTTAAAACTTGTTTTTTGCTTAACTTTTTATGTGGAAATTCAACATTCATTAGTTTGAGTGAATTTATACTTGTGGGTGGCACTAGAAGGCTTCTCTTTGACAAATTGTAATACACTTTACATGACGGGTCACAAAAGAGATTTACTTTCTTAACAGGTCGGTCATTTATGGATTTATAGTCTTCACTATTATTTTAATTAGCATATTTTAAAATATAAGAATATCATACACATGAGTCTGCTTGTCATTTAACTTATGACCCTGGTTCCAAAGAGAATAATCCAGTTAAGAGAAAATTGAATAGATTGTAGATTCTGGTTTAGTGATTGTATTATATAGTTTTTAATTTCTTCCCCCACCTCGTCCCAAAAAACATTTATTAAAAATACAGAATTTGTCCCTTTTTAAAATTTCTTTTGTTTTTTTTCTTAAAAAAAACAAACCAGAATTTGGAACATTGTTCAGTGATGTCATCCAGGTGGGAATAATGAATCTGTTGTTTTTGTCTACAACATCGACCCTGCTATGTATTATTGTTGTTGTTGCACTCAAGTATTTGCCACTTCTACGCTGGATCAGTGGACATGCATATGTGCTCAGCAAGGTGGTACTCACTTGATCACTCTTTATTTAATGTTTTCCAAAAATTAGTATTATGTTATACTGTTACATTAATTAAATTTTGCATTAAGTTTCTGGATAATTGTCTTTTATTCAGAATAATTAAGAATAAATGTGTATGCATACATATATACTGTAACTGTTATTCGCCACCAATTTCTTTTTTTTTTTTTGGGGGGGGGGGGGGGAGGGGGGGGGGGTGGGTGGATATTTTCTTTAGGTCTGCTCATGAGAATCCAGTTACCTTGCCTTCTTGTGCCACCATGTTTCTTAAGATTCTCATTTGCCTCCCCATTTTTCTCTTCATTGCTGATTCTAGTCAAGGTTATGTCTGAATGTCATGGACTAGCATGCATATCATGTACAACAGACAACAGATTGTTACAGAAACCACCAGTGCTTGATCACACGCGTGCTGTGGTGCAGGTTTCTTCATTCTTTACCCTTCAACGCCTCAAGAAGCATAAGCGTTTTAACAAATTCATGCCAGGTGTTCCTCTACTGTACCATTCGCTCCAGGTACAAAAAAAAAGGTAAAGGATCCTGTTACACACCTATTGAGGCATATTGGGAATACAGTGTTAGGCCCGTATTTTTCTGGGAAGGTTAAGGCGGCCGGCGTGATGCTGACCACATCATGATGCTGACCACATCACCCCTAGTGTGCAGATGGTCTAGAAAATACCACGTCTTACAGTTGTCCTCATAATTGTCTTATACCCTCTTGTTTCTTAAATGTTTATCTTGAATTTATAATTTATAATTTTTTTTAAATAAATTAAATTAAATTACATTTCTTCTTCTTCCTCGTTCGCCCTGAAAAGGACGGTGGTTGCGATGTGTCTGTTTGCACCTAAGCTGTGATATCTGCACCTTTCGGTCGACACATCCGACTTCTGCACGGCATTTTTTAGGGACCGGGTTTGCCTTCCCATTTCGATCTGCACTCGCTCAGCCAGACTGCACTGCTGCAGAATGTTTCCAGGACCACCACGTGGAGGTGGAGTGCGGTCTTGACCAGCTCTGGTTCGCTGGTCCTGACGCAAGCAGTCAAGCTATGAGTCGCTGACTGCTTTCACTATTGCTGCGTCTTTGGGTCCCAAATTACATTTAAATAGTCTCTTTATTCATTCATTCATAACCCTCCACTCCCAAAGGAGCATAGGCCTTCAACAAACACATGCCAAGTCCTCCTGTCACGTGCCATCATCTCAAGTTCTTTCCACATTTTCCTCATCATTTTCATCTCTGTTTCCAGCTCTCTTCTCCGTGTGCTTCTTGGTCTACCTCTGCTTCTCTTGCCCTAGGGGTTCCAGAACAAGGACTGCCTTGTAATGCTATCAACAAGTTTCCTCAGTGTGTGTCCTATCCATCGCCATCGTCTTCTTCTCATCTCTTGTTCCACTGGCACTTGTCTAGTTCTTGTCATCAGTTCCACGTTGGTAACCTTGTCATACCATTTTAATCCCTCTATTCTACGCAAGCACCCATTTATGAAAGTCTGTAGCTTTTTGGTAGTTGTCTTTGTTGTTCTCCATGTCTCAGAGTCATACAATAAGACTGACTTCACATTTGAGTTGAAGATTCTTATTTTTGTGTTGGATCCAATTTCTCTTGATCTCCATATATTTCCCAATGCAATGAAAGCTCCTCTTGCTTTTTGTATTCTTATTTTGATATCACTGTCTGTCCCTCCAACTTTGTCTATATTGCTGCCAAGATATGTGTACGATTCTACATCTTGTATTGGTGCTTCTTCAAGTTCAACCCTGTTATCATTACCTGCATTTATTCTCATTATCTTTGTCTTTTCCCTGTGTATTTTCAGACCCAATTGCTGTGACCTCTCATTGAGTGTTTTCAATTTGTCCTACATCTGATTATGGTTATGGGATAGAAGAGCTAAGTCATCAGCAAAATCCAGATCATCCAACTAGTCTGTTTATTGCAGCGAAGTAATTCAGGCTTATTTTAATATGAAATTTTGTTATCTTATAATTTATACTGATATTCAGTCAAAAATGTTTTGTCAGGAGGATGAATACTTTAAATGTAAATTGTGGAAAACAGGTTTATGTTTTGTTTTTTGTTTTTTTAATGGGCGGGCTTTTTTGGAAATTAAATTGTTTGTTTAGTGGCTAAGTGTTAAACTTTAGCAATAAATGTTAATAATGTAATTTGTTATATCCATTCTCAGAGAAGAGAGCATTTCAGTATTCTTGAGATGCTGGATCTGTTCAAGAATGTCAAGGTAGATACAAGTAGTAGTTACCTTTGTGCTACCATTAAAAGTTAAGAAAGAAATTGTTAAGGAGTCATAAAAACAAATTATTGGCCTTAATGTGAGAGCTGGAATGATAGATAGGTGTGTCGTTAATAAACAGGTAATTTGACTGATTCATTGGTTATCGATTCTATTGATAGTATCACAAGGCAACTCTTGTTCTGAAATCCCCAGGGTAAGAGATGTATGGGGACCAAAGAAGACACGGAGAAGAGAATAGGAAACAGTCATGAAAGGAATGAAGAAGACTTGAAATGACCTTGAACCGATGATATGGAGCAGGAAGGCTTGATATAAGTTTGTTGAAGGCCTATTCTCCTTGGGGAGTTAAAGGGTGATGGTTGGTTATCAACTGATTGGATTCAAAGAGGAAAAGAGCTGTAGGTCGGTTGGTGGATGGGAGGTAGACAGTTGCAAGTGGCCAAAATAATAGACACAAGTAAATCAGGTCAAGGTCTTTCCCATGTTGTATTGTGTGTTACATTTAAGCATGTAAATACACAGTTTCTCATTATAATGATACCATGGCACAGAAATCGTTATGAGTTGTATTCACAGTTAGAATTTTACAGCATTACTGTCCATCTTGCAGGCTTTACTGCATGTCCTGAAGAACATAAGCCTGTCCTGTGAGTGGAAACCTGGTGTGATATCTGCCTCAAACACACACAGTCTGGCTTCACTTCAAGTGCCAGTTGTGGCTCGTGGTTTACCATCAATGCCTGTTCAGGTAGAGTATTAAATAAGGAAAGTTGTTTTCAAAGACGATGGCTTGACTTACTTATTATTGTCACTGTTTTGCTTCACTGCATCCTTCAATTCATTTGATTGCCATAAGTAATAGCATATGCCTGTGGAGGAGACCCAGGTAAAAATCAGTCCCCCATGAGATTATAAAGGGAGAAAGTGATATGGATAATGCATACCATCAGTTCTCAATCAGTCATTGTAACTAGGTATATTCGCAACTGGAATCCACAGAGGAAGAGAAGAGAGTCCAAAGAGAACTTGGAGAAGAGAAATCTAAAGCAGCCTTCTCTTATGGGAGAACCTAAAGAGTACAGCCAAAAATAGAAATCAGTGATGCGCAACAACTGCAACTCTGTGTTCCTTAGAGAATGAAAAAGATGCACTGTGCTTTGTTTTGCTTATCTTTGTTCATTATTTTCCTTGTTCATTTTAATATTTTACTTTTCTATTTCATTAAACTTCAGATTCATAAATTAGTAAAAATCATAGCAACAGCTGATTGTCCAATATTGTGAACCAGTTTCTCTATTGAAAGCAGTTAATAGAAGTTGGCCTTACTGTTTAAATATAGTGTCTTTTTTTTTCAGCTTATCCCTTTTCAAAGCTGACTATCAAGGATCTGTATATCTGTGTCTTCCAGAACACTTTGCTTTTTAATCCAGTCAGTTATCTATATGGCTGTACCATAATTTTTCCAACACTGATTTAAATTTTCTCCATCTAATCCATCTTAGCTTATTTTAAATCCTGTTTGGAGTAAGGATTTTTGTGAGCCATTTTTGTTATCCTTTTCAAATCACGTACTTCTTACTGAAAAATGTGGTGCATCTCATGGAAAGAGAAGAAAACACATAATGTGGTTCTAGAAAACCTTGGAATGAAAAGAGAATATTGAAGGACATCAAAATTAGACAGCTAAAGTATTTTGGGCATGTAAAAAAGGACATAACATTTCCGACCCCTCTTTTAGTGTTATATATTTTCTGATTGTGTATACCTCATGTACTGTTCTGTCTAAATTCTTAATGATGGTGCTTTGTTACCATTGTTCCACACCCGTCAAGAAATAGTTTGTCAGAATATAACTCGCTTTATATATGATTAAAAGAAGATCAACCTACATGATTCTTCCATTTTTGTCAACCATTTCAGACTTTGTACATTCACACATTTATTATCTACAACAAGGTATAACACCATACTTTGATCATCATCATTATGATTTTCCTTTTCGCTCCCTATTCCCTATTGGAGCATGGGCCAACCACTGCAGCTGGCCCCCTTAATGAGAGCCTGCACAAAGCATTCACATACTTTTGTATCTGGTTTCTGAAGCAGGTTGCTTTACATGATGGGTTGCAAGCACTATGCTCATCCTCATGTTAGTCGCCTGGTATGACATGTGAGGAAGCAGAAGTTCTATTCTCTTTTTGTCTCATAAGAAACCCCTTGAGAACTGCAATGAGCTTGTCTAAAGTGATAGTCCGGAGATAGATAGTTTTTTTTCTTAACAAAATTATCTATAGCTTTAAAACAAAAGCGTACGCGGAAGTGGATGTGTCTAGTTATTATTTGGTTTCATATGCTGCAGGTGGACTGTGTGAAGGAAGAACAGCTGTGTCATTCTGAGTCCAGATTTGGCTTTCAGAGTCATGACCCTTGGTTCACGGAGAATGTTGTGCCAACTGTTTCTTTGGAGTACAAGAGGTATTTTTTTTTAAATTGCTTTTGGCTATATTGTACATTTCTTTTCAGTGTTATTGTTTTTAGACTGTTTTATTAAACTATATAATTCTCTAAAAGTGTCCCGCCTCATGCATCCCACAATATTTTTTTTTGCACTCTGGAAATTATATGAGTCTTGCGCTTCTAGCCTTTGCACTAGCCGCACAACGCTTAATATAGCTCGCATCTTTTTTCCCACCAAAGTTGCAGCTATATTTTAAATATTAAATAGAAAACACATAGTAAAATCTCAAAAATCTACAATATATTTAATTGTTATGATTTTTCTATGGCCGCTTGATTGTTTCCCTTTGACAGAGAATAAATTACATCCCTGAAAAAAAAAGCCAGCATTCACTTTTTCCCACTACAATTGCAGTAAAAGTCGTGCGCTTCTGGCCATTGCACTAAGTTGCATGACCCCTGAAATAGCATTTTTTTTCCTTGCTAACATTCTACAGTAAATCAGCGCAAATGGAACAGTTTTAAAATAGGAAGCATCGTTCTATAAGATAAGATGTATTTTATGCAACAACTCTTTGTCAGTG
Organism: Oreohelix idahoensis; assembly: GCA_024509875.1. Classification (NCBI taxonomy): domain Eukaryota; kingdom Metazoa; phylum Mollusca; class Gastropoda; order Stylommatophora; family Oreohelicidae; genus Oreohelix; species Oreohelix idahoensis. Next base: position 443,193 of record JAMPIV010004555.1, read on the forward strand.
GAAGTAAGAAAGAGAGATCTTCAGTCATTACAAGATGCTGATGCAAGCCATGCTGCAGACGCAGAAAGAAAAAGATTGGCCACCGAAACATCAGAAGATGCTGCTGCTTTAGGTCGAGCTGTAGATGCAGGAAGAACAAGATGCTAGCTTCAATCAAAGTGAGCCATAGAAATGCTGGAATAAGCTAAATGATGTCAAACTGCAGGTGCAGAAAAAAAACAAGACTGGCGTCACTCGAAACCAAGCCACAGAAACACCAAAAGACATTACATTACATCGAGCTACAGATTTTGATAAATAGCAGAGATGTCATGTACCACATCCAGCCAAAGGATCGCCTGAAGATGCTGCCTTACTTTATACTACAGATTCCAAAGTTTTAAACATTGCCACGAATTGCCCCAATGACATCGTCGGGGCATGTAGGAAGATGTCACGAAATGGATTTAGGACTAGAGACTGTCTACATACAGTGACAAGACACTAGTGAGAAGGAAGACTGGAAAATTAGATTTTGAAGAAAATGATAGTGAAATGTGAACAGCTGACACTATTGGCTCCGAGGTTAAGAACCGAGGTTGATTCTTTCCTCGCCACTTCGGACGTCTTATGTGCTATAGTTGTCAATGACCTCTAGCTACCCTAAGGGGATAAGGTTATATCAAGATTCACAAACACTAAGATACAGACAACATATAGCTACTGTACTTAAAGGAAATGACTGATGCCAGCTACAATTTATACAAGTTTATTATACACCTATAAACAAACTCATATAATGTCAAATACATCAAGTGCGAGGATGCACACCTGAAAACAAAATCAAGCACAGTTAAAAAATGCATCAACCCCAACCCTTCTCCCACAATTGCAACCTGTATGGAGAAAGTAGGTAAGGTTAGCTGAAAGGAACTACACTGCACTTGATGTCGCCTACACTCCAAACTAGCTGTTCTAAATTCTAACTCTAACTCTAAGTCCACTGATAGCTGGAACGACCACGAAGTGTCTACACAATCTCTGCACAGACTTCGGTTCTACACAGCCTATCATGAAATCTCCTGAACACAACTAACTGCACCTCTCAACTTCAGCAGCTGGCCTCTGCTATGATCTTCAACAAAACTACGTCTCTTTTCTGTGCTGACTTCTGTAGAGAGAATGTTCACCCTTTCTCTCTCCACGAACTCTGGAATTTGATGACTGAGGTTTAACAGAACCCCACTGGATTCTAAACTGGCACTGCAGCTGACTTCTACCACTCTGAAATTACCTGCCCGAGTACCTATAACTGGGCGATGGGGCTATCGGCTTTATTATGGCCGTGAAGAAGCGAACAAAAAATTACCACGACGTTGGCAGCATGCCAAATCTGCGTGTGTAACGAGCGTCAGAACTCAGGATTTATCCACAAAAATCTTATTCACTGGAAAATGTCTTCCCCTGGCTGGGAAAACGTATTTTCTTCCTCTCCTTCCACCACTGGCAGTTAACGTAAAACCCTTGCGGTTCTGCGAATGCCCCAACTTTGCCGTGGGAGAAATTTTGTGGTTTCAAAATTCCGCTCTCATTCCCACAAAGCCGGTACCTGCTGTTTTAGACAAAACAAAACAACAGCTAAACAAACCGTAATAATACATTTCAAATAACAATTAACTTCCTTACTCTTCAACACGTAACTCCCCTCTCTTCTCTCTCTCCGAATCAAAATAAACCTCACCCGGTAATACAACACCGCAGACCGTCTGACCCAGGTTCTGCCTGACTAACTACGAGCAACAACAATATTTTCACTGGCCCGTCTGGGCAGACGTACTGTGGCTACTTCTTACGCTGACACTAATGCCGTAATGATTAATACAAAATAAAACTAGCCCTCTCTAGGAATTCCTAAAATTCCCGTCAGTATGATTAATCACCTCAAAATGTAATACAAAATAATTCCCTCAAAAATTACTTCTCCCATCTTCTGAATTCACAGAACAATAATGCACAATCAATAACATATAATCCTGTTTACGCTAGCATCTACCTGCCGTCAAAAGTTATACATAACCCCCGATTATCAAATTGAAAACCCCGTAGTTCAACCACGTGTTTATAATTTTATGACCACGTGCTTATCTCCCCCTCGTCCCTCTGAACGTCGTATCAATAACAATTCCGTAACCAATGCGCCCACGCGCTTCCAAATTATGCCTCTTTCACTCCCGTCCACAGATAGATGTGTACTATAATATAAATAACTTGCAGCAATACATTCTCAATAAAATCCCAAATACACACGCTCCCGTCATTCTGTAAATTCATAAACCAGAGATGCGGGTTTTCTCTCCGACCTACTTTGCAATAATACAAAGCGGTGATATCTCAACTTTTAAACCATGCCACTATTCCTTCAACAAGGAATTAGATGGACCTATAAAGTTTCAAGTCTATCACTAAGATCGAATTGATGGCTCTGGAGTTAAGAATTAAATTAAACTAAAACTTCCCAAGAAACTTAAATGATCGGCTAGGACTAGAACAGTTAAATAAAGTCCTCACGCAAAAATTCATGCTTACCAAATCTCGAATGTCCAACTGAAAGGCAATCGACAATTTGCTTCTGGCACCCAGCTTGGCAATTTTTCATTAAAAGAGAAAGAAGCTATGAAATATAGGCCTTTTATAATCAAGACCCCCACGCGCCGACTTCATGACGTCATATGCGCGGCGTGGTTCTAAAGCCAATGGCAGCTCTGCATTTCAACTGCAGTTAGCTCTCAGCCAATCAGAACCTTAGATCATGCTGATGCAACGTACATGAGTTTTAGACAAAGAAACGGGATTAAGCCTAGCCCTCTAGTGGCAATGAAACAAAAATGGCCAAAATATATACATAAAAATCCCGAAAAATGTGTCTAGCTGCATGCCTATCTTTTAAAAAAAAGACAATCTGGTGCCAATCCTGATCTAGCATCTATAATCTTTCTTCTAGAAAAATACTGGGTACTTGTGCGTTAATTCACCGGTTAAATCAAATTGTGGATATTTATTACCCAAACCGATCACCGTACTCTTTCTTGACTGAAAAAGTGTCATTGTCCTCTCCCCCCTCCCCCGTTGCTTAGAATTTTTTTTAAAACACGCCTGCCGTTCGTAAGGTTGTAGTCACGTAGCACATTCTGCCGTAGGGGAGTGAAGTGTTATAGACTTCGATGTACTGGGTCCCAGCTTTATGAGGTGGGGTCTCCTGTTCCCTTCCTCGCTGCCGTTGCCTTCTCTAACTCAAGATCAGAGGCAGGTACCCTTTTACAGCTGGTTAGACTGATGCGTGACACCTGTTCCCTTCCTCGCTGCCGTTGCCTTCTCTAACTCAGGATCAGAGTCAGGTACCCATTTACAGCTGGTTATGGAGTGTTAGAGACTTCACCATACTAAGTCCAGCATCGAGAGATGGGGTCTACCTAGCTATAAATGGGTACTTAACTTTGAGTTAGGGAAGGAAAAGACAGCAAGGAAGGAAACTGGTCTTCCCACCTCTCGATGCTGGACCTAGTATGGTGAAGTCTCTAACACTCCTGAATAAATAACCAAATGCTGTAACCATGGGTACCTGACTCTGATCTGAGTTAGAGAAGGCAACGGCAGCGAGGAAGGGAACATGTGTCACGCATCAGTCAAACCAGCTGTAAAAGGGTGCCTGACTCTGATCTTGAGTTAGAGAAGGCAACGGCAGCGATTTCCCTTAGCAAGTTTCCTTTGGGGAACGGCATCCCTGTGGGGGTACTTATCCAATATAAAAAGTGGGGTCTAGGTGGCTTGGGGGAGTTAAATAAAGTCTTGGCAATTTCAAAGGTGCCAAATGATTAGATGTGTCCGGGGGGTGTTTTGCTTTTTGTTTCCTTGGTACCGTTAACTTGTAGTGGCAACTGATATAAAAATGGCCTTCCTGACCGTTTTGACTTTTGGTTTATAAACTTTTTTGTTCTAGTACAAAAAGAGAAAAAATATCAGGGGGTTGTGGGTTTGGTCACCGTGTTTTATGGCAATTGGTTTTTATTTGACACATTACCTTCGGAAAGATTGTGCCTAGTAGGGGTGGTTGTTACTCTTTGTGTGAGCTGTGAAATGTGTCATTGTCCCTATCGTTTCCGGGTGGGTACAAAATTATAGTTGGTCTTTAGAAAAAAAAAAATAAAACACGGCACTCGTGGCTTGTTAGATCTGAGGTTGTGGGGGGGGCGGTACGGGCAATTCTGGGGGGGTGGTGGTGGGTATTGGGGGGTTGTGGGTTCTTTTTATGGTGTTTGGTTCTCTGGAGCGCGGTTGGTTCCACTTTGGAGGGGGGCGTTGCCTTTCTCTGCTGGGTGTTGGGCAGGAGGTACCACTTTGGGAAGGAGTGTTGGGACTGGGGTACACCTGTTTTGGGGAGGGATGGGTTGGTTGCCTGTGTAAGAGGAAGTGGGTGGTTTAGGTGGCATGGGGGTTACAGCTGGTTTGTGCTAGTGGGTGGTGGGGTGGCTTTCCGTTTGTGGTAAGGGGGCGGGTGGGAGGAAACCCAATGGGGTTATCCTTGTTTGAAGCGGAAAAAAAAAAAATAATTTGCGGGGCCAAGGAAAAAAAAGACAAAAAAAAGGCGGGACTGTCTTCGCGGTTGGCCTTCGATGTGCGTTGGTTGAGAAAGTTGGGGAGGAATTTTGTTTTTAGGGGAACTCCATAAACCCCGCTGTAAATGGTTACTACTTTCTGATCCTCTTTTAGATTTGTTTATAGCTGTCGAAGCATGGTTTAAAGGAGGGGGGATGGTGTTCTGCATTTTCACGCATAAGAGGTGAGGAGGCCGGGTTCGTGGGGTTTGTGTATTGGTGTTGTTAGGGGGGGGAACAGCAAGGTCTGTATTGCGGGTCTGTTGTGGTTGTTGGTGAGCTAGTGGGGTGAGGGGGAGGTCGTGGGGAAGGGGTTCTTGGTGGGGGGGGGGGGATTTTCAATTCCGTTCTATTGGTTTACGGGGTTGGGGGGGTGGGGGGGGGGGGGTATTTTGAGTGAGGGCGGGTCTGTCGTAAGCGTGTCAACTATGAATGCAAGAGAAACGCTTTTTTTTTTTAACTTGCCTCCCAAATCACAATGTGAAATCAACATTTTTCAGTCAAGAAAAAGTACGGTTCTCAGTTTTGGTAATAAATTTCCAGAATTTGATTTAACCGGTGAATAAACGCACAAGAACCAAATACTGTCTAATTCCCTACACCCCCATTCTAAACACATAAAGAAGAACCATAAAGCAGATGAGATCCAACTCCCTCGTGATCTCATCTTGAAAAAACGTAAATAACAGAAGGAGAAGAAACATGGAGAAGGATTTTTCTGTAATCCCTCCAAAAATAGTGAACAAAAATGCCAGGAGAAAAAGACATGGGCCATTTGAAAGACAGAATCTCAGTACTTTCGTCACAGAAGAGGACCAAAACGTATTCAGTGGGGTACTGGAAGATGAGACAGGTCTGTATTTCAGAGCTCGATTGTTCCCAACGATGTTGCCCTGATTGCTGGGGATGAGGCACATCTTCAGTCCGGCCTGCAGGTCTGGAGAAAGAAGCTGGAGAGGAGAGCTATGGTTATTGGCGGCTCTACTTTGGTCATTTAATATACTTACATTACAGGTCATACTGCCGATGCTATCGATCTGTCATGGGCAATGACAACAAACCACAAAAACCAGTTCAAAACCTCAGAAATGAGGTACCTGAGGAAGGTGGTTGAAGATTCAAGAAGAAACAAAGTCCACAACCAAATGATACAGCAAGGCCACAAAACCCAGACCCAATTAGAACAGTCCCAACTACAATTTGGCCATATATGTAGAATGGGAGAAGATCTGCTACCACGACAAATATGGAAACCAAGAGCCAGAGATGTTGAACACCAGTTCTGCCACTCATTAAGTTTTGCTTCCGAAAAATCAGTCGCACAGATCGATAGCATCAGCCATATGAAACCTTACTTCTAAATTAATGGCCAAATTTATCAAATTTCATTCCATTAGATCTACGAGTATATTCATTGCAACCAGGTAATTTTTACTACAAAGATATAATGACGGTGACATGTAATATAAATGTATTAAATGACCAAAGTAGAAATAGTGTCGCCTTTAGGTTACGTAACAGAAAAAGGACACTGTAATGAAAAACCCGTCAATTTTGATGGGTTACTTACTAGTATATAACAGAATTGGGTAGCTTGCTGAAAATATATGTTTAAATTTGTAAACTGGTTCAAGTTAAATAAACAAAGATTATAGATTTCAAAACATTTTTTAAATGTTTTTAAATAATATAAATTGTCCAGTTTTAAAAGGTCATCGAGTATTAAAGGAGGAGCATGCTATTTGTGATACATCAGTCATTATTAGAAACGTAACATTAGAGGTATGGTGCAAATTTGACTGCTCCTTAAGATGTATGTACAAAGGAGGTATAGCTGACTGTAATCCATTTCTTCATTAGAAATTTGAGCTTTTGCTGAACCATGACTAGTAATCCAACAAAGAATTCAGAATCTTCAGCTCAGATGCCAAGTCACTTCTGTCGTCTGGCTCTGAAGAAAACAACAAAAAACAGCAACCAAGAGGTTACAGACGACTTTTGTTAATGAGTGCTTGCGTAGAATAGAAGGAATGTGGTATGACACGATCACCAGCGTAGAACTGATGACAAGAACCAGACAAAGTACCATTGGAACAGGAGATGAGAAGAAAATGCTGATGATGGATAGGGCACACACTGAGGAAACCTGTTAGGCAGTACTTGTTCTGTAATCCCCAGGGAAAGACAGGTAGAAGGAGACTGAGCAATACCTAGAGAAGAGAACTGGCGACAGAAATAAAAGGGATATAGCAGACATGGAACGGCCTTGAGTGGATGGCCCGAGACAGGAAGACTTGGCTTGAATTTGTTGGAGGCCTATGATCCTTGGGTAGCTGATGGGGGTAATGATGATGATGACTGATGTCCATCATGGTGGTCTTCTCATCTTTTGTAAGGTTTTTCAGTGATGCTGAATTCAGCCTTTAAAATGTGCATGATGTGTTATGGATCAGTGCAGTCAAAGTGAAGAAGGATCTATTCGTACATTTAGCTTAGCACTCAGTTTTTTGTACGCTTGCAGGATAGGAACATGCAGGGGCTTACAATTCTGTGTGGCAGTAGAATGTTATGGGTTTTATGCTTTTACCAAGGATTGAAATTGTATGACAAGATCACTAATTTGGAACTATTGACAAGAAACAGACAATGCCAGTGGAGTAAGAGACACTGGAGATGGATAGTGATAAGGCGTTTTGTTGTGATGTTGTTACAGCTTTCATCAGGTTATACTGGACACATAGATGAATGGTCAACTCGTTCCGACACAGTGCTGACATCGAGTGAGAATGTAGATGTAAAGGACGCGAATGTGTGTACAGTTCTGTTGAGTTGACAAGTCACTCACTCAATCATAGTTAGAAGTCAGTAAAGGGTAGACTGCTGATGACGTTTCATACATTTAATAATGGACGTACACTTCGACATCACGATTACAGTCACTTGAACAGGTTGGCAAAAAATCATCGTATACTTGAAAAAATGGGTGACAATATCAGATGTACATTTATGTGGCATGTAAATATAATGGAACGATAGTAGGCAAGCACTCAATATTCTGGTTGTCTATCGTTTCATGCTTCAACTGACTAATCGCGTCAGTTAAGGTGGATACATAATCATCAACAATGGTTCACTGTCAGAACCTTCTCCTGGCTAAGTTTCTCAAGCCGTAAATTCATCAAATGTTTATAGCAACAATGTTAAACCACAGTAGTGGGTTTCCATAATATATATAGATCTCTGTACCATCATCAGATAATAGGACCTTTTCTGTTCTCCGACGATGATCCGCTTACAATGGCGGGATCCACAAAAATGGCTCTCCTCCGTGAGCTTCGCTCACCCAGGATGAAAAATTTTGAAGCAGAATTAATTCGTTATTCAAACATAAATGTCCTCATTGGGCTTCTATACATTTCTGCTATCAATAAGGCTAGTTACATCAAATAATCTAGTGCTGCTAGATAACCCGTCATCTTCATCTGTAGTCAACGATCCTAGATGTACGATAATACGTCTCTCATCTAGGCTTAGCAAAAAGTTCAGCAAAAATGTTTTGGTTTTACCTGGCTTTAGGAAAACACACACAAGCGAATAACGCACGCCATTCCTTGGCGTTAATAATGAACATTAGGAGAATCTCTGATACTACAGTCATACAGAGAAACAATCTCCTTCCTAGAATAAATCACAGAGATCAATCTTCAGACATTCTAGTCGAACCAGCCCATAGCAGCGACGACATGACAGCCGCCTTCTCTGTCGACACCCCAAATCGACGCATGCCCAGAAAATGCCTTTGACCCCAGAGTTCAGCTAAAAAAATAGACCGACATAGAAATACAAAGATACAAAGATATAAGACCGAATCACCTTAGATAGTCAAGGAATAAATATAAATTCGGGCCATAAACATTTTAAGCAAGACCAATCTGTATCTGGCCATACCAGACAAAAAATGACGTAAATCTAGTATTCATACGCCAGATTGTGACAAGAAAAGATAACCCATATAACCGAATATAACATCGATCAATCAGGGTTCTGTCCCTTAGACTAAGAATCATTGATTCTTAAATAAAATACTTTTCATCAGACAAATAGTTATACTTTACATTTGTATGCCTACCAACAGTAATCTGTGCGTCACAGACTACCACACAAAAGAATCTGTGCGCAACAGACTGCATACACATTGAGGAAACCTGCTGATAGCATTATAAAGCAGTCCATGTTTTGGGATGCCCAGGGTAAGTGAGGTAGGGGGAGAAGAGAGCTGGATACAGTCACGAAGTGGGTGAAAAAAAAACATTGAAAAACCTGAGGTTGATGGCACAGTTCTTGAGTTTTAATTTTGTTTTAGCCAACAGAAGATGGTGGTCTGATACAACATCTGCTCCTCTACATACTTTCACATCATGCAATGATGACCTAAACTTCTTGCTTATGCATATGTGATCAATCTGATTCTCAGTTCTGTGGTCTGGTGATATCCATGTTGCTTTATGTATTCTTTTATGTGGAAATATGCTTCCTCCTATAGCTAGTTGATTTGATGCACAGAAGTTTGCTAATAGTTCCCCATTCTCATTCATCATACCTAATCCCTGCTTTCCCATGATTTCTTCAAAGCCAGTGTTGCCTGTTCCTATTTTCACATTTAGGTCCCCCATCTAAATTGTGATGTCCTTTCTTTTCTTATTGTCCAAGACAGTATAATGTGGGATATCTAAGAAATCAGGAAATAAGAGAAAAATTTTCAATCACAGTATCCAACAAATACCAAGTACTCGAACAGCTGGAAGATGAAACAGATACGGAAGACCACTGGCAACAAGTAAAAAATATATGGAACGAGACATGTGAAGAAGTACTGAGAAAAAGAGAACATCAGCACAAAGCATGGATAACAACAGAAACCATTAGTAAGATAGAAGACAGGAAAAACAAGAAAGCAGATTTAAACAGAAGCTCCAAAGCCAAGGCTCATGAAGTGTACATAGAAGCAAAGAAGTAAGAAGAAACATCAAAAGAGACAAGATGAAATATATTGATGATTTGGCAAGGGAAGCAGAAGAAGCTGCAGCCAAAGGAAATATGAGGGACCTGTACAACAACACAAAGAAGCTAACAGGGAAATATAAGCAAGCAAATGGCCTAATAAAAGATAAGAATGGAAAATTGCTTAGTAATATACAAGAACAAATGAAGAGATGGACAGAACATTTTGAGGAACTTCTCAATAGACCATCTCCAACTAATCCCCCAGACATCCAGCCAGCAGAAGAGGAGCTACAAATCAGCTGTGAACGACCAAGTAGAGAAGAAATAAAGAAAGCCATAAAGCTTTTGAAAGATGGAGAAGCAGCTGGTCCAGATTGCATTCCAGCAGAGGCCATCAAAACAGATATTGATACCTCTACAGAGATATTATACAAACTACTTGGCAAAGTCTGGGAGAGAGAGGAAATACCAGCAGAATGGAAGGAAGGTTGTCTGGTCAAGTTGCCTAAGAAGGGAAACTTACAAGAGTGCACAAATTATAGAGGAATAATGTTACTATCAGTGCCAGGAAAAGTATTAAACAGAATCATCCTGGAGAGATTAAAAAAGTCCATAGACAAGCAACTGAGAGATGAACAAGCAGGTTTTCGACAAAATAGATCCTGTACAGACCAGATAGCCACATTGAGAATAATAGTTGAACAAAGTCTGAAATGGAATTCACCGCAATACATCGGATTCGTGGACTATGAAAAAGCATTTGACAGTGTAGACAGAGAATCGCTTTGGAAATTGATGAGGCATTATGGAGTTCCCATGAAGATCATTAACTTAGCCTCTAGCACGCTGCATTAAAATGATGGAAATTTGCTCTCCAGCTGCATTCTTTTTCACAAAGCCCCCTTTTTTATAGTGGGTGACTTGTAACGTCTATAGTTTTTTTGTTTCTTGGTCAATCGCTCTAATTTTTGGAATATAAATAAATGAATGATGAATCTGATGAAATAAGTTTTGTTGGTAGATGTGATAGGAAAAGAGGAATGGTGGAAAAAAAAAAGAGACTCACTTACTCCTGGTGCAGCTTTTCAGTGCATTCTGTCTTGAAATTGAGCAGGGTGAGGTAACGCTCAAAGCAGGGATATGTACAGAGAGGTACCAGACACCTGCGGCACACGAACTGGGTCTGGTGGTGCTTACTTTTCCTGTTGGAACTCACGATGCAGTCTGGCCGGGAAGGCTTGCCAGTATGGAGACGTTTAGGGTTAAGAGTGATGTAGTGTTCACCCATAACCAATCTCGCTGGTGCATTGCCGGATACCCTTCCTCTGCGGTGTGAGACCCTAGACTGGTACCCATCAAGCAGCCCATGAGCAATGCGCAAACGGAATGCTTCCACCTTGACATGGCACGGATGCTTGGCCCTCCACAGGACAAGCGAATTGACAAAGCAAACTTCCAATAGATAGAAGAATATTTTCTTCCACTATTGGCTGCTCCTGTGCAGAACCATGTAGTATGTCAACTGTTTGTCCACACGATCAATACCTCCCATGTGACAAGAATAGGCTTGGACAGCACATGGTTTGTCGATGATCCACACATTGCCAGCATGATGTTTGGATCTGACCTCCTTCCTGAAGGTCTGCGCATCGTTTGCAGTTGTCATAACATTCACTGGCCTCTTGTCAAACCATGACATATAGAGGATGTTGCCATCTCTTTTAGTGATGGGAGGGTCACCAGCTTTGGGTTTCGCCAACTTGACTTCTTGGGGGACCCCTCGGTGGTTTGTCCGCAGTGTGCCGCAAGCTCCTGTCTGATTATCCGCAAGCTCCGTGAACAGGTGAACAGGGCAGGAGAAGAGAAAAAGTTGTCCATGTAGACAACATGGCAGCAACAAGGGAGGTGACAACGCGGTGAGCAACACCTCTGGTAGGGTCCACATTGTCTTCCTTCTCAAGGTAGAGCTGCCAATTCCAGAGGTAGCCTGTCTTGGAGTCAGCTAGTTCCCAGGCTTTCATACTCCACTTAGAGGGTTTGTTAGGCATGTACTGCATAAGGCTGGTCCTACCTTTAAAAGCTATCATACTTTCATCAACACTAAGCTCTTTAGAGGGTATTTAATGGCTTTGCCATAGAGGGACAAGAGTGTCGACAAACGATTTGATTTTGAAAGATTTGCTGTGGTCAGGGTGCCCTCATGGTGCTGCAGTTGTATTGTCCACGAGGTGTAGAAATAAAGATAGACAGAAAACCTGTCCCTGATCACATTCTTGAACCCTGGCATTCAATGAAACAGTCATTTGGACCAATACAAATCAATGACGATCTTTTCGTTGGACATCATCAGTGCAGAGCAAGAAACCCCTCATCTCGTCAGCACTGACATTCGTCCACAACGTCACATGAGATGAACCCGCATTTGCCCTTTCAGCTACAATGACATGTAGAGTTCTTCATGAAGGACAACTTACAGAACCGTTTAGGATTAGAACAGGAGTGAGACAGGGATGCCTCTTGTCTCCATTTCTGTTCTTACTAGCAATAGATTGGGTTATGAAAACATCGACATCACACAACAGAAATGAAATCCAGTGGAATCTGACTAAACAGCTTGATGATCTGGATTTTGCAGATGACTTGGCTCTTCTGTCCCATAACCATAATCAGATGCAAGAGAAAATGAAAATTCTCGATGAGAGGTCACAACAAGTGGGCCTGAAAATACACAGGAAAAAGACAAAGATTATGAGAATAAATGCAAGAAATGATAACAAGGTTGAACTTGAAGAAACACCACTAAAAGATGTAGAATCTTACACATATCTTGGAAGTAACATAGACAAAGTTGGAGGGACAGACAGTGATATCAAAATAAGAATACAAAAAGCAAGAGGAACTTTCATTGCATTGGGAAACATATGGAGAACAAGAGAAATCATGTCCAACACGAAAATAAGAATCTTCAACTCAAATGTGAAGTCAGTCCTATTGTATGGCTCTGAAACATGGAGAACAACAAAAACAACAACCAAAAAGCTACAGAATTTTATAAACGGGTGCTTGCGTAGAATAGAAGGACTGAAATGGTATGACAAAGTCACAAATGTGGAATTGATGACAAGAACCAGACAAGTGCCAGTGGAACAAGAGTTGAGAAGAAGACACTGGCGATGGATAGGACACACATTGAGGAAACCTGTTGATAGCATTACAAGGCAGTCCTTGTTCTGGAATCCACAGGGAAAGAGAGGCAGAGGTAGACCAAAAAAACACATGGAGAAAACTGGAAACAGAGGTGAAAATGATGAGGAAAACATGGTAAGAACTTGAGCGGATGGCACAGGACAGGAAGACTTGGCATGTGTTTGTTGAAGGCCTATGCTCCTTGGGGAGCTAAATGGTATTGATTGATGGCACAGGGCAGGAAGACTTGGCTTAAGTTTGTTGAAAGCCTATGTTGCTTGGGGGGGGTTGAAGGGTGACGATGATGAAGCAAGAAATATATTGTTGGTTACAGAATACCATTCCATTCTTGTGCATACTTTCAAGGAGGTCCTGTTTTGATGACAGTCGTGCGGACTACACTCTCAGATCTGTTGTGCACATGTTTACTTGTAACTCTTGCTATTGATTTAATTGTACCCACGGTAGCACGCAGTACAGGGGTTTGTTTTTAATTTGTGAAATTTTACTAAATAGGCCATAATAGTGGAAACTGTAATACTGACATTTGAGCAGAATGATCAACTGAGATCTGGCCAAAAAAAACAAAACTTTTCTCTGTAAAAAGTGTTTATAGTTAAATTTTTAACAATATTGCAGATTTTGGCATAGAGAAGATAATGGAGTATGCTGGCTGCTGCAGATGAATGAGACATTACAGACCTGTGAATTTTACCTCATACAGCCCGTACAAGGTTTGTAGTACAGTTTTCTTGTTTACTCCTCTTATCTTGTCTCTTGCCGACCTTGAAGTGGTGGGTCGGCTTGAGTGCCTTGATGATATTGTGAGCTACATCAGCAAGAGCTTTTGCTCCTGGTAGGTTCAGCCATGCTGAGCAGGTTAAAATGGAAGGGACAGAAAAAGTGTGCACACCTTTCCTCCTGGTTAAAGGAGGTGGGAGAACAGGGCTGACAACCCTGCCGGAAAAACCAATTTGTCATAGAAACTGAAACAGTTGTGGAAAGAATTAAAAGCCAGAGTCAGGAAGAACCCTCGCAAGAGTATGACGCAGAGACCTGACGAAAGCCAGTCAGTGGAAGTCAGGCTGCTGACACACTTCTAACAACGAAGGCAAAAAGTAGAATAGGCACCTGGAACATACGAACAATGCAGGAGGCCGGAAGGACAGCACAGGTAGCTGGAGAGATGAGACAATATGGAATAAAACTCTTAGGACTAGCTGAAACGAGAATAAATGGAACTGGTGAACTTATAACCTATACAGGGGAAAATATCATATACTCAGGACATGTGGATGAAGACCACACACACACAGAAGGGGTTGCTATAATGATGTCCCAGGAAGCCAGAAAAGCATTAATAGAATGGGAATCAATATCACCCAGGATAATAATGGCAAGATTCCAGGGAAAAGGAAGAAAAATCACCATTATTCAATGTTATGCCCCTGCAAACAATGCAGATGAAGATACCAAGCAAGATTTCTATGATGAACTCCAAGAGACATTAATGGGAGATTTAAATGCAAAAGTAGGAGCAGACAACAAAAACTGTGAACTAATCATGGGAAAGAATGGCGTAGGAAACATAAATGAAAATGGAGAACTCTTTGTAAGCTTTTGTGATTTGAATGACCTGGTCACCGGAGGGACTATCTTCCCACATAAAGAAATGCACAAGACCACATGGAACTCCCCAGATGGGCACACACAAAATCAGATAGACCACTTCACTATAGAAAGAAAATGGAGATGCTGCTTACAAGATGTTAGAGTAAAGAGAGAAGCTGACATAGCGTCAGACCACCACCTTCTCCTAACCTCACTGAAGATAAAATTGAGGGCGCACAATGAAATGCAGAAAGAGCAAGCCCGAAATATAATACCCAGAACCTTTTGAACAAAGACACAAGAGTTCAGTTCAGCCTAAAGTTGAGAAATAGATTTAAAGCACTGGAGAATCTTGAAGAGGAAAGTATAGATAATCATTGGTGCACAATTCAGGAATATATGTGAAGAAGTTTTTGGCAAAAGAAATAAACAATAGAAGGAATTCATTCATTCATTCATAACCCTCCACTCCCAAAGGAGCATAGGCCTTCAACAAACACATGCCAAGTCCTCCTGTCATGTGCCATCATCTCAAGTTCTTTCCACATTTTCCTCATCATTTTCACCTCTGTTTCCAGCTCTCTTCTCCATGTGCTTCTTGGTCTACCTCTGCCTCTCTTGCCCTCAGGGTTCCAGAACAAGGATGCCTTACAATGCTATCAACAGGTCTCCTCAGTGTGTGTCCAATCCATAGCCATCGTCTTCTTCTCATCTCTTGTTCCACTGGCACTTGTCTAGTTCTTGTCCCCAGTTCCACATTGGTAACCTTGTCATACCATTTTAATCCCTCTATTCTACGCAAGCGCCCATTTATGAAAGTCTGTAGCTTTTTGGTAGTTGTCTTTGTTGTTCTCCATGTCTCAGAGCCATACAATAGGACTGACTTCACATTTGAGTTGAAGATTCTTATTTTCATGTTGGATCCGATTTCTCTTGATCTCCATATATTTCCCAATGCAATGAAAGCTCCTCTTGCCTTTTGTATTCTTATTTTGATATCACTGTCTGTCCCTCCAACTTTGTCTATATTGCTGCCAAGATATGTGTACGATTCTTCATCTTGTATTGGTGCTTCTTCAAGTTCAACCCTGTTATCATTACCTGCATTTATTCTCATTATTTTTGTCTTTTCCCTGTGTATTTTCAGACCCAATTGCTGTGACCTCTCATCGAGTGTTTTCAATTTGTCCTGCATCTGATTACGGTTATGGGACAGAAGAGCCAAGTCATCAGCAAAATCCAGATCATCCAATTGCTTAGTCAGAGTCCACTGGATTCCATTTCTGTTGTGTGTTGTCGATGATCTCATAACCCAGTCTATTGCTAGTAAGAAAAGAAATGGAGACAAGAGGCATCCCTGTCGCACTCCTGTTCTTATCCCAAACGGTTTTGTAAGCTGTCATTCGTGAAGAACTCTGCATGTCATGTCTTCATATGTTTTCTTTATTAAATTAATGATCTTCAGGGGAACTCCTTAATGCCTTATCAATTTCCAAAGTGATTCTCTGTCTACACTGTCAAATACCTTTTCGTAGTCCACAAATCCGATGTATAGTGGTGAATTCCATTCCAGACTTTGTTCAACTATTATTCTCAAAGTGGCTATCTGGTCTGTACATGATCTGTTTTGTCGAAAACCTGCTTGTTCATCTCTCAGTTTCTTGTCTATGGACTCTTTTAATCTCCCAAGGATAATCCTGTTTAATACTTTTCCTGGCACTGATAGTAACATTATTCCTCTATAATTTGTGCACTCTTGTAAATTTCCCTTCTTAGGCAACTTAACCAGATATCCTTCCTTCCATTTTGCTGGTATCGCTTCCTTTTCCCAGACTTTACCAAGTAATTTATATAACATCTCTGTAGCCATGCTTTGATGGCCTCTGCTGGAATGCCATCAGGTCCAGACGCTTGTCCATCTCTTAGAAGCTTTATGGCTTTCTTTATTTCTTCCTTCGTTGGTCTTTCACTGTTAATTTGTAGCTCTTCTTCTGCTGGCTGGATGTCTGGGGGGTTTTGTGGAGCTGGTCTATTGAGAAGGTCCTCAAAATATTCTGTCCACCTCTTCATTTGCTCTTGTATATTGCTGAGCAGTTTTCCATTCTTGTCTTTTATGAGGCAACTTGTTTGCTTGTATTTCCCTGTTAGCTTCTATGTGCTGCTATACAGTTCTCTCATATTTCCTTTGGCTGCAGCATCTTCTGCCTCTCTTGCCAACTCCTCAGTATACTTCCTCTTGTCTCTTTTGATACTTCTTTTTACTTCTTTGTTTGCTTCTGTGTACACTTCTTGAGCCTTGGCTTTGGAACTTCTGGTTTTGCTTGTGTTTAAATCTGCTTTCTTGTTTTTTTCTGTCTTTTATCTTATTGATGGTTTCTGTTGTTATCCATGCTTTTTGTTGTTGTTCCCTTTTCCCCAGTATGTCTTCACATGTCTCATTCCATACAGTTTTGACCTGCTGCCAATAGTCTTCTGTATTCTCTACATCTTCCAGCTGTTGGAGCACTTGGAATTTGTTGGATACTGTGACCGCAAATTTGTCTCTTGTTTCTTGATTTCTTCAGATTTCTTCAAATAGAAGGAATGGCTCACAGAAAACACATGGAACCTCATAAGAGAAAAAAGAGACATCAAACAACAAGTAAACTACTGTAAAGATGCAGAACAGAAAGCACAACTGCTCACAATATATTGGGAGCTAAACATGACAGTGAAAAAAGAATGCCAGGCAAGATAAAAGAGAATTTATTGAAAAACTAACAGAGGACGCTGAGATTGCGACAAAAAAAGGAGATTTGAAAACATTATATAATATCACTAGAACTTTATCTAAGAAACAGCTAAACTACAATACAACAGTGAAGAGCAGAGAAGGACAAAACATTAACAATGAAGAGAAACAAAGGGCCAGATGGGCTGAATATTTTAAGGAAATCCTAAACCAAAACCAACCAATACAGCAACCCATCATAGAACCAGCAGAAGAGCCACTACAGTGCAACATGAACCCACCCACTAAACAGATATCTCGGGGAATAAAACAGCTTAAAAAATGGGAAGGCTGCTGGGCCAGATGGAATACCACTAGAAGCCCTGAAGGCAGATGTACTATACACTACAGAGTTGCTACACCAAGAAAATCTGGGGAAAAGAGGCCATCCCAAAGAGCTGGAAGGAAGGCCACATTATCAAGCTGCCAAAGAAAGGAAACTTGACTGTATGTGGCAACTGGAGGGGTATAACACTGCTAGCAGTGGCTGGAAAAATTTTGACCAGAGTTTTGTTGGACCGTATCAAGAAAGCGGTGGATGACACATTCAGAGAAGAACAGGCAGGATTTCATGCAGAAAGATCATGTACAGACCAGATAGCAAAACTCAGAATCATCATAGAACAATCAAACGAATGGCAGACCCCCTTATATACATTTTGTGGACTTCAAAAAAGCTTTCGATAGTATAGACCGTACGGTGATGTGGAAAATCCTGAGACATATGGAATCCCAGAGAAATTCATTAAAATCATCCAAGATTTCTACCAGGAGGCCTTGTGCAAAGTACTGCACAAAGGAAAACTATCAGAGCCCTTCACAGTACACAGCGGAGTCTGCTATCACCAACAATTTTTCTCATGGTCATAGACTGGGTTATGAGACAAACAACAAGGAGAGAAAACAGGAATACATGGGACATTCAACAAACAGCTGGAGGATCTTGACTTTGCAGATGATTTGTGCCTTCTATCACATATGCAGGAGAAAACAAATAGAAAAGTGACAGAAGCAACAAAGATGGGACTACACATAAATGTAAATAAAACAAAGGAAATGAGGATAAATAATAGGCAGATGGACTCGATGACGATCAATGGTCAAGTTATTGAAGAAGTAGAAAGCTTTACATATCTGAGGAGTAACATTGACAAAGGAGGGGGAACCGATTGTGTCGTCTGCTCAAAATAAAAAAAGCCAGATGCGCTTTTAATGCCCTTCGACCAATATGGAACTCCTCAGATATATACAGAGAGAACAAAATCAGAATCTTTAACTCAAATGTAAAGTCAGTATGGCTCAGAGACATGGCATCTCTCAAAGAGTATCACCTCCAAACTACAGATATTTGTAAATAGATGTCTCCGACGGATCTTCCGTATAAGATGGCCAGATGTAATAATAAATGTAGAGCTAAGGAAAAGATGCGGACAACAGCCAGTACAAATGGAAATTAAGGTAAGAAGGTGGGTTTGGATAGAACATACACTCAGAAGAGAACAATCAAGCATAGCCAGAGGTGCCCTTGACTGGAACCCACAAGGGAAAAGAAGAGTGGGGAGGCTAAGGAAATTGGAATGACTTGGGCACAGCTGAAAAAGACAGCCCAGAATAGAAATCGATGGAGAGCACCTGTTTCAGTCCTATGTTCCATGAGGAACGGAAAGGAATGATGATGATGATGATCTTGTCTCTTGAGTGTCTGATTGGCACAGTGGTTAGAGTACTTTCTTCTCGTGGCAAAGCTGCTGCGTTCTGGGATTAAAACCATGTAGTATCACACTCCAATCTGCCCAGCTGTAAATGGGTATCTGACTCTGCTGTTGAGTTGGGAAAGACAAAAGTAAGTAAGGGAATAGGTCGGCCCCATCTCATAAAGCTGGACCTAGTATAGTGGAGTCTCCACTATAGTAGTATCTGCTATGGGACTACCCTTTTTTCCCCACTTGCCTCATAGAATCTCCGAGGTTTGTGACACAGCCAAATTTTGTTGTTCTTCTTGTCTTTTCTCTTATCTTTTCTTTTCTCTTTCTTGTACAACATGTACAGCGTTTGTAGCACAGTATTACTTTGCAATTCTTTTTTTCTTTTCCCTGTTTCTTTTGCATGAAAAAATATTAACAGTGCTCCTCATTTGGATCTGACTTATTCTTTTACTCAGTTTAGTCATTTGTCTATTCTGCACTGATAGAAGCTGCCAGAATTATATTTGCAATATGTTCAGTATAATTTATGAATCTACAATCATTGTCCTTCAGTTACTTGTATGATAGCAGTTATATGTTGATAATTAAGCTTGTAAGTAAGGGCTAGTTCTAGGTCTCAACGACAGACATCTTTGTACCATGAGTAAAGAGTTCAGATGTAGCACCATTGTACCATGAATAAGGAGCTCAAATATAGCACCACAGTACCATGAGTAACATGTATGCAGGCCACCAAGAACCACTTTTGTTAGTAGTGAAACGTCGAAAGCTTGCCTGGTTTGGGCATGTAACTCATCATGACTCCCTTTCGAAAATGATCCTTCCGGGAACAGTCGAAGGTAAACGGAGAAGAGGAAGGCAAAGAAAATCCTGGGCTGATAACATCAAAGAATGGGCAGGGCATGGTTTTTCCACACTTGTACGCATTGCTGAGGATAGAGAGCAGTGGAGGACCTTGTCTGCTGATGCTTCCACCATGGCACCCCAACGACCCATGACGAGTTACGGGTTGAGATGATGACCATGAGTAAAGAGTTCAGATATAGCACCATTGTACCATGAATAAACAGTTTGGATACAGCACCATTGAACCATGAGTAAATAGTTTAGATATAGCACAATGTTACCATTACCAGGGAGCCATGGTAGTGCAGGGGTTAGTGCACTGGCTTCCTAGCTCGGTGGTCCATGGTTCAATCCCCAGTTGAGGTGGGATTTTTTAGGCCGCAAAACAGCTCCGGGGTTGACCCAGCCTCATGAATTGGGTACCAGAGCAACTCTGGGAAGGTTTAGGCAGCCGGCGTGATGTTGACCACATCACCCCTAGTGTGCCGATGGTCAAGAAAATATGGGCCTAACACCATATACCCAATATGCCTCAATGGGCGTGTAACGGAATCTTTTTTTCTTTTTACATTGTTACCATGAATAAACAGTTCAGATATAGCACCATTGCTGTTTTGTTACCAAAGCTTTTTTTTTCCCCTCCCTGTACAGAGGTAGACCAGTGCCTTGTTTCTATTGTAACATGGTCAAGACAACATTCCCCATCATGTGTAAATCAAGCATCAGTCCTGCTATCCTCATTAATTGAGTATATTTCTCTGAGAAAACTTCAGAAAACACCCCTGACCACAATCACTTTACCTCAGGATTTGTCTGACAGTGATGCTGAGTCAAGTGAATCTGGGGGAGGGCATGAGTCCGTAGGTCAGGATGTTCCTCTGTTAGGTAAAGTTCGTAATTTTATTCTGGACAGACATCCTAATGATAGTAGTGCCAGCAAAGGTATTCCTTCTGAAAAAATGAAGACAGAGCTGGAGAAGTATTCATCCATTTTGAAGTACAGGTGTAAAAATGGGGCACCTTCCACATCAGCTAGTGCAAATGGTGTTGGAGCTGCCTCAGCAGCATCATCGGAATTCCAGCCCAGAGGTAATGGTTTCACTCCCCTCTTCAGCACCAAGGGTCAGGGTGGTGAAAGAACCAAATCTGCTATTCGGAGATCAGTGAGCGACATCAGTACGTTTGGACAGAGTAACATAACAAATCGAGAAAATGAACCAAAGAGAATGGAAGGTGATGGTGATTCTAATGCTGGAGGAGTTTCAGAACATAGACAAGTCAGTCATTTTGACAGTAGAGAAAATATATCAGATGCAGGTAAGTGAAAATTGTATGTCCTTAATTTCATTGTTTTTGTAGTTTCTGGGTTCTTTTTCTGTAGTAGGTGGGTAGTTTTGTCCATAGCTACATGCCTAGCGCAGTTAAGTGTGTAGTCCGCCCATAAGTTCACACTTACTGCAGTTCTAGCACAGTATGCCTGTTATCAGTATCCTTGCTGCATTAAATGACAGAGGATTTTAGCTTACAATCAGCAAAATATCAGAATTGAAATTACCATATATACTCAAGTATAAGTTGATCTGACTACAAGTCAACCCCTAGACTTTAGGACTTAAAAAGCTTCCACAATGAATGACTTTGCCTTTAGTACCTTAGGCATTAAATACTGTTACTTGGCTTGTAGTCCTCCATTTTAATCTAAAGGTGGTGTCTGATTGAAATAGCATTTTTATACAAAACACCGTCAAGAAATATGCATTGATTTGTACACCCACAGACCTGGAAATTGCTCGATTCAAGACCATGAACAGCCATTGTGCATCAGAACTTCTGGCAGAGGTAAGGTGGCATGTCTACATGCATAATATTCATTAGTAATCAGAGTTGTTTGTGATCTGGATTGGATACACTATGAGAAAGTTTGTACCTCATCAAGCAGTTCCTCATGCAGAGAGGAAGGGACAAGAGAAAATGGCAGTTGAACAGGTCAAGTTAAAACACTGAGGTTGATATAAAGGGATGAGAGTAAGGTGGAGGGAATGCAGGTATCAGTGAAGAACTATACAGATTTAAGACCTCTAATCCTATGTCCTGAATTCCAGAACACTCCAAAATCAGAATGTATTCCATGATGGTTAAAATTAGTGCTGATTAATTCCCATTTGCTGCTTTGTTTTCATATTTCTGCTACATTTTTAAAATAATTTTAGTCATGAGATCTTGTAGTGTGAATGTTTGTGTGCATGCTTGTGCTGGATATTTGGTTTTTATTTTTGCACATACAATATCCCAAGACAGTATCTCAGAAGGTTCATATAATGTGTAGATGTAGGTAGAATATATGGTTATAAGATTTATCTTGTTGATGCAACATTTTTTTAAAATATTTATTTCATGTGAGCATATAGTTAATAAAAATCGTCCTCATTACACTTCAGACCTTGCAAGCATCAAACATAAACTTGGAACTGCCACCAGATAAGCAGGCAGAATCCTCTGGAGGCTGGATGTAAGTTTTTCATTGATTCTGACCTCTCCTTGTTGCCATTCTATGTACATCTGAGCATTAACCATGTAATGTTTGTCAGAGTCTTTCTCTAGCCAGTCCAATTTAATCTATCAAAGGCTTGATGATTTATTGTCTTTTAAAATGGTTATTCTTCTTCATCTACTTTGACAGTTAGCTCTTTGTGGCACATTAACTCTTTCTGTCTTACCTCTGTTCTAGAAATTCTAGAACTAGGACTGCCTTGCTGCGCAAGCAAGTTATCAGTGTCTGCCCAGATTGTCTTCTATTTTGTTGACAGCTCTTGCTTTTATCACTTTGATAATGTGGTTTTGATCATACTACTTTCTTTGGTCTAGTTTTATTTTAGCAGATAATTGTTCACGTACAAAAGCACCACTCTTATATATTGAATATATTGTGATGACTCATTGCCTGATTTAGCCATTATAATTCATCATGATAGCATTCACTACTAACTACTCATCTGTTTCAGTCTTGACTGTTCTAGGCTATGTTTGTAATAAACATGACCATATATTATGTGTTTATAATCTTGACCGTCCTTATTTTCCATCTTGATCACTCATATTTTATCTTGTATTGCCCTCTGTTCGTCTTTCTCATTATTCTCTGAATACTCTTTCTGTATTATTTCTTGTCATAATCTTGTTCAGTTATTTATGTTTCAAATTCCCAACCACTCTTTAGTATAGTTTGAACAGTCTGCTTGTCATCATCATTAGTTTGAAAGTCTTAACTCTTATCATCATCCAAGCCATTTTTGTGTGTGTGTCTGTTATAGCCTGAATCTGTCATTGAAGCCTCATTTTTTTTTTTTAATCTGTTAGTCTGAAAAGTCTTCTGTTATCACATTTCAAGCCATTTTAATTTGTCTGTTATAGCCTGTTGCCATCATAGTCCAAGCCATTATTTGTTTGTCTTAACAGTCTGCCTGTCATCATAGTCCAAGCCATTTTTTGTTGGTCTGCTTAGTCTCAAGAGTTTACTTATCATTACAATCCAGTGACGCAAAAGACTTGTGGTGTGCACTTTCTGCCTCATGTCCCAGGCCCACACCATTTCTCCTGTGTTCAGTTTCATCCTTTCCATTCCCTTCTACCTTTCACCTTCCACTGAGGAAGTAAACCCATCAACATACAGACTTTTGGAAACAATCATTTTAAAAACAAAAGAAACAAACAACCTTATGAAATGATAAATAAATTCAAACTGTGAAATTGGTTTGATTATTTAGATATATTATATGTCACCTAATATTATTTTAATGGTTTTTTTTTTTTTTTTGCTTTCTGTTTACGTTAAAGACATGATTTCTCTTTCATTTGCATTGGATGTATTTGCCCCCTTCTCATTTCCAAGGGAAACAATCAGACAAAAAAAATCACTAATTATGTGCAATTATATTACATTTGCTGTCTGATTTTCCACCGTTTGTTTTAAAAATATAATAAGTGTACAACTGTCTGTTTTTATATCTGATTTTAAGATATAATGTAAATGACTCTTATTTTCATATTCCTTTGAGTCGGCTAATATTAAGCATGCATATAATCATAAAATAATCTAAAGAGCAGTGTGAAATTTTGCATGGTAAGGACGTACAAAGGAGATTATATTGTATGATGACAGTTAGTGAAATCATAAAATGTGTTTGATGAAATGCAAGGAGAGTTGTAAAATCCGAAGAGATGCCAGGACATGTGTGAAATGCTAGAGGGGTTGGTTGAAATAATGAGGTGAAGAGACAGGCAGACAGTTTTCAACACTGTAAGAAAAGGGACATACAAGATTGTTGAACATTTCTAGAAGGACTGGGGACAAAGAAATGTGGATCTTTTCTAGGCATCCTGCAGAGACACATAATGGACACTATGTGGATGAAACAAAGATAGTAAGTCTTGTTCAGTTTACGGTTACGTTCAGTCATGATTTTGCAATGGATTTCCTACTTTGACATTTTTATTACTGCATGTCCATGTTTTATGTTAAAATGCATTTATTTTGTTTACTGCAACCATTATAGTTTTTTATGCCTGTATTATTTCAGTAGCTGTTTTGGTCACAATGTTTTTGTTTTTGTTTGTTTGTTAATTTTTTAGTGGAATTAATTGTTCTTTCAGATTTTCATCCTTTGACAAAAACATTGTTGTCTTAAAGAAATTGCAAAGGCCTGGATCCACTGTTCAGAGGTAATGTATGTCAGCAACAGTTCACATGCAATATTAAAAAATCATTCAAAAGGAAAAAGACATTGTTTCCTATAGCCTTTTGTATTTTTATTTTGATAATCACTGTGCAGAATTACCTAGATACACCCATATAAATCGTGTGCACTCCTTCTGTACCTGTTATATTTGCTGTTTGCCTGTGTACGTCACAACCACCTTCATTACATAATATAATAACACTCGTGTGTGTCATTTATTTTTATCTGATCAGCTACATAGGCAAGGGATTCATACTGGCCCCACCAAAGACAGTGTGGGATGCAGTGAGAAATCCTCGCACCCGTTTCACATATGATGATACGCTCAAGGTAGGTTTGGTTTTTAAGAACTATTTTCATTGCACACGGACAACTCCATCAGCGCTCCAATCTCCTCCCTTAGATCACGCAAGTAGGATCTCAGCACAGTGCACGAACTCTGTAGCACTGGATAGAATCCCAATGTGTGTATATAGGAATCACACATTCTATCAATATTTTTGTGGTGGGTAGGTCAAGGTGGATATGGATTGATTTATAGGAATGGTTACACAATGCCGTATAATCTATATCCAAAAGTACTCAACTTTTTAAATGGAGATCCACTTAGGACTTGAGAGGTACATTAAATACATCAGTTTATTTGGTAGATCTACTGTTTCTACAAATAACGAAAATAACCGACATGGCACACCAAATGCTGGAGGCAGTCATAAAGAGCTGCTTAGAGAGTATTCTTAACATAATGTGGCAGGATAGAATCAGAAATGGAATATCTGGAGGTGGGCAAAGCAGAAACCTATAGATCTACAAACTGTGCATGCTGCAGAAACCAAAGTATAATAACAGTGTGACAATGGCTGACTTAAAAAATGTAAGTTTTATCTTGTTTTGGCGATGCATGCTCCGTTCAACCTAGACACAAGGTCCGTTGGTTATATTAGAGCGCATCCAGATATAAAAGACCTTGTGGTCTGGGACTAAGAGAAGACCTTAGATATATAGAAGATAGTAACGCCTGAATGGGGAAGGTGAGGGGAGACTTTTCCAAGTGTAATGTCTGCTAGTGTATACTATCAACTGTCCTTGACTTCCTGTCTTCAATGCTGAGTGGATGGGTCAGGCATGTATACAGCCAGGAACAATCAGCATTCATATCCTTCAACATTTGCTGAGGGAGACAGAACTTTTGGGTGTGCCTGGAGCACAGTGATGTCAATTCTAAACCACAATAACAATGTTGTTTATAAAAATCCCCATGGCAAGATGTTAAACTGTCTTCTGTCCATTATCCATTTGTGTCCTATAATTTCTATCTCTCTCACAATGTATTCTACATTTCCTCTTCTTGTAAAATGCCCAAAAAGTATCTGCTGCTGCTTTCTGATGTTTATAATAAGCTGCCTTTGTCCATTGTCTTCTTTCAGGAGATCCTAATCTTTTTAGCTGCCTGTGGTATTTTTAGCATGTAAAGCTATTTCCTTGTCATCTCCAGGATCATTTTGTTTATTGATTGTCCATATGACAGGATAGGTTGCATGTACCACTGAAGAACCAACAGCTCCAGAACACATGCAGATTCTTCATCTGGGCACACAGAGAGACGATTTCAGCATCCCTAGTTACACAACCATACCCTTCTGTCCTGGATCTATAATCAGTGCTTGTTTTATCCCACATGGGTTTGATATAGGCTTTGATTAAAACTATGATTTACTACAGCAAATACATCCTTTGCCTGATTTTTTTTTTTCACGTTATGAGTGTAGATTGATTTGCACCTTCCATCTCTGCTGTTTTCATATCTCCTGTCCATGGCAAAGACTTAGTAGTGGTAACGTAGGCTGTATTTTTCCTTTGTTGTAGTGCGACTTTTCCGGTTACGGCAGCTTTTTTAAGCTTATTGTTTTACATAGTCTTCCTCCAGTGCTCCTCATATCTTCATTACGTGTGAAAGTAAAGATGTGCTCACAGGACACTTTTCATTAGCTGGAATGTTTTTGCTGGGGCTATTATGTTATTTATTTCTGATTTTGATCTTCCCTCTGAAGCTACTAGTTTACCCAGATATTTCAGTTTATGGATTTTTTTTCATTAGTAGCCTGTCCTTTTACCAGGAGCCACCACTGATGGTGGATGGTGGAAGCTTTTAGGTATAGAGGTTATCTGTGAATACTGATCAGTCGGCTACAGACCAAATCTAGTGGTTGTCACTGATGTCGATGTGAGGGGCATCTGTCTGTGTAAAATGTCTCTAAAGCTTAATGATGTGACAACCAGCTAGAAGGAAGCAACATAACCTTCCTCTTACCACTGTCTTATTGGTAAAACGTTCTGCAGACAATTGTGGAGTGTAAAGTGTACTAAACAATGGAAGGCAAGGGGAAACCACCTTGTGTAGCCACATGGAGGGATACAGAAAATAAATCATAAGGGTGATACACGTATTGAGAGCTTTTTTTAAGTGCATAGATTGACACAGAAATCTGTAAGGAAGCTAAGTATTAGAATTATCAGGTGATCTTTTTTGTAATATCTGTTATTAAACTGTAGCTGGAGTCTTAAGTACTTAAGATTTTTTTCTTTTTTAAATTTGCTGCTTGGTGGAGGTGCCATTGTCAGACTAGGCATTATTAACTCATCAGTTCTAACGATGAGTATCCCTTTCAGTCATCACTGACCATATGAATGCGCCCCCAAGACAGTGTCTCGGCCGACGCGAGGTTGTGCGCTTGGGTAGAGAGGTCAAGCTGTTACCCATGCAGCATGACCAACGAAACTGGTGAATCAAGAGGAACAGCGTAGCCGATACAATCTGACACCAGAACATATATATATGTGCAATACCTCATGTTCTTATACACTATTGGAGCTTTAATTACTGTGGCTGCTGGCACTAGACTTGTCTTCCAATAGATCCTCACATTCCCTATTAGTGGGTGAACAATCCAACGCTTGGCAAATTCTACTTCGCAATGATAGGAAGAGCCAACATCGAAGGATCAAAAAGCAAATATCTTATCATTCTCTGATATGTTAAATTATTCATACTTTTACTATGATATTTATAATTGCTGGATGTGTTCAGTAAGAAAGCAGTATGGTTTCCTACAATAAAATATGGATGTGTTTTACAGCTAGTTTCTTGTTATTTTTTAGACTGTTTAAAACATTCACACAAGTACACGATTGGGTTTATTGTTTCCTGACAGTATTTTGCAATGTTTCATCTTATTTATTGTAGTTGCTTTCTTTATTTTTCTCTGCAGAAAGTGGATATTATAGCAACGATTGACAATACTCTCAAGATTGGTAAGCCAATACTGTAAAGTAATGTGAGTGTTTCTTCTTCTTCTTTGTACACTCTCAGATGTCTACTTGAATTGCTTTCAAAGAAAGCAGTAGTCAGCTTGAGGCTATTTGCATCTCCGTCGAGCTTTTCTACAAATGGTACTGGTGTCAGCCATAAGCACTTTCTCTGTTCCCCAAATGTTGGGCATCTTTGAAGGAGATGTTCAACAGTCATTTTATCATTGCCACAGTTACTCATCGGTAGTTCCTATCTTTAGCTTGTTGAAGAGATGGTTTCCCAATCTGTTGTGGCCCGTGCAGAGTCTGAAGATTACCAATTGAGCTGGTAGCATGCATCATTTTGTGTGTGACCTGGATGCTCTGCATCCCATTTGTTTCTGTATCTGATTCTGACAAAACGCTGTTAATATGTGTGAAATAAAGTAAATATGATAAAAAGTTAATTTTTTCACTTGGAGTCATTGGGGAGGCAAAGTAAAAGAATACTGCTCCTTGAGCATGTCATAAAGTGTAACTAATGTGAGGTTGGGCATTGGACTGGCAACCTCATCATGTAAAATGTATTGCTACAGAAATACTCCTGCAAGAGCATGTACTTTGATGTAGCAGCAACATAGATAACGGTCAATGATTGGACAGCTATATTTTTAAAAAAAAGAAACAGGAAGCCAGAGGGTCTTTCAGGGAAAGTAAAAGAAGATCATGTCCAGCATAAGAATCTTCAGTTCATATGTCAAGTCATTTCATATGTCAAGTCAGTTCATATATCAAGTCAGTTCTAATGTATGGCTTGCACAGGTACTTGCATGGAATAGAAGAAGTACAATGATGATCACTCGTGCAAACCTGATGGAACGAATCAAACAAATAGCAGTGAAGCATAAGGTGAGAAAAATGGATAGGGCACACTTTGAGGAAAATAGCCAGTATCTTCACAAGGCAATCCTCATTCTGAAATCCACAGGGTAATAGAAATAGAGGGAGACCAAAAAACACTAGGATGCAAGAACTGGAGACAGCATTTAATGCAAGAACTGGAGACAGCATTTAAAACAAGAACTGGAGACAGCATTTAAAAGGATAAAGAAAGAGTGGAAAGAACCTGGACAGATGATGCAGGCCAGGAGAGCTTCTTATGGTCTAATTTAAGGCCTGTGTTCCACAGGAAGCTGACAAGCAAAGAAGAGAAAAAAGGAATGAATGTTAAAATAAGCTTTTCTCAGAACAGTTTGGTCAAGGCAGAACTGTAGTGTTCTGTTTCACATTCTCAAACAAAATATGCCAGTCTTCTGAACGTTTTGAACACATGAGGTTTTTCCATGCATACAGTTTTTTAACGTAGAATTTTAGTGCAGGAGTAGGTCAAGATGTGTACAAAAATGGTTGGGAAATCAGAGGTGACACAAATATGTGTGAATCATTACAATGAAGATCATCTCAGGAATTTTGAGAATTAATTAAATGCAAACAGTGCAGTCCCCTGGGTATTCTACAACAGAGGAGATGGATCCCGATGTCCCACTTTCTTGAAGAACGAAACAGACGAAAATTTATCTATGTGACTCTGAGAAAAAAATGAGCCTGTGTCAGTACTGTAGTTTGTTGCAGTATTAACACATGCAACAGGAGGACTTGGCATAAGTTTGTTGAAGGCCTGTGCTTCTTGGGGAGCTGAAGGGCAATGATTGATTGATTGATTGATTGGATTGATTGATTACCAAAGTTGAGGATATCAAGAAGACTGAATGGATTGATTGATTACCACAGTTGAGGATATCAAGAAGACAGAATTGATTGATTGATTACCACAGTTGATGATATCAAGAAGACAGAATGGATTGATTGATTACCACAGTTGAGGATATCAAGAAGACAGAACTTCAGTAGTCACTGTGATTCCTGTATTGCACATAATTAAAACATATCTTGAACTGATGGCACGTGACAGGAAGATTTGCATAAGTTTGTTGAAGCCCTATGCTCCTTGGGTAGCTGAAGGGTGGTGAAACTGTATGGGTAGTATGCCTGTAAGTTACCGTAAGCAGTAAGGAAAACTATTATGAGCCTTGTTATTCTCTTGAAGTTTGAACTGTATTTTCTACTGTGAATTTCAGTGGAAGCACTCTCCTGGTGAGATTTTTTTTTTCATTTCCAGTTTTAGACGTGAGAATATTTTAGTGCTTCACCTCTTAGTCATTATCATTATTAAACCTTCTGCTTCCCCCAGAGCATAGGCCTTCAACACATTCATGCCAAGTCCTCCTGTTCTCTGCCATCAGTTCAAGGTCATTACATGTCTTCTTTATACCTTTCATTTCTGTCTCCATTTCTCTTAACCATGTATTTTTCTGTCTTCTTCTCCCTCTTATCCTGGGGGTTCTAGTACAAAGACTGCCTTGTAAATTTATCAGCAGATCTCCTCACTGTCTGTCCTGTGCATTACCGGGGTCTTTTAATTTCTTGTTCCTCTGGTATGTGTCTGGTTCTTGTTATCAGCTCCACATTTGCAATTGTGTCATACCATTTTAATCCTTCTATTCAATGTAAGCATCCATTTATGAAAGTCTGTAACTTCTCGGTTGTTGTTTGTGTTGTTCTCCAAGTTTCAGAGCCATATAATAGGACAGGCTTGACATTTGATGAATTCTGATTTTTGTGTGTGCTGGGCTGTGAGTACTCAACTCATTTTTTGTGGTGTCTCCTAGTGTACTTTTACCATGAGAGCCAGCAGTTTTTGATGAAGGAGAGCTGTGATATGTGTGTCTTACACGGAGAGAGACAGGATGGTCAGAAATATATACTCACCTACTCAAGCATTGAACATGACAAGTGTCCAGTCAACCCAAACATTACCAGAGCAAAGGTAAATACAACAGATAATACTCATCTTTTTACTTGTTGCATTTAGATATCATTCATCATCATCATTTCCCTTTGTGCTGCCTATATGGACATGGGGCCACAACAGCGGCCGGCTCCGCTGTAGGAATCCTGCACCAGAGCATTTGTGCTCTGTTGCAGCAGTTGTTTCTATAGCAAGTCTTTTAAAATGTTGATGTTGCCAATCGTGTATGCAACCTCATATAAGTTGCCTCATATGACGTGCCCGAGAAAGCACTATTTCTGTTCTTACTTTGTCTCCTCAGTCTCTCTCTCACATACACACACAAGCACACACATGCACACAACACTTTCACCCCTGCTGGTTTCTCACTGAATGTAATTAAACGTTAATGTTATTATGTCTTTGAAACCACCGCTGATAACGGCGCTAAGTCTAAATGTTATATAATCTCTGTTTACACCCACTGTTGCGAGTGTAGTGGTTTGGTCTATATCATCGCCACACAGGCTAATTTAATATATGTGTGCTGCTGTCCTGTCACTGTGTCTGGAATGTTGACCTGGGTGTGTGTTGATATGTTCGCACACCACAGTGCGTACGTAAGAGTACATGCAGGAGTCAAAAAGGGTTGCAAACGACTGGAACAGTTCGCTACTGTTTATTACGTTGCAACACAGACACGATGACATAAATGACACACATTCGACAGCAAAACACGAATCATATAATTTCCACATTGCATTAAATATATATAATACGGCCTGTCCACATCCTGGCCTAAACAGTACTTCAATACTCAATAAAGCCTGCACCACACGGCAGCTATAATAATGTTCATATGGCCTAAACAGTACTTCAATACTCAATAAAGCCTGCATCACACGGCAGCTCTAATAATCTTCATATGGCCTAAACAGTACTCCAATACTCACTAAAGCCTGCATCACACGGCAGCTATAATAATCTTCATATGGCCTAAACAAATCTTCAATACTCAATAAAGCCTGCACCACACGGCAGCTATAATAATCTTCATATGGCCTAAACAGTACTTCATTACTCCATAAAGCCTGCAACACACGGCAGCTATAATAATCTTCATATGGCCTAAACAGTACTTCATTACTCCATAAAGCCTGCAACACACGGCAGCTATAATAATCTTCATATGGCCTAAACAGTACTTCATTACTCCATAAAGCCGGCAACACACGGCAGCTATAATAATCTTCATATGGCCTAAACAGTACTTCATTACTCCATAAAGCCTGCAACACACGGCAGCTATAATAATCTTCATATGGCCTAAACAGTACTGCATTACTCAATAAAGCCTGCAACACACGGCAGCTATAATAATCTTCATATGGCCTAAACAGTCTTCACTGCAGTTTATCAAATAGGCTGTACACACAGCGAAATATATAAGTCGACATTTTCTCAAATCCTACGTAGGCATACATTATCCAAACACACTGGGACTCGACCTACACGGTCCACGCCCAAAACACAACTCCCCAAATCACACACTAGTCCCACCAAAAAACCCGTCACGAGATTCGGTTGTCTTGAACACCGTTCTCGATAACACATGCAGACTAGCGAGCTATTCACATAACTCAAAACAGTACAGAATAAATACATTAAACAGCGTTCACACGCTTATCTGTACTCTGTCACCCGAAAAATAGGAAAAGATAATTCTATCCTAAAGTCAAACAAGTATCCGCTTAATCAAGCGTTGCAACTCGAAATTTAATATGTTCAAAACACCATTCTAAAGATTACTTCCCCTTCCATAAATTCCACTTGCAACAGTTACCACCCGCTCCGGGAAAAAAAAAAATGATTCTATCATTTTTTTTGAAAAAATTAACTCCCAAAAACGAAAAATTTAGAAGACAATTAAGCTCTAATGTATGCCTACAAAAATATCTTATTTTAAATCAAATTATATCTACAACAAATATCAGCATTAAAGTGTAAAGTAGCAATTAAAGCATACAGCATAATCAGCTAAGTATAAAAAGTAATTAGCTAAATATACAAATATGATCATTTCAGTTCCAAAATTAAGTTACGTATATTTAGTACAAACCAAACCGAAAACAACCAATCGAAAGAGAAAACACAAGATCAATCAAAAGAAGAATGATCTGTAAAAAAGGAAAGTAAGAACTCAACAATACCATATACTCATAACTAAGTTGGACAATTACATGTAAAATAAATACAACTGTCAAAAGTAGATATGTTATATCAAGTCATATAACCACTCCAACAATACAAAGAATAGAGGTATAAGTGTTGAAAGAAGACAAAGTATACAAATAGAATCAAGTAAAACGAAGATGAGGTACGAAAGTATAAACAAGATATGAAATCCATACCGAAAAGACAACAGAAAAGAAGGAATGAAATGAAGAATAGTTACCAAAGACAGATAGAAAGCAAAGGCACGAACGCAAAGAAAGTCAATAACAGTATATACTAATAACTGTTTTGATCAGATAACCTATTCAAAAAAAAATATATAAACATGATCGAAAGGCACAACACAAAATATCAAAGTATATCTATACTAATACCATCAAAAAAAATAATTTATAACTAAACAAAAGCTAATAAGTAATTTAACTAAGTTATAAGAGTTATACAAAACTAACATAAATAAATTATAGGCATCGAACAAACAAGTAATAGCATTACTATAACTAATACGACCAACGCACAATCAAGCGCTAAAAATAAAAAATACATCATAATAAAAAACAACTTTTTACAAGAACTAATCAAACTACATATCAATGATATCACGAAGTCAAATGCTGGGCACACACAACAAAAAAATTACAATGCCAAAAAAAAAAAAAAAAATCATTTTTTTCAACAGTACCGTACAAACATATTTTTTTTTCTCGATAAGTTACATAAAAACAGTATTTAATTTTTAAGTAATTCAGTAATACTTTAAGTAAAGCCTAATAATGAAATCAATATTTTAACAAAATGAGTGAAATATAAAACAAAAATCCTATCTCGAAGAAACCTTTAAATCAACACATGTAAATTTAATTTATCCTTTAAGTTCTTTCTGCTGACAATTACGTTCAGCTCCGTACAATGCTATTTAGGTATAACTCTATCTCTTACTCAAATCGATAAGATATACATTATAAATAAATCTACACTTTGTTGTTACTATGAAATATAAAAAAGGTTCTATAAAAATATCTACAAAAAAATAAGTTTTTTTTTTTAAAAAAATAATCTGCTAAGAAAATAATCTACATGTCTGACTGGCAAGAAAATCAAGTTCTGGAAAAATCGAAGTTTCACAAAAAGTTAACAAATCCAAATACAAGATCATGTATGATACATGCAAGCTATTTTCCAAAATTACATTTCACAACATACCAGATAATACACATCTTCTCTGTATGTTCTATATATTAATTAATCATGACATCAAAACATGAGAAAAATATAAATTAAGTGAATAACGAACACTCAGGATTATCTAAAAGTAACCACTACATCAACACAATAAATGAGTTTGTGCAATCTCATCATGTACAAAACTATCCTAAACAACACAGTTGCAAAAATTCTAAGTTGAACAGAGTAGTATAAAGGATAATAATTACATACTACACATTATCAACACAATAATATATAAATAGCATAAAAATGTATTAATACATCATCAAAATACAGACATATAAATAACAATAAAAAATTATGGCAATCCAAATGATGCATAGAAATAATCATTACAACAAAATTATATGTTATTTCAAAACAACAACATGTCATGTACTAATATAGAATACAAAAATATTTACTATCTTCACATAAAAAAAAAAAAAATCAGACGCGAAGTCTCCCACTCTCTTGTAAACATGCTTGACCTTCAGAAAGCAACACCTCAGATTTTAGTTTGACGCTGACAGGTTTCGGTTGACTACTCGAGCGAAAGTTGACTCACATTTCTGACCGTCAATATGTCACAGAAGCCTTGACCCTTATCGCAACGTAGCTTCTGTCAACAAATACAAATGAAAATTTCCATTTTACTCAATAGTGAAATTTAATGAAAAAAAAAAACGTAGAAATCACATTTACAATTACCCAGTACCGGCTTGTGTAAAAACCCGGTCTCTTCACGATGTCACTAGCTCTCTCTATCACATGTAGATATCATAGAATTCTTGGGGACAACATGACCGACCTTGAATGTCGCCGCTGTCTTACGCTGAAACAAAGTCTCACATTCACAACAACAAGTAGAGCAATCAATAGTATTCAAGCATCCACTGTTATTTTTACTCTGTTTACTTTGATTATAAATGACTCTGGGCTCATGTTGAACAAAATTAGCACAATTGCGCTTATTATTTGTTCTACGATCACAATACTTATTATTACCGTTGTCTTGTTTACAAAAAATGACTTTAGTCTTTTGTTTAGGAACATTACTCTGGTGATATAAAGCAACATTTGAAAAGCTATTATCTCTATCATACTTTCCAACATTCTTACAATCAAAACTTTGAGATTTGTTAAATTGTCTACAGTATCTACGAGAGGGAAAATTATTATTTTCTGATCTCCCTTGGTACTGTTTACTCTTGGGGTTATCTCTCTTTCTAGAACTGTTTTTCTTTTCCCTTATGGGAATATATTTACCAATAGTTTCAAACTGACTGTGCTGAGTTTGACAACTGCCAGAAACAATAGTATCTCTATTGTTCCGCATATGGGTTTCATCTTTGGAACAAGTAGTAATAGTCTCAACACCCGCTATTAATTTCTGAGTATTTCCAGTAGTAGACAAATATTTGCTCTTATGAGTCTTGACCTGAAATATATCACCTTTCTTTTCCTGACCAACGGAACTGCCTGTTACACTAGAATCTTTGTTGGTCTGACGCCAAGAATTATCACTGGAACTATCAGTAATATTAGAACTTTTAAAGTTGTATTTACCACGATAAGATCTGTCTTTACCATGAATGACATCTCTCTGAGCAAAAAGTATATGGGGCTGACTTTTCGCAACTTTCTGTCTATCATTGTGAACATTGACAGAAGAGCACCTTTTGTTTTTCAAAACCATATCTATTAAGCCAAATATTCTTTCCCTTGCTTCCGCAATTTCAATATCTTTAAGTGAAATCGTTTCACTTAACCTTTTATTTAACTCCTTAACAGCCAAAACTTTGTCGCTTTCTTCTGCTAGCAAATTTTCAATTTTAGCGACCTTCTCTTTCTCAGCCGTCAACTCCACTAAAGTCTCTTTCTCGTACTGTTCTTTATTTGCCCTCAACTGAGTCAACTCTATCTGAAGTGTTTCAGTCTGGACATCATCATTGTTTTTCATAATCTCATTACTCTTCTTGGGGGGTACAATATTCATCTCCCCAATTTGATCACTGAGCATCGCATTATCATTCATCACCTCATGAAGCATTTCTATGTAAGTCTTCTCACAGACATTTCTCTCAACCTTCAATTTCTCATACATCTCTTTCTGTTCTTGAAGTTCCCGCGTGAGATTACCTATCTGAGTTTCCAAGTCTTGGACTTTGCTTAAAGTTGAATTTAATGTAGCTTGTGCACTAGAAAGTTCTGAGTTTGATTCAAGTATCTCACTTTTAAGCTTATACACAGTTGCCTGTAGTTCGTTCTCTTTAGCAACACCTTCTAGGAAATTCTCTCTTTGCTGTAGAGCACTTTGTTTGTTTACTTTTGCTTGTTTCTCAATTCTCAATTCCCTTTCCTGCTCATCAGATGTATGGTTGTGGATTATTTTGAACATGCTTTGCATTATATGTCCGTGTTCAAGTTCAATATTCTGTTGCAAAAACACACGAAGGTGCCGTAGCAAATTCACCAAATCCTTAGCCATTATTGAATTACACAGAAGCTTAAAGTTATGTTCAGCAAATAACTCTAGAGATGCCGATACATTAACCAAAAAATCGTCCATGATCCATACTCCAAGTCGTGCACCTCTCAATCCCTTACCATCTCTACCTACCACCAATGCAGACTCCAACATAGGCCTTATATCTGTAGGGCACATATCACGATCCATGGTGATTCACTTACTTAATCAACTATATATAGTAATCACTTATAGTTATGACAAATTACTGTCGCAAAAGGTTTGACAATTACCCTTCCAGCTCACAAAGTTAACTATTTGTCAAGAAATGAGCTTATTCATCAATTCTGTATCACCAATTCCTTTTTATAGCACCTTTATCAAGTCACATCATTATCAGGAAAATCGACATATGTCAACAGCCATTAACACCTATGCATCAAATCTTAATCATATGTCAAATTAGACATAAACAACAATAATAACAAAATGAGCAATTAGGGAGGCCTAGCGACATATATGAAGTGACACAATTTACACAAGACACAATCACTTATCTTGTCAATGATCCCGCTTCTTTTCCGCCACGATACTGGATATCACATAGACTGCTAAAACCTCCACTGCGGGAAAGCACTGGAACTTGATTCGCTTGTCTTCAGGTAATTTCGTCAATATGATATGTGCTTAACAATGCACACGTTGACAGGAACCATAATACAGCACACACTGCCCCTCTTGACTCTTCTGTAGTCTGAAATGTACACGGCAACTCCGTGTATCATAACATCTTGAACTTGTGATGGTGATAACTGGCACAGGTAACTCGAATATTGCAGAAATCTGTGACAACCCGTACAAATGCTGGTACAAATACTGTCCAAGTCTAATTGAACTTCCTTGACCACTGCAGACGTTGTTGTAGTCTATAGGCACGAAATAGGACGTCAATTGCTACTGGTGTAAAGTTGCATACTACCAAATAAAGCGTGCGTTGTTTCTCAAATGCGCCACCCACGCAGATAATATTTAGGTCACAGTTCTGAAGTACACCAGATTCAAGCCACGCCTACATAAGGCTAATTATAACACAGTCAAGTGTTCTACACTCTTGTCACGTGAAAGTCATATGTATTATTTCCAACTTGTAGTGACTGATCCTCTAGATATGTTATGGTCTGGTGGACAAAATTTGCTTCATATTATCCTCTTGCTTCAAGTACATATCACTGTAGAGGTAACAATTTCTTAATCGTATACGCCACCCAGGCACATCTTAAATGATATCCAACGATACGAAAACTACGCCACTTAGGCTATCGACGCGAATAGTCGTAGATGTCAGATCCTGTTAACTGAAAACCACCAACTGATACCGAGTGGTTTCAGTATGAATGTTATTACTGGCCATAAATGTACTCGCATTCGCTAGCAAAGCACGAAATCATTATAACATAATTTCCCGGGCATTATATATATATAATACGGCCTGTCCCCATACTGGCCACCATAAATGTAACCGCTTATTTTAGCAGTAACCTCTTCTGTATTGGTTCCAACTTGACTGTAAACCATCAACTGATACAAACTAGATTTGCTGGTTTCTCACTGAATGTAATTAAACGTTAATGTTATTATGTCTTTGAAACCACCGCTGATAACGGCGCTAAGTCTAAATGTTATATAATCTCTGTTTACACCCACTGTTGCGAGTGTAGTGGTTTGGTCTATATCATCGCCACACAGGCTAATTTAATATATGTGTGCTGCTGTCCTGTCACTGTGTCTGGAATGTTGACCTGGGTGTGTGTTGATATGTTCGCACACCACAGTGCGTACGTAAGAGTACATGCAGGAGTCAAAAAGGGTTGCAAACGACTGGAACAGTTCGCTACTGTTTATTACGTTGCAACACAGACACGATGACATAAATGACACACATTCGACAGCAAAACACGAATCATATAATTTCCACATTGCATTAAATATATATAATACGGCCTGTCCACATCCTGGCCTAAACAGTACTTCAATACTCAATAAAGCCTGCACCACACGGCAGCTATAATAATGTTCATATGGCCTAAACAGTACTTCAATACTCAATAAAGCCTGCATCACACGGCAGCTCTAATAATCTTCATATGGCCTAAACAGTACTCCAATACTCACTAAAGCCTGCATCACACGGCAGCTATAATAATCTTCATATGGCCTAAACAAATCTTCAATACTCAATAAAGCCTGCACCACACGGCAGCTATAATAATCTTCATATGGCCTAAACAGTACTTCATTACTCCATAAAGCCTGCAACACACGGCAGCTATAATAATCTTCATATGGCCTAAACAGTACTTCATTACTCCATAAAGCCTGCAACACACGGCAGCTATAATAATCTTCATATGGCCTAAACAGTACTTCATTACTCCATAAAGCCTGCAACACACGGCAGCTATAATAATCTTCATATGGCCTAAACAGTACTTCATTACTCCATAAAGCCTGCAACACACGGCAGCTATAATAATCTTCATATGGCCTAAACAGTACTGCATTACTCAATAAAGCCTGCAACACACGGCAGCTATAATAATCTTCATATGGCCTAAACAGTCTTCACTGCAGTTTATCAAATAGGCTGTACACACAGCGAAATATATAAGTCGACATTTTCTCAAATCCTACGTAGGCATACATTATCCAAAAACACTGGGACTCGACCTACACGGTCCACGCCCAAAACACAACTCCCCAAAATCACACACTAGTCCCACCAAAAAACCCGTCACGAGATTCGGTTGTCTTGAACACCGTTCTCGATAACACATGCAGACTAGCGAGCTATTCACATAACTCAAAACAGTACAGAATAAATACATTAAACAGCGTTCACACGCTTATCTGTACTCTGTCACCCGAAAAATAGGAAAAGATAATTCTATCCTAAAGTCAAACAAGTATCCGCTTAATCAAGCGTTGCAACTCGAAATTTAATATGTTCAAAACACCATTCTAAAGATTACTTCCCCTTCCATAAATTCCACTTGCAACAGTCAAGTTCAACATACACAACACATTTTTTTAATGGTCAGTGAGAACTTTTTTTAGATACAGTAGCAAAGGCATGAAATTGCATCCATACATGTACTAGAAACAAATTCCATAAATTATGCAGTATGCCGTTCATTTTTACTGTACCACAGTTTATTCGAAAGAATTTTTGTGAGATATCATGCAAACAGAAGTTTAGACATCGTCACTGTACAAGTCCCTAAGGAGCATAAGCTTTTAACAGACTTGTATCAAGTCTTCCTATCCTGTGCCTCTTCTTTATTTTCTTCCTATACGGTCGTCTTCTCCATGTGTTCTTTGGTCTCCTTTGATGTCAGCTACGTTCTCATGTAGGGAGTGTCTTTTGTCAGTCATCATCTCATCTCAACCCATAACCCGTCATGGGTCGTAGGGGTGCCATGGTGGAAGCATCAGCAGACAGGGTCCTCCACTGCTCTCTATTCTCAGCAATGCGTATAATGTGGAGAAACCGTGTCCTGCCCATTCTTTGATGTTATCAGCCCAGGATTTTCTTTGCCTTCCTCTTCTCCGTTTACCTTCGACTGTTCCCTGGAGGATCGTTTTCGAAAGGGAGTCATGACGAGTTACATGCCCAAACCAGGCAAGCTTTCGACGTTTCACTATTGACAAAAGTGGTTCTTGATGGCCTGCATAGGTGTTTATCTTCTCTCTAACATAGACATTTGTTTTGTGCTCTTTATAGCAAATGCGCAAAATTCTTCTATAACATTTATGCTCGAAAGCCTGAATCCTTCGCTCCGTATCTGCAGTGAGTGTCCAGCCCTCACACCCATACAAGAGAATAGATAATACAAGTGATTTGTATAATTTGATCTTCACAGGAAAACTGATGTTACTTTTCCAGATCACATTCAACCTTGTCATGGCAGCTGAGGCCATCTCAAGTCTTGTCTTGATTTCTTTATTTGATCTTCCATCACTACATATAGTGGACCCGAGATATTTAAAGGTGTTAACTTCTTCTTTTGTCAGTGGTTACCCGCATATAGGCTTTTTCCTGGGCCATCGCATATCTGGATCTCTCTTACACTGGAGACTCCAGAATAAGGACTGCCTTGTAATGCAATCAGCAGGTTACCTCAATGTGTGTCCTATCTATCGCCAGTGTCCTCTTGTTCCACTGGCACTTGTCTGGTTTTTTAGCTGACCTATCCATGTTGTTTCTTGGAGTTTTTTTTTTTTAATTATTTGAAATTTTTACAGGATGGGGTAAGCGTCTGATTGACAGAGTGGTTAGAGCGCTGGTATCTGGCGGCAGAGGTGCCAGGTTCGATTCACGCTTCAGTCTACCCAGCTGTAAATGGGTGCCTGAGTGCATTTGAGTAAGGGAAGGAAAAGGCAGTGAGGAAGGAAACTGGTCACTCCCCTACCTCTCGATGCTGGATCTGGTAAAGTCTCTAACACTTCACTCCCCTGCTGCAGTATCTGCTATGGGTCTACCTTTACCTTTTACAGGTTGTGGTAACTGTCCCTACGCCCAGCCCTACTTAGTCACCTCTTACGATACACATCGCGCCCTGAAAACACACACACACATAGATATAATAATAAGTTTAGAAGATTGGATATAATATTTTACATTTTTTTCAGGTGTTACCTAGTGGTTGGATTATTGAGCCAGCCAAACAAGACAAAAAAGTGTATTCCATAGTGACTTATTTGATGCAGGTAAGGTCATTGGTTAAGTTTCATCTTTAGCACTGCTTATGACACAAATGATGTGCAGGGGTGGTTTAAAAGTCACTATTTTTAAATTGTTATAGCCTCACTAGTATCCATTGGATATACATGGAATAGCTGTCTACAGCTGTAGTATAACGATAAATACAGGGTGTTTATAAAGTCGCTGTGCAGTGAATTTGAAAAATATTTTAGAAATTACGTCACGAATGATGCAAATTTACGTCATGATATTCTGTGTTCCACAATCCCGTTTGCAGCATTACACAACAAGCCCCAATTGAAAACCACATTTCTGGTGACATAGTCTCGCCCGGGCGTAAATTTCACTGCACAGCGAATTTATAAACACCCTGTAGTTGCCATTTGAAAATACTTTTTTTTTCTTTTTTAAATTTATTTATTTCCAAGAAATAACATAAGATCTTTTGTTGTGGGTACGTTTCTAATTTTTAAATTTTGCCAGGGCATCGGCCTGATAGGCCTACTCTTTATGATTTCCAACTGCCCTGGGATTTTTAATGTCCGCAACTTGCACACAGGACCTCTTATTTTTTCGCCCTTATCTGAGAAGGCTAGGCATCTGATCTCACTACCCAGGAGACCAGGGGGAAGTATGACATCATTAGGACCACTGGTTCTGGAAAAAAAATTTCCATAAATTATTTTCCCTCAACTGGGAATTGAACCCGGTACCTCTAGAACATGAGGCGGATGCTGTACCTCTTAGCCACTCCGACCCCCCCCCCCCCCCTATAGAATGTGTGATTCCTATATACACACATTGGGACTCTCGCTGGTGCTACGGAGTTTGTGCACTGTGCTGAGATCCTCCTTGTGTGATCTAAGGGAGGAGATTGGAGCACTGATGGAGTAGTCCGTGTGCAATGAAGATAGTCCTTAAACCAAACCAAACATAAAATCTAAAATAGCCAATATGGTGATGTTTCAAAAGACAGCAAAAATGATTGCCCCATATAAAATTATGTGTTGAACAGACTGGATCTCACACTGAACTCTAATGTTAATGTGGTATATCATTTTTATGTAATAAAATAGCAGTTCCGTTGTGTTTATTTAAGGGGAGGAGCTACACTGAAATACTATTTTCGTTATTAATCACAGGATTTCAATGAAAATGCACAGACTTAACCTACATCAATCATGAATACGCATAATGAAGAGTTTGATGGTATTACATCATCGGTTGTCATGGAAATGGTGGCCATATTGGATTATATTCTATTTCAATTTCCTAAGGCTTTTTTATTTATTAATCTATCATTACCAAATTTAAACAAAATGTTTATGGTGTTTATCATTATATTTCAAAACTTTTGCCAGATTGGATTTTTGATACCATAAGTAGATTTTGAGATATATGATTTTAAAGTTTGTATCTGTAAATAATCACCATTTTTTTCAAAATTTTACAACATTATTTGCAGTAAATCAAAATGTTAATAAGATATCAAAAATCGGATCTGATAACAGTTTTATTATTCTATGGAAAGTATCTGTGCCAAATCTGATATTGATTGACAAATAAATGCAGAAGTTATAAGAACATCAAAATAAAGCTAATTAGAATGTGTTCTGACAAATAATTTTCACAGATTTTTAGATTCAAGAGAATATAAATTAAACGAGTATAGACTAATCCCAATTTTCATGTTTCTGCTGTTTTGACGTAAAATGCCCTGTAGCTCCTCCCCTTAGCTCTTTATCATAGAGAAAGACCTCTCACAGTCAGCATTGCTGTGAGGCAATGTCAATAAGCGTTTCACTATGACTGCCAGACTGGGAAATCGTGTACGACCAGTGCTAGTTTTCAGGTTGATTATGTCAAGCCAGTACCTAGAAAAGCTTCTTTTTTGTCCAGCGTCAAATCTTGAAATACATTCATCAGGCAGCAAACAATAATCTTCAAATTCATCCTTTAACACCTCTTGGTCTAAATGTGGTGCAAAAGTGTTGGCCAGCTTACAGATTGCTGTATATTGAACTGTGTCTTTGTAACGTTTTGTTTTCTTTCTGATTGTGGCGGTATGCCTCTTCTTGTTGTGGCGTAAGGGCCCAACGGTTTTCTCGTTGTAAGGTTGCGTGTTATGTTATTGCGGGGAGAACTAGTCAATCATGATTCTTATAGAGCATCGTGCTGATAGATGGTAAATTTCGCAAGTGGTGGTGTAAAGCTTTGTATCCATTATACTGACGGTTGAACTCCTGATATTCAATAATGGGATAAGTCCTTTATGAGTCCACATGTATTTATTACATAGAAGATTATAGACAATATTTCAAACAATGGTTGTCATGAAGCATAAATATACAAAGTTCTGTTCCTTCCTTGAATTATGATTTATCTTCAATTCAGTCCTTGTCAAATAACAAATAGACAGAACGACATTTCTGTATGCACGCGTGGCTGGTGATCCCAGCGACCGACAGTGAGATTATGCGTTCGTCAATAATTATAAATCTATCTCGACTTAGGTTTAGTCACTTACTAACCTGTAGCATTCTTCCTCCGAATCATAACATTGGACTGACCCATGTCCATCATTAATTATAATATAATCTGTGTGGCACTCCATGCCCGACACTGTATGAATACAAGGACACGTCTTATCCGTTCGACGGTCATACAAGAAAGGGGTGTGGTAACCTAGTCACGGTGCGTGACATACCAACGCATACACGTCATAATCGTGTGTATCGCGTACACTAAACTAACAATTATTTACATTATATTAAACGTGGTCACCTCTTAATCTTATGCTGCTAACCTCTAGCAGACCATGCCAATAAAATACCATAACAATTCCCTGTCCACTGGGGAAAAAAAAATCTATTAGATAGATTTTTTCAAAAAAAAACCCATCTGAATGAATACCAAAATGTTAACAATATCAAAAAAAAAATTTAAC
This sequence comes from Oreohelix idahoensis, assembly GCA_024509875.1. Classification (NCBI taxonomy): domain Eukaryota; kingdom Metazoa; phylum Mollusca; class Gastropoda; order Stylommatophora; family Oreohelicidae; genus Oreohelix; species Oreohelix idahoensis. The sequence goes on from JAMPIV010004555.1 coordinate 487,439, forward strand.
AAAATTGCGGCATATGGCCTACGACGTTCTGTCTAGAACCAATGTCATGGTCATGTCGACTAACTAACAGTCATGTAATATATTAATTATTTATATCATACATAAATATAAATTGTAATAAGAACTAAAAGAGAATGGTAATGTTGATCTCTAATTAAATAATTAATTAACTTAAAATATGTCGTGATGAAATGTCATGTCAGACTAATCTAAAGTGTTAAAATTAAACTAATTAACTATACTAGGTATGGAATAAGAATAAGTTGTTGAAAATCTAATGTAAGAAAAATGAGAGGATATGTTAAAGAAAGACATAATAACGAATAAAGAATAAAGTAGAAGAAAAAAAAAATGATGTATAAATTTAACTAAGTTATGTGTGTTGAACATCAAGTTAGTGTAGTATTAAGTTATTAATACCTATCTAACTACTTTAACCAATAGTATGTGATGTATTGACATAATTATTAACTATGCAATATAATCATGTAATTCTAAGAATATAATCAAAGAATTGTGTGAGTTTTCTTTTCTTTCTTTCATTTTTTTCAAGTTTCATTTTTCTTTTTTTTTTTTTTTTAAATTCAACTCACTTGTTATTTTAATGTGGACTAGTTTTAAAGACTAAATTAAAAGTAATTAAAATTGGATATGAAGATCCATTCGTAGTCTTGATCTTTGAATTTCCATTAGACAACATGTTCAAGCATTCTGAATCAAGTTATATAACGAATTAGTTCGAATGGAATGTCATTTATTACCTCCGAAGTGTTTTGAAACAGTATTGTGACGAATGTAAACCAGGAGAGTCCCGGCGTAAAGACGAATATAGTGTCAATTGATTGCAGTCACTTTGCGTATAATCTGCCTTTAGGAAGCAGCTGAGTCAATGGTTCATTCATGTGTCAAAAAGCTACGATGGTGCTATGTCCTTTGATTAAGTTTCTCTGTGAATAGTATTGTCTTTGCGACAAACAACGTGAATTAGGAATCGACATCATTAGGGTTTCGAGATAACGTATCTGCCAAGATGTTGTCGGATCCTGTGATGTACTCGATTGAGAACTCGAAAGGTTGAAGGAGTATAGCAAATCTGGTCAACTTTGCACTTTTGTGATTTGCTCGTTGTAGTGATGCTACGGCCCTCTGATCAGTTTGTACTACGAAAGGGGCTCCCAGTAGAAATTTCTCAAGTTTGGTTATCGCCCACACGACGGCCAAAAGTTCGCGGTCAACCGTAGAGTATTTCACTTCTGGTGGTTTCAGTTTTCGTGACACGTACAAGTTTGGATGGAGGATGTCGTCATGGTATTGGAGCAAACATGCGCCAATTCCGTAGTTACTCGCATCTGTACGAAGAATGAACTTTTTAGAAGCATCAATTAGTCTCAAAATAGGTGGATTTGAAAATATATATAAATTATTTGCCGAAAAATTCTGTCACATTCGTCAGTCCATGTCACCTTCACTGGCATGTCTTTCTTTAGTAATGAGGACAATACAGCCGTGATGGATGACAAGTTAGGTACGAATCTACTGTAATATTGGACTAGACCTAACAAGCTTCTCACTTGTTTCTTCGTTTGAGGAACGGAAATGTTTAAAATTTTTGAAACTGTACTGGGTAGTGTTCGGATATATCCTGCTCCAATAATGTGACCCAAAAAAGTGATCTCATGAAATGCTACCTGTAATTTTGTAGGTTTAGCAGTTAACTTGTACCTTCTTAAGGTATCAAAAACGTATCCAAGACCCAAAAAATGTTCCTCAAAAGATGAACTAAATAAGCATATGTCGTCTATATATGTAATAATGTCCGGTCTACCTGAAAAAATGTGTCGCATCATGCGAACAAAGGTAGCTGGAGCGTTAACAAGCCCAAAAGGCATCACATTCCACTGGTATAGACCTAGCGGAGTTGAAAACGCTGTGTAGTATTTAGCTTTTTCGGTTAGTGGTATCTGCCAATAACCTTTAGTTAAGTCTATCTTAGTGAATATAGTTGCTGTCGATAGACGTGGCAGTAAGTCATCGAGAAGTGGATGTGGTTCGCTATCAACTATCGTTTGTGCATTTAATTTTCTATAGTCGACGCATAGTCTAATGTTATTGTCCTTCTTTCGGACAATAACTAATGGAGAAGAAAATGGGGAATTACTAGTTTCGATAATTCCTAAAGATAACATCTGTTCAAGTTCCTTAGTAGTTTTAGTAAGAAAGTGTAGAGGAACAGAATAAGGATGTACCCGAATTGGAGTATCATCATTAAGAGTGATGTCATGACTAATGACTGATGTGCGACCTGGAACATCGGTCAACACATCTGGATAAGATTGTAGAAGATCAGCAATCTTTTGATGCTGTTGCGGTGTAACCGACGAAGAGATGGTTACGTCCCGCCAAGATTCGCTAGATTGTACTACAGGTACAGGTAAAGCTAACTGTACCTCAGGAAAAGAAGATTCTTCTTCCTGGATAACAGATAAATTAGAATAGTGACATGTAGGTCTGAAAGTGTCATCTAGTTCATGAAAAATAGCTTGTAGATGTTCAGGTCGAGTATGAAATTGCTTGAGCATATTTATGTGAAATATTTTGTGATGTCCCTTAATGTCCAGGACATAATCAACATCAGAAATCTTATTGATAACCTGGTAAGGACCGTTCCACGAGATTAGTAGTCTATTATTGTTATGTGGCAATAACACATAAGCTTGATCTCCTGGAAATAATTGACGTAATCGTCTATTACTGTTTTGGAAAGTTCTAGCTTTCTCTTTCGCAGCCTCTGATGAAGCTGTTGCCATTTTACAGGCATCAATAATGTTATTCCGGAGATTAATTACATACTCATAGGATGACTGAGTGTCCTGAGTCATCTCAGAATCGATTAATAAATCTTTTATCAGTCCCATAGGACCTCTTGGTGGAGCGCCAAAGACTAGTTGAAATGGAGAGAAGCCAGTTTGTTCATGTGGCACCTCTCGATAAGCGAATAACACCGCTGGTAGAACTCTGTCCCAGTCCTGTGGATGGTTAACTGTAACCTTATGTAACATTTGTTTGAGTGTGTGGTTAAGTCTTTCTACAGCACCATTACTCATTGGGTGATAAATGCTGCTGAGATTTCTATCTATTTGCCAAGTCTTCATTACCTCCGTCATAGTCTCAGATATAAATTGAGAACCATGATCTGACAAAAGTTTTCTAGGAAAACCTACTCTAGAAAAGATCAGGTGTAGTGCATCAGCTACATCTGTGGTGGTAGTTGTTTTCAATGGGATGGCTTCTGGCCATCGTGTGCATAAATCGATGCAAGTGAGAATAAATCTATGTCCTCTGGCTGATGGTAAAAGTGGGCCAATGATATCAATGGCCATTTTGTCGAAAGGTCTCACAGATATGTCACAAGCCTGAATAGGCGCCGTGTGAAAGGCTCCCCGTGCTTTCACTTCTTGGCATATCGTACAGGAGCGTACGTACTGTGAAATATCTCGTGATACTCCCGGCCAAAAAAAAAGAAGATAATACTCGCGAACGTGTACGAGTATAACCCATGTGACCTGCACACTTAGAATCATGTGCGTGTTGAAGTATGTACCGCCTAAAAGCAAAAGGTACCATGACTTGTTGTTTCATTTGTGATTTGTCATTAAAACATCTAATCAATATGTCATTTTTAATAACAAAACAATGTTTGTTATTATTACCTGAGGATAGATTGTCAACTTTATCAACCAGCTTAAAAATTTTTTTTAAAGATTTATCCTCTTTTTGTTTGGTTGCAAATGTTTCCCTGTCAATAGGTGAATTGACTACAAATTCCTCTTGGTTGTCTGTATCCATTTTATTATCACCAACTTTCTCCATGAGTTGAGTCTGCGCTCTAGTCGTCACGGCGTTTCCAGTGCATAGGTTATGTTTCTCCCATTCTATGATCTCATCTGGAGTACAATCTTTACTGCCGTGTATACGACCAACCATCAGATCAGCAATAGGCTTTTTTAGCATACATACTTTTACGTTCCCTGTGAAAAAGGGTGTTCTAATATGAACAATAGCTGTTGGGTAGAACTCAATAGTTCCACCAAATGTCATGCAGCGTACATATTCTCCTGTCGCACAGCTAGGATGTACCAGCGACTGACGTACCCCAATCGTTGTGGATCCTGAATCTCTCAGCACTGAGACGACGGATCCATTAACGATTCCCCTGTTAAAAATTAATGAGCCTGTCCCATCGTTGACTGCAAGACCTACCTGTGGTATAATATGTCCGCAGTTAAGCACTGTTTCTTTCGCCTTCTGAAAAATAAGATTGCATTGTTGGCAACTATTTGCCACATTATAATTAATAGCAAAACATGCAGCAGAAGACTGTGTTGTATTATTGTCAAGTGGGACCTGAGCTATAGGGGTAGTATTATTTGTAACTGCCGCCCCTGTATTATGGTTGTACTGAGATGATCCCCGAGAATGAGATCGATTACGAGTATAATTGTTAGAATTATCTCGTCGTCCTCTATAGTAACTATTATCTCGATGTCTCGAGCCATGATTATTACCATTCCAGTTATTATTATTATTGGGGGTATGTGATCGATTATAATTAGTATTATGTTGACCATTGTGGTAGTTTGTTTGAGGTGAATAATTTCTATCTCGTGATCTACCTCTGTTGAACTCATTTTTATTGTTGAAATCATTATTATGTCCCTTCTGAAAGTTAACATTGTGATTTCTTTGGAACCTACTTCTGTCTACACTGTGATGTCTTTGTTTGTTATTATGATTGTAGGCCATATTAGACGCCACAGGTAGAGGTTCTCTTAATGAAGAGTTAGAAATGTTCGTATTCGGATGTGCCGAACAGTAGTTTAAAGAAATTTTTTCCAACTCGTCAATAGTACCTGGTTTACGCTCCTGCAAATATGCAAAGAATGGCTGGCTAACCGAAGATAATACCTTATCCCGTAGTAGTAAATCAACTAATTTGTCGTACGATTTGTTGACTTCTGCCAGTTCAACCCATCTATTAAATGTATTGCGTATGTTCGCAATGAATCCTGCAAAATCTTTTGGAGATTCAGGTAAAATTCCTTTAAATTTCAACCTACAGTGTTCCTCGTCCAGGTGAAACCTTCGTAAAAGCAAGGACTTAATAGCACCGTAGTTATTTGCTATTGATGGGTCAGCATTTTGAGAAGCCGTCAATGGTTCTCCAACCTAGAATTCATTTAACTTGAGTACCCATGACTCTTCAGGCAAATGATTTGTTTTGCAAGTCTGTTCAAAACGTGACAGGAACGATGAAAGGTCGTCCACGTTTAAGTTGAAAGTGGGTAATTTAAAGTTGTAGAAATGTTTAGTTTGGCTGGATGACGATCCATTTTGTGCGTTATTATTCTGGTTTGCATCAGCACTTTGTGCTTGTAATCTTGCTGTCTCCAATTTAATACGCGCCAATTCCATTTCTTGTTGTAAAATAATTTCCTCTCGTTTCAATTTATTCTCTTCTTCCTGTTGAGCAATTTCTCTTAATCTATTTTCCTTGGCAATTTGCTTCATCTCACGTTCTTCTTCCTCTTTCTTTAATGCAGCCTTTTTCTCTGCTTCTTTTCTTTCACGTTCCTCCATTTCTGCTTTATGTTTTTCAAATTCAGCCAATGCATAAGCCTCGAGAAGTTCTCCTTTTTTCCCAAAATCCTTACCATTTTTAATAAAATAGTCTAAGTTAAGCATCTTGACGTTAATATTGTACGTAATGGCTATGTAATAATCACCAATAATTCTAAGTAATTATTGTGCTTATTCAATCTATGAATAGTCAATATAAACAATCACAATATTATTGAACTTAATCTGGGAATGTTCAATTTAATTAATTGTAATATTATTTAACTATTATTTGTAAATTCCATACATAGACATACTATGTTGGGAAAATATTACATATATACTCGTTAATATATCATAAATAGTTATGATATTTATCTATTTAGGGTGCTGAATTACTATCATGCACCTAATAATTAATGGTATTATTCCTCAAGTATTATATCATTCAATCAGTGATATGTGCTAAGTAAATCTTTTAGTACTGGAAAAATGTACTAAATAATATACACTATGTCTTTTATATGCAGGACAGACTAAAAAGTCAAATTATTTTATAAATATATATATTATTATATTATGCCTTAATCATGAGCTATAAAGTGCATCGCCCATTTCTTGGACTACCACTGCAACTTGGTGCAAAGTCCCTAATTCTCCTTAAAAGTCATAAAATTTTAATTATATTCATATACACTCTTATTAAGCAAGAAATTATAGTATTAATATTAAATCATGAATGGATAAAATGAGAATAAACAATACAATGTGTTAACCAAGGATAAACAAACAATATTATCACGAGACAAGACATTTCTACAATAAAAATTGATATTATAAAACCAAATCTACTAACCGGAAATATAGAGCAGGGTGAAGGTTAACTGAATATAGAGTTAAATCTGTGTACACAAAAATTAATGACGCAAACATGGACTCATTGACGGTTATACAAAAAAAAAATGAACTGAATAATAGCAAGATCAGAAAAAACATGATAGGTTACCAACATTGTTACAGAACTAAATAAAATTTAAACTGAATACAACAAAAACAAAATACAACGATTATTTTCACAGAAAACTAGACATCTAACATATAATGTGAATTAAATGCAATCCCGAACGAAACAAGCCCCGGAAATGTCGTCGACGCGTTCTCCGCGAAATGCAATTTAATTCACCGCCCTAAAGAACATTCAGAATGAATATCGGCAATCCTTAGAGCCATAATTTATTCATTCCGAATCACCGCTCCAACCTCCCACGAATGAGGCACAGCACAAACAATGAAAACAAATATAACGTACATATATAACATATAGAATGGACATGCCTGCAAATGTGAACTAGACTCAGTAATGTTTCTTCTCAATGACAACAGTCACGAAATGAGACTTATCTTTTAACCCGTCGTCCGATGCGATCTTCACCAACGGACTAGACTAGTGTATAGGACTGTTTGCTCCTTGTTGGCAAATAATGTCGTTTCAATCATTTGGTCTATCGAGAAGTTGTATTCTTCAATGAAACAGTAGGTGAGCTGGCTTCGTCCTTCGATCGTTGGCTTGTACACAGCATATTGTGACGTCACTGATTTGCATAGTTACACAAGCCACGTCATGTTCGGAATCATGTGACTTGAATAGTTTCTTGTAATGATAAACAGTCTATCAATTTGTAAATAAGAAAATTTTTTTCTTCCTTCTTATTTCGCTCCCCATCGCTGGCCAACCATTTGTAACGTTTTGTTTTCTTTCTGATTGTGGCGGTACGCCTCTTCTTGTTGTGGCGTAAGGGCCCAACGGTTTTCTCGTTGTAAGGTTGCGTGTTATGTTATTGCGGGGAGAACTAGTCAATCATGATTCTTATAGAGCATCGTGCTGATAGATGGTAAATTTCGCAAGTGGTGGTGTAAAGCTTTGTATCCATTATACTGACGGTTGAACTCCTGATATTCAATAATGGGATAAGTCCTTTATGAGTCCACATGTATTTATTACATAGAAGATTATAGACAATATTTCAAACAATGGTTGTCATGAAGCATAAATATACAAAGTTCTGTTCCTTCCTTGAATTATGATTTATCTTCAATTCAGTCCTTGTCAAATAACAAATAGACAGAACGACATAACTGTATGCACGCGTGGCTGGTGATCCCAGCGACCGACAGTGAGATTATGCGTTCGTCAATAATTATAAATCTATCTCGACTTAGGTTTAGTCACTTACTAACCTGTAGCATTCTTCCTCCGAATCATAACATTGGACTGACCCATGTCCATCATTAATTATAATATAATCTGTGTGGCACTCCATGCCCGACACTGTATGAATACAAGGACACGTCTTATCCGTTCGACGGTCATACAAGAAAGGGGTGTGGTAACCTAGTCACGGTGCGTGACATACCAACGCATACACGTCATAATCAATCGTGTGTATCGCGTACACTAAACTAACAATTATTTACATTATATTAAACGTGGTCACCTCTTAATCTTATGCTGCTAACCTCTAGCAGACCATGCCAATAAAATACCGTAACAGTCTTTAAAGGCTGGATCAAGAATTTTGATATCCTTAAGGACTTCATTCTCAAATGGAAATTTATCCAATATCTTTTTCACAACAGCAACATAAAAGTTCCTCACATCTCTGAAAAATGAATTTCTCACTTGAGAACTTATATCTAACTCTTCCAGTAATGTCCTGTTGGACAGACCAACAGCAAGTGTATGGTCATCATGCTGTAGATCACGTTCAGCATACTTTAACAATCTTATATCTTTCACCTCTTTTACATATTTCATCTCTACAAATTTGACAATAAATTTTCGTAGCAGACGATCCATTTCATCCATCATACCACCTATTTGGGACTCATCTGTCTGAAACAATTTGTTAAATTCAGTCAACAGAGGTAGCACAAATTGGAGAAAACGTAGAGTCATCTGGGTCAGTGGTGATTTTAGTAACTGATGAATGTTTTTTGACACGGCATGGTTTTTCCATATCGTCGTGGCTCTCGAAGTATGAAGATAGAGCAGAATATTGATTTAAAATTCTGTCCACTACTTTCTGCAAAGAAAGCCAGCGAGTCTGGCAGTGCTTTAGTATGTCTAGTGCATCCACTCCTGTAAACAGTTGAAACTCTCTGTATGATTTTTTCCGTTTTGAGCTATGCTCAAAATGATAGAAGATATCTATCAAAAGGTCATCAACAGGAATAGTCAGCTGCTTTATACCCTCCTTGGCACAAAGATTTGCAAGGTGGCAAATACATCCTATACTAAACACATCAGGGTTCTTGCTCTTGATTTGCGTTAGTACAGAGTTTGATTTGCCAACCATTACATTGCAGTTGTCACTTGCAAAACCTATACAGTTAATCCATGGGATTTGTAAGTCGCTGAACACAGCATCAATATCACTGAAAATAGCTTCACTGGTTCCACCAGTACCGACCGGCATGCCCAGCAACCTGGTTCTAGGTCCTATGCCATCTTCAAATACCCTCACCATTATAGCTAAACGCTTGTCAGTTTTTCTATCATTTGACTCATCGATCATCAAGGAGAAAGGTGTCTTCCTGCATAATTTGATGACTGGCTCCGTTGCAGATGGAGCCAAGCAGTTTTTAATAATGGCTGTTGTTTTGGTTCGCTTGCATTTGAAACGTTTGGCAATAGCACTGTCCGGAAACATCTCAGCTGATAAGTCTGAAAAATGGTCAGCTATAGAAGCAGCTATGTTGTGTTGAGCAATAAAATTTGCAAATAAAACTTCAGCCCTCGTTATTTTATCATCTTCTTGTTGAGGCTGAGTAAAGAAGGCCTTGATAGAACTTCCGTTCTTCAGCTGATAGTTCCTTTCATGCAGTTTTGTTTTGAAATGCTCCCTCACATCGTGTAAGCCAGATGCCATCACTTTAATATCTCTATTGCATATTCTACAGTATGCATGTGAAGAGCCTAATTTGGATGTCTCAATAATCCCAGGGAATGTAGTTGTCCAGTCAGATTGAAACTTCCCACGACGTTGATCTTCTTCTAACCTCCTTTTTTTAAAGTTAGGCTCAGCCATGCTGTTAGATGGATGCAATATTTCCTGCTAGACAGAAAAAAAAAAATATTAATGTGAAAAAGTAAATACAAATATTAATAATCAATTTGAAAAATATAATTATTTGTAATTTTAATATTATATAATGAAATAGAATCTTGGAAAAAAATTAATACAATTTATGGTTGAAATGAAGAACAGTTGCTGTGTTTTCTATAGTGCCTTATAAAAGTACAGGCCTAAAGAGACCAGTAATAAGCATTATGGGTTAGGAATCTTAAATTTAAAATCTAATAAATTTTTTGCTAAAGCTGGTAATGAAAATATAAACTAGCGCTGGCGTAATATTAGCCTGTATATTTTCTACCGAACTTCAAAAATTGGAATAGCCGTTAAAGCCCAACTGGTAGTTTTAAATAGACCTTCCCATACAAATTTTAGTGTCAATCAAACATTGATAGTAGGCTAATTAATTATTTAATAATTATAAATCATTGAATGACCGTAATGATGACCACCAAAGGCAAAATAACATTGTTTTTTAAAGAAACGAAATTAAAACTAAGAAGAGAAGTAGGCTAACTCCAAATAAACTTTTCTCTGATCGAGTTAAGATGTAAATTTTCCACGCTATTGTGGTTTTTTTTTTCTTTTCAGTTTCATAATTTGGTAATATCGGAATGACGTTCGCCGAATGCTCCGCGTGTATTTTCGTACCATTTAGATTTAGGGTTAACCCTAGCTGTAACCCTAATTATAACTCTAAATGGTACGAAAATACATGCAGAGCATTCGGCGACCGTCATTACGTTATTAGGCTACCCATAATTTGTAGGCTATTGTATTATTTTTCAAATTTACATTTCTTACGCACTTTCTACAAGTTTTAGTGAAATCAAATAATATGTAGTGGTATCAGCCTTTTTTTTTTTACCAGCCGTAAATAATCAATTTTGCTAAACCTTAGGGGAAAAGAAAGCATAGGCCTAAGTTATCTGACAGTTAAATCTAACTTCATCTAAACAATGTTATTGTAATATTTTTTAAAAAATGAATTACTTACCAATACTAAACTGGAAATTAATCCTAAACAATAGACTCGACTCAAAAAAGATTTCAGTGCTGCGTAATCGTTCAAATAATCAGTAACCTCGCGCTAGCTTTAGCGAAAAATTGTGAATGAACACGCCACGCACATCCCGCGGCAATTGAAAAATAGGCAGCTTGATTTTCATTGGTTATTTTTTTTTTTATCCACTTGGCTTAAAATCTCGCCGAATCTCATGACGCAAATTGTGTAGTGGCACAAGATTTATATGTATATTTAATAATTAGGCGAAAAAACCCATACAGACCCGTGTACGGCCCGTACACATCTGAAAACGCAAACACCCCGTACAGATTATGGGTAAACCTTTAAGTGTGGCATGTATGCATCAATGTTGTTTCAGTTCGTAGCTTTTGCTCTGGTTAGTGCTGTTTTCCAGTTTTAACAACCAAAAAGGTCATTTCCGACAGGAAGAACTTCTTTTCCTTTGAAATGTGATCGCTGAAACAACAACAAGCTCTTGTGTGTTTACTTGTTAATTTGTGGATTTTTAGCGTATATTTTATCAGTTTCGAAATGACCCACTAGATCTAGCAGGTCTCCGATTAATTTTGGATCAAGCTAGGAAATTTTTTCAAGAAATTCTGGATGACGATAATAATTCAGATTGTGTCAGTTATACAGATAATGATGAAAATGAGTCGGATTATCTATAGGAGTCTGAAATCAAGTCATATGATAATGGTACGCCTGTTGGCAGCAGCGAAGTTACAGGTGCCGGACAACATAATGATATTGTCACAAATTCAGGAGATTTGTCAGCCAAAAGTAAAGAAAGTGAGGAAGGATGATCATGTTGCAGTACAATATTATGTTAACGGCATCAAAACTGTGTAAATGATATCTCCTTTTCCCTCTTATTGACATGTTTAAAAATTGTCTAATTTTATGATTCAGCAACCTGCTTTTGTATTTCTGTGAAAATAATGATTTCCTGAGGATTTCTAAACAAATCTTTATTTTTATGTTATTAAAGTTCTTCTGTGTGTGATATTTTAGTGTTTTCTTTGAATATTTACTTGAGGCACAGTGTCACAAGCCAGTAAATGCAGTTTTTCTTTCTTCATTGTTACATCATATTCTTCTATTGACCTCCATTTTACTTTGCATAACTAATAATTTTGTAAAGAAAGCCTGTATACGTCATTCACACGAGTAATCTACATACTTTTACCTTTATAACACATAAGGAAGGGAAACCCGAGGCCTGTAAACAGTAAATAAATATTAGACAAACATTAAGGTATGTTTTCAGGCACTCGTAAGAAATAAAGAAGTAGAAAACTAGACAACAGAAAAACAAGACGTGAGTGGTTTAACCAGGACTCGAACCCAGGACCTTCTGTGCGACAACCCCGCCTAGCTATGCAAGCGAATCACACTATCCTCCCTGCCATCTGTTTGTATATAACAACAAAAGTATTTCTGCACATGAACATCATAAAATGTATTTACTACAGGACACTGTTAACTCTTTAAGTCCCAATCGACTTTATATATCCTCAGGGGTTAGACGCGCTTGGCCCAATCAACTTTATAAAGCGTTTAGTATATGTGCCTCTGTTTGAGACTGTTTCTAATTATAACTACCCACAAACCACCCAAAACGTCAATTCCGACTGCAAGTACATTCTTTTAAATACCGCATGTGTTTAAGAGTGAACGTGTTTCTGTTTTGAGATATTTATTTAAAAATGCACCGGGGTGGCCATTTTTGCTTGGGCCAAACCAACTTTTTTGCTTGGGACTGAAAGAGTTAACACACACTATTTTGGCCTTTTTTTGCTTGGACCAAACACCCACATGTTTGTTTGGGACTGAAAGAGTTAAATGTTCTTTTCATATAAATATTTTAGATAGAAGTGAAGACATAACAGTTAACAACAGAAAGTGACTTTTCACTCGCCATGTATAATCATACAGTACAGACACAGTTGGAGGGACAGGCAATGATATCAAAATAAGAATACAAAAGGCTAGAGGAGCTTTCATTACATTGGGAAGTATATAGAGATTAAAGTAAATCCAGTACAAAAAAATTCAGAATTTCCAATTCCTATGTCAAGTCAGTACTATTGTACGGCTGTGAAACATGGAGAACATCAGAAGTCTAAGCTATTTGAATTTTGGTTTCAAACTCAGTGTACTAACTCATTAGCTTGCTGTTTCTACTTGTTCCATTAATATTATGCCCTGTGCAGTTCCCAGGGGGTGGGGGTCTCTGAGCAGACAGAAAGAATAGGACTACTTCTTGCTCAGGAATATTTTGAGAGGCGACTAATGTGAGCTAGTGCATGATGATGGCAGCCCTCATCATGTCAAACAGATTGTTACACAAACTACCATTGCAAGAGCACACAAAAGCTTTGGTGCATGATGGGGGGGGGGGGTGGGGGGGGGGGGGGGGGGGGGGGGGGGGGGGGGGCTGGCTGGCTGCAGTGGTGGATCTGTGCTCCGTGAAGAGTGAAATAGGGAATGATGATGATGATTAAGCATTGTGGGGAGAAGCAGTTTTTGTTCTTGCACTGTGTATTGTGCCATGCCCCTATGCCTCATTACATCAATGGCAGCCTTCTCATATTCATGTGCGCTTTCCTTTCAGATTGACTTTGGACGTCATCCTGATGGCTCAGACAATTTGCCATTCCAAGACATGATCTCCCGCTATCCCCTCAGCATAGCTGACCTGCAGCAGTACCTCAAGCCAGCAGTTCAGATGCTGCAGCAGAAATCCTCGACCTAGAATGCTCATGCCATGTGTCATTTCAATAGAGACATTTCCCTGTTCATCTGTGCAAGATATAGGGAAAGTTGGCTTTCATCCTTTGCCTATAAAGCTTTGACATGACAAGAGAATATCTGTGGAAGAAGGTGGTAGCACACCTCTTGAGGCCATCTGTTTCGACAGTGAACATTATGCTAATGAGGTTAACGACAACAATATTTTTGCCTCCTTAATGTACGAATTTCATGTATGTTTTATACTTTTCAAATGAAAGAGTATTTTTTTTTAATTATGCAGCCCAATATTGTGAATATCTTCTTTGAATACTTTTAGTGGGAAATCAAAAATGTCTGTGCATATAGAAACATAATGTTGAATGTAATATGCATGCTTTTCTGTAAAATCACAGCACTTACTGAAGCTTTAAACCCATCATATGAGTTTGTTTAGCTGGTCTACACAAGCGGTAGGTAGTCCAAGAACTGAGGGGATCTACTTAAGAAACATGAGCTCTGTAAAGATCTACCGTGATTAAATCATGTCTGTTTTCAGGTCTCAGAATATTTGGAATTTGCAAAAGTTGTAGTCTATATGTAACCTTTCTCTCTGCTGGTCAGTCTGCTTCCTGTGATTCTATCAACAGAGCAGTGGAAAACTAAATAATATTTTACAGAATGTTAACTTTACTTCAAAGAATATATTACGTTCCTATCACATGCAGCTTGCCAATGAAGTGAATTCTTGTAAGTTACCTCATGAGTTTTCGCTGGGGGAAAAGTACCTTTAATCCTGGGAATACTGCGCTTTTAAATGTTGGCAGGAGAGGGTTAGTCCAAAATTTCTATAGCTTTATAATTGTTTCTCTTGTCCCCTTTCATCACTTAGAGCTCTACCAAATCACCCTGTGATCTACTGGTAGATCAAGGTCTACCTTATGCCGATCCCTGATCTACACAAACTTGTGACCACTAGTCATATTGTTAGACCCTATTCTTGAAATCATCATAACAGTGATTATATATTCACATTAAACTGCAAACATTTTGTATATTTTGCAGTGATCATGCTTAAATGGCTAAATGAAGGGTTGTGTAACTCTATGCACATCGTATTTGCTTAAGCAATGATTGCTCTAATGTAAAAGCTGGGGTTCAATTTTCAGGGCTTAAAAGTGGGAAATAAATTAATTGCTAGTTTAATGTCTCTGCTGTGTATGGGATTTATTATTATTATTATTTTTTTAGGGATGCAGTTTTTAATCTCCTTTTCTTTTTTTTTAAAATATAGCCATGTGCATTTATAATGTAGCACAGTATCATCTGAACATTCATATTTGACACACACTGAAAGCCCTGGTATCTACCTGAATATGATAAAAGCTGAGACCTTAGCCCTTGGCTTATGTCCTGCCACCCTGGTTAACTAGGCATTAAGTCATTTGAGGTACTGAAACAAAAAAAAAAAAGCTGAATTCTCTTGTATTCTATTCCTCTATTAGTTGGAAGCTGTGAAGTATATAGTTGATTGATTCATAACCCTTCAGCTTAGACATTCAGCATAGTCATGCCAAGTTCTCCAATCCTGTGCCATCAGTTCAATTCTTCCCATGTCTTCCTCATCCCTTTCATTTCTGTCTCCATTTCTCTTTTCTGTGTGTTTTTTCCTCAGCCTCGCATACCATGGGAAATTCAGAACAAGGACTGCCTTGTAATGCTATCAACAGGTTTCCTCAATGTATGTCCTATCCATCTCTAGCATCTTCTCACCTCTTGTTCAACTGGCATTTATCTAGCTCTTGTCATGAGATCCACATTCGTGATCTTTTCATACCATTTCAAGCCTTCTGTTCTACTCAAGCACTATTTTTTTTATAAACAGGCTGTAATGTTTTGGCTGTTATTTGTGTTGTTCTCCATGTTTCAGAGTCAAACAGTGAGACTGACTTAACATTTGAGTTGACGATTCGTATTTTTGTGTTGATTTCTTTTTATCTCTATATAATTCTGAATGCAGTGAAAGCTACTCTTGTCAACTGTATTCATATTCTTGTATAACTGTCTATTCCTCCAACTTTATCTATATTGCCGTCATGATATATTGTATGAGGGCAAATCTTGTACAGGTGTTTCTTCAGGTGAAGTGTATGATTGCTGTTCTTTATTTCTGATGCATACATTTTGCAGGTGTAATGAAAACTAGTGGTGTGGCTGCACATAGTGTGTAAAACATAACACACATAAAGCTATCACAGTTCATTGAAAACATCATCATATTATACTGAACAAAATAAGTGCCAACAGTATTGCATGTCTCCATCTCAACAAGTATGCATCAATACAGTATAGGATACTTTGCTCATCTTATGACATTCAGTTCATATGAGCCTAGATCAGGTTATATATCATATCAACTATGATACAGAAGCAAAGTTATGCACTATTTGGAGAATGCCCCCAGGATTTTACATCATATATCTGCTCTAACAATTGTGCTACTTGTCTTCTGCCTTTGAAATATGCCACTAAGGTTGCAAATACTTGAACGGTATCTAGGGAAAAATTTCTTACTTAATACAGTTGCTTTGTTAATATCACCTATACTTAAGACTGCTGGACTTCAAGATACAGCATTGTCATTGTCGCTGAAACCACCAACTTTTGGCAATGGTCAAACAAATGACTGCTCTGCAGCAGACTGCCAAACTGAATGTCCCAATGTCCAGTCTGTACTCTGACCTCTCAACCTTGTGTCACATGACTGAAGACAAATGTTTACAGATCACCTTACTTGCACAGTTATGTCACATTACTCATTCTTACAGCTGTTTTCCTTTCTTGCATTATTTAACATTCTCACAAACTGCTTCTCATCTGAGGTATTATAATTATGAACGTGCTGTCACTTTGAAACTCAAATATAAAAAATTATTTCCATATCTTACTTTTCTGAGCAAACATTACATATTCTTAGCAAGCTAGAGAACTCTTGCAAAACCTGCAGCATTCACTCTTTGCTGACCATCTTCAGCAACATATAACACATGAAATCTGTCAAGAACGCATTGCTATAACATGAAAATAAAGATTCTTTATGGCATAATTTATTCAGTTATCATAAACTCACTCTAATATCCAGAAACAAATTAAATTCAGTATTGCGGGTCTCAGAGTTAAAACTACAGTTGATAAGAACATTTTCCAGCTTGCAAATCTTCTGTTATCGAAGAAACCTCATAGTGGCAAGATTTTCCTGACAGTATAAATACTCATATTTTCTTTCATCACTTAGCAGTCTGTATGTAGTGTCCACAACTAATGTTCACCCAGTGAAACAAATCATTTGAAAGTGTAAAGGTAAACCCAGTTGTTGTTTAACTAGGACTACTGAGCTTCTCACTTCTTTTGCAGCCAATACCACATTGAAGACTCCTTGGTATTATCTACACTGTAGATCTAGGCTTTTCTGCCATTCTGAAATGTGTTGAGTTGAAGTTATGAGCTCCAGCTTGGCTAGCATTTAAAGGATCATCAAATCTGGTCCCAAGCTAGGAGGAAGAAGCATGTGGCATAATGTGCATTCCCCAACATCCATGGGGGCTCTCCAAATATAAAAAAAAGGCAAAGGATCCAGTTACACGGCCATTGAGGCATATTGGGAATATGGTGTTAGACCCATATTTTCTTGACCATCGGCACACTAGGGGTGATGTGGTCAGCATACGATGGCTGCCTTAACCTTTCCAGAGTTACTCTGGTACCCAATTCATGAGGCTGGGTCGACCCCAGAGCCGTTTGTGGTCTATAAAATTCTGCCTCAGCGGGATCGAACCATGGACCACCGAGCTAGGAAGCCAGTGCACTTACCACTGTGCTACCATGGTTCTCCACGTATGCAAAGCTAAAATACTATGCTCTGGTTAGGGCTGTCCATCATGGGCCCAGAATGAGATCCTCCTGCATGCAGCCAACCAGGTTAAAAAGCAAGAGTTAACGTCTGGGGCTCAAATGACTCCTCCAAGCTAAATGTGCAATGCTGGTTTCTCAACATGTTTCACCACAGGGGGAATCCATGGAAGTGTGTGGATGATTTTAAGAATCAGTGAGAGTGTAATTAGCCTCACAGACAGGTTCTTTTCCACATTTGAATACTGTAGCATTGTGCACAGTGGTGGACATATGAGGATGACTCCAGATATGCCTCCATGCATAGGTAAACCCAGTAAACCAGTAGCAGAAACTGCCTCAGGGGAGTCTTTGGTAAGTGTAAGGTCCAGCTTTATGAGGTGGGGTGACCAGTTTTCTTCCATGCTGCATGCTCCCTAACTGAATAGCAGCCAGGTACCTATTTACAGCTAGGTAGATTGGAGCATGGCGCTACCAGGTTTCGATCCCAGATGCTGGTAACTTTGCTGTGAGAGGCAAGCACTTCAGGGTAAAATAATATAAAACTGGCATTAATTTCAAATTTAATTGTTTTCTTTTCTCAGCTACAGCTGAAACAAATGATGCTGAATAACTAGAAACTGTTCTGCAAGTATTAACAATTCTTCTTGATATTACACAGATACCATGCAATATTGGTTACGTGTTTCATGGCTGAGCAAAGATGTTAATATTTGATGTTGTTTGCATTACTAATTTTTACAGTTGAATAAAAAAAGTGAAGTATGTAGTAAGCTATATAATATACAAAATCCACCTTTTTGTTTATAAACACAGCTGAAACCAGTGTTATATGTGATGAATAATCATGTATAATGAATAATCATCCGTTCTACAGGACACAATGGTGAAACTGTCATATAGTAAAGATCGAAGATTTACGTGTTAGAAAAAATAAGAGCAGAGAGATTTTAAATTATGGTTCATAACCAGAGGCCACAAAGATTTGGTTTTACATAAGAATGTTAAGAATACCATAGCTTAAAAGATTAATGAGGGTGAACTGAATGAAGCTAATGTGCAATGGAAGCTTATTAAAATAATAATAGCCCCTTCAGTCATAACTGACTATGGGAATGCGCACCTGAGGTGACAGCCCTGAGCTCCTTATTTTCTTGGTGTTCCTTTCGACGTTTTCTCCTCTCTTCTGCTTGCAGTAAGAGCTTTTTTCGCCCAATCTGAGGTGGTGCCATAGAGAGCATCGTCACTTGCTGCGATCAGCAGCTTCATCCTCCCAGGTTGCTTGGTTTATGTCCAGTGCCCTCATGTCTCTCTTGCACACATCTTTGAACCTCAGCTGTGGTCGCCCAACTGTTCTTTTGCTATCTGCCAGTTGTCCATATCTTTCGGGCTTCAACCACTTTCCATGCGGTGGACATAGCCAAGCCAGCATAGTCTGTGCTGTCTAAGCAGTGTATACATGCTTTGAAGGCCAGCACATGACAACACCTCAACATTTGTCACTTTGTCCTTCCACGAAATACTGAGAATGTGGCGTAGATGAAAGGTATTGAGCCTTCTTTCTTGCTTAGCATAGGTTGTCTATGTCTGTTTGCTATATAGAAGTAAGGTTATTACTCATATTAGAATGAAGCAATCAACTTTCTTTGGGCATTCTGTGACAAGCTAAAAGCTGGCATATACTGTGACAACAGGAGTGATTGAAGGTAAGAGAGATGGAGGAAGATAAAGTGAGAAGATACTGGACAGTCTTAAGTTGAGATTTGAAAAGAAGTCAGGGAGCCATGCTGGTGTAATGGTTACCACACTGCGCTGGCGATCGGATGATCCAGGTTCAAGCCCGGGCGAGGACATTTGAATATGTGTCGTCGACCAGGACTTGGACTGGATTAATTCGAGCCCTGGCAAAGACATTTGAAGGTGTGTCGTCAACCAGGGACTGGCGGCTCCTGAGCCAACCCAGCTGTAATGGGCACCCTCCGAAGATGGCGAGTATCTGCCTGAATGGCAAGTGGACACCTGTCAGTGTACAGGAAAGAAAAGGGATACTCACATAAAAATCGGTCTCAGGTTAGATATACTAACCAGAGATTCTCGCCTTGAGTAATAGCGGGCGAATGTTTAAAAAAAAAATAAGTCAACAACAGAATTGATAAACAGCACTGGAGGCAGGAAGTTGTGGAGAGATGTGATCACCTACACTGCCTGGCATGATACTTGAAGAATGAGAATTTATAAGATTATTTCTTCTTGTTTTTTTACATTATTTGTAAACTTGTAGGAGGCCTTTCTACCCAGCAATAAAAATAAAACACATATCTGGGGCTAATAATGTGGTACATGTTGTGAAACTATAGAGAGAGAAAGAAAAAAAAAAAAGACAGTGTGACATTTCTGTTACTGATATAGATTTAGTTGGAGAAAAGCGAGATCGCTCATCTTCTGTTTTTCCAAATATAAAATGCCCTAGTCTTTGTAAAGTGTTTGTGATGAATCTTACAGATGCAAACAAAGTGATGTATTATTTTAGATATCCAAACTCAGTGACTGTATCTCTCTTTCCCCCCCCCCCCCCCCCCCCGTGTAGTTCCCGGGGGCATCTATAGTGAGAGATGCAAATAAAATAGGACCACTGCATCCTGAAACATGTCATACAAAAGAGGTTGTCCATGAGGCTAGCAACCTCATCATGTCAACAAACAATTGCTACAAAAAGCACCACTACTGCAAGAGCATATGAATGCTTGGTTCATAGCATCCTGTAAGGTAACCAGCTACAGGGGTGGTCACATGCTCCATAAGGAGTGAACAGGAAAATGATGATGAGGATGATGATGAATGAGTGACTTTTGTGCACATGACAAAAACGCGCACTTGCCAGTTTGTAAATGTTGTATATATACATATATGAACCTTTTCTGTGCCTCTAATTTTTAAGACATGCAATAGTTCTTTTGTGCCTTACTAAAAAAAATATGTATTGTATATTTCACTTGTTCTGCACAATTTGTGCCAGCAAAAAAAAAAAAAAAAAATATCAAATTCCTGTGCATGTATATTCAGTATTCTTATTTGTTTTAATAAATTTCTGTGACATTCTCAGAGACCTAGTGTTTCAGTTCAGACGAGCGAAAAACTAAGGAATGTGTGGTCATTGTTTTTTTTTTTAGTTGAACATGTTGGTAATAGGCAGCCCTTTCTCTGTGGTCATTGTATTTTTAGTTGAGCTTGTAGGTAATAGGCAGTCCTTGTTCTGTGGTCATTGTATTTTTAGTTGAGCATGTAGGTAATTGGCAGGCCTTGTTCTGTGGTCATTGTATTTTTAGTTGAGCATGTAGGTAATAGGCAGTATTGGTTCTGTGGTCATTGTATATTTAGTTGAGCATGTAGGTAATAGGCAGTCCTTGTTCTGGGGTCATTTATTTTTAGTTGAGCCTGTAGGTAATAGGCAGGCCTTGTTCTGTGGTCATTGTATTTTTAGTTGAGCATGTATGTAATAGGCAGGCCTTGTTCTGTGGTCATTGTATTTTTAGTTGAGCATGTAGGTAATAGGCAGGCCTTGTTCTGTGGTCATTGTATTTTTAGTTGAGCATGTAGGTAATAAGAATACAAAAGGCAAGAGGAGCTTTCATTGCATTGGGAAATATATGGAGATCAAGAGAAATCGGATCCAACACGAAAATAAGAATCTTCAACTCAAATGTGAAGTCAGTCCTATTGTATGGCTCAGAGACATGGAGAACAACAAAGACAACAACCAAAAAGCTACAGACTTTCATAAATGGGTGCTTGCGTAGAATAGAGGGATTAAAATGGTATGACAAGGTTACCAACGTGGAACTGATGACAAGAACTAGACAAGTGCCAGTGGAACAAGAGATGAGAAGAAGACGATGGCGATGGATAGGACACACACTGAGGAAACCTGTTGATAGCATTACAAGGCAGTCCTTGTTCTGGAACCCGCAGGGCAAGAGAGGCAGAGGAAGACCAAGAAGTACATGGAGAAGAGAGTTGGAAACAGGTGAAAATGATGAGGAGAACATGGAAAGAACTTGAGATGATGGCACGTGACAGGAGGACTTGGCATGTGTTTGTTGAAGGCCTATGCTCCTTTGGGAGTGGAGGGTTATGAATGAATGAATGAATGTAGGTAATAGGCAATCCTTGTTCTGGGGTCATTGTATTTTTAGTTGAGCATGTAGGTAATAAGCAGCCCTTGTTCTGTGGTCATTGTATTTTTAGTTGAGCATCTAGATAATAGGCAGTATTGGTTCTGTGGTCATTGTATTTTTAGTTGAGCTTGTACGTAATAAGCAGCCCTTGTTCTGTGGTCATTGTATTTTTAGTTGAGCATGTAGGTAATAGGCAATCCTTGTTCTGGGGTCATTGTATTTTTAGTTGAGCATGTAGGTAATAAGCAGCCCTTGTTCTGTGGTCATTGTATTTTTAGTTGAGCATCTAGATAATAGGCAGTATTGGTTCTGTGGTCATTGTATTTTTAGTTGAGCTTGTAGGTAATAGGCAATCCTTGTTCTGGGGTCATTGTATTTTTAGTTGAGCATGTAGGTAATAAGCAGTCCTTGTTCTGTGGTCATTGTATTTTTAGTTGAACATGTAGGTAATAGGCAGGCCTTGTTCTGTGGTCATTGTATTTTTAGTTGAGCTTGTAGGTAATAGGCAGCCCTTGTTCTGTGGTCATTGTATTTTTAGTTGAGCTTGTAGGTAATAGGCAGTCCTTGTTCTGTGGTCATTGTATTTTTAGTTGAGCTTGTAGGTAATAGGCAGTCCTTGTTCTGTGGTCATTGTATTTTTAGTTGAGCTTGTAGGTAATAGGCAGTCCTTGTTCTGTGGTCATTGTATTTTTAGTTGAGCTTGTAGGTAATAGGCAGGCCTTGTTCTGTGGTCATTGTATTTTTAGTTGAGCTTGTAGGTAATAGGCAGGCCTTGTTCTGTGGTCATTGTATTTTTAGTTGAGCTTGTAGGTAATAGGCAGTCCTTGTTCTGTGGTCATTGTATTTTTAGTTGAGCTTGTAGGTAATAGGCAGGCCTTGTTCTGTGGTCATTGTATTTTTAGTTGAGCTTGTAGGTAATAGGCAGTCCTTGTTCTGTGGTCATTGTATTTTTAGTTGAGCTTGTAGGTAATAGGCAGCCCTTGTTCTGTGGTCATTGTATTTTTAGTTGAGCATGTAGATAATAGCCAGGCCTTGCTCTGTGGTCATTGTATTTTTAGTTGAGCATGTAGGTAATAGGCAGGCCTTGTTCTGTGGTCATTGTATTTTTAGTTGAGCATGTAGGTAATAGGCAATCCTTGTTCTGTGGTCATTGTATTTTTAGTTGAGCATGTAGGTAATAGGCAGGCCTTGTTCTGTGGTCATTGTATTTTTAGTTGAGCATGTAGGTAATAGGCAATCCTTGTTCTGGGGTCATTGTATTTTTAGTTGAGCATGTAGGTAATAGGCAATCCTTGTTCTGGGGTCATTGTATTTTTAGTTGAGCTTGTAGGTAATAGGCAATCCTTGTTCTGGAGTCATTTATTTTTAGTTGAGCCTGTAGGTAATAGGCAGGCCTTGTTCTGTGGTCATTGTATTTTTAGTTGAGCATGTAGGTAATAGGCAGTCCTTGTTCTGGAGTCATTTATTTTTAGTTGAGCCTGTAGGTAATAGGCAGGCCTTGTTCTGTGGTCATTGTATTTTTAGTTGAGCATGTAGGTAATAGGCAGTCCTTGTTCTGGGGTCATTTATTTTTAGTTGAGCCTGTAGGTAATAGGCAGGCCTTGTTCTGTGGTCATTGTATTTTTAGTTGAGCATGTAGGTAATAGGCAGGCCTTGTTCTGTGGTCATTGTATTTTTAGTTGAGCATGTAGGTAATAGGCAGTCCTTGTTCTGTGGTCATTGTATATTTAGTTGAGCATGTAGGTAATTGGCAGTCCTTGTTCTGTGGTCATTGTATTTTTAGTTGAGCATGTAGGTAATAGGCAGTCCTTGTTCTGGGGTCATTTATTTTTAGTTGAGCCTGTAGGTAATAGGCAGGCCTTGTTCTGTGGTCATTGTATTTTTAGTTGAGCATGTAGGTAATAGGCAGGCCTTGTTCTGTGATCATTGTATTTTTAGTTGAGCATGTAGGTAATAAGCAGCCCTTGTTCTGTGGTCATTGTATTTTTAGTTGAGCATGTAGGTAATAGGCAATCCTTGTTCTGGGGTCATTGTATTTTTAGTTGAGCATGTAGGTAATAAGCAGCCCTTGTTCTGTGGTCATTGTATTTTTAGTTGAGCATCTAGATAATAGGCAGTATTGGTTCTGTGGTCATTGTATTTTTAGTTGAGCTTGTAGGTAATAGGCAATCCTTGTTCTGGCATTGTATTTTTAGTTGAGCTTGTAGGTAATAAGCAGTCCTTGTTCTGTGGTCATTGTATTTTTAGTTGAGCCTGTAGGTAATAGGCAGGCCTTGTTCTGTGGTCATTGTATTTTTAGTTGAGCATGTAGGTAATAGGCAGGCCTTGTTCTGTGGTCATTGTATTTTTAGTTGAGCTTGTATGTAATAGGCAGGCCTTGTTCTGTGGTCATTGTACTTTTAGTTGAGCTTGTAGGTAATAGGCAGGCCTTGTTCTGTGGTCATTGTATTTTTAGTTGAGCATGTAGGTAATAGGCAGCTCTTGTTCTGGGGTATATTTAGTTGAGCTTGTAGGTTATAGGCAGTCCTTGTTCTGTGGTCATTGTATTTTTAGTTGAGCATGTAGGTAATGAGAAACTATACCCACAATGAACAATTGGGTATAAAATGGACAAATGGAAAATTCCTGGGGGACCTGGATTTCGCAGATGATGTAGCATTCTTAAGTTCAACACCAAGACAATCCCAAGAAGCAATAAATAATTTGTGTCATCTCTCGGTTAAAATTGGTCTCCAAATAAATGCCTCTAAAACTAAAGCTATGAACTTTTCTAACGAGACCTTTGATATCATCTTGAACGGGGAAAAACTACAGAAAGTTGATATTTCAATTATTTAGGCAGTAAAATGACTCAGGATGGTGACACAACAAGAGAAATCCATACTAGAATTGCTTTGGCAGCTAGCGCCTTCAATAGATTATCTAACATTTGGAAATTACGATCATTGAATATACATACCAAGCTTCGTCTGTATTTAATTCAAATGTTATCTCAGTGTTAACATACGGCTGTGAGAGTTGGAAAATAACAAAATCATTGGAGAACAAGCTGAATACATTCGAGAACAAATGTCTTAGAAAACTCATGAACATCAGTTGGAAAGAATTCAAGACTAATCGACAAATAAGAGAAGACTCTAGGCAGAAATATGTCTCCGACTATATAAGGTAAAAAGACGATGGTCATATATCGGTCATGTCCTACGAATGCAAAACAACAGAATACCACTACAGGCGCTCACTTGGGTTCCTGAGGGTAAGCGGAAAAAAGGAAGACCAAAAGAAACACTCAGAAGAACAATAATAAGAGAAGGAAGAACGTTGGGCCTAAATAATGTGCAAGAGCTAAGAGGAGTGGCGTCACAACGAACAACCTGGAGAGCACTGGTTTCTGCCTTATGCGCCGTGTTTGGCGCTTAAAGAATTTATTATTATTATTATGTAGGTAATAGGCAGGCCTTGTTCTGTGGTCACTGTATTTTTAGTTGAGCATGTAGGTAATAGCAGCCCTTGTTCTGGGGTCATTGTATTTTTAGTTGAGCTTGTAGGTTATAGGCAGTCCTTGTTCTGTGGTTACTGTATTTTTAGTTGAGCATGTAGGTAATAGGCAGCCCTTGTTCTGGGGTCATTGTATTTTTAGTTGAGCATGTAGGTAATAGGCAGGCCTTGTTCTGTGGTCACTGTATTTTTAGTTGAGCATGTAGGTAATAGGCAGTCCTTGTTCTGTGGTCATTGTATTTTTAGTTGAGCATGTAGGTAATAAGCAGCCCTTGTTCTGTGGTCATTGTATTTTTAGTTGAGCATCTAGATAATAGGCAGTATTGGTTCTGTGGTCATTGTATTTTTAGTTGAGCTTGTAGGTAATAGGCAATCCTTGTTCTGGGGTCATTGTAGGTAATAGGCAGCCCTTGTTCTGTGGTCATTGTATTTTTAGTTGAGCATGTAGATAATAGCCAGGCCTTGCTCTGTGGTCATTGTATTTTTAGTTGAGCATGTAGGTAATAGGCAGGCCTTGTTCTGTGGTCATTGTATTTTTAGTTGAGCATGTAGGTAATAGGCAATCCTTGTTCTGTGGTCATTGTATTTTTAGTTGAGCATGTAGGTAATAGGCAGGCCTTGTTCTGTGGTCATTGTATTTTTAGTTGAGCATGTAGATAATAGCCAGGCCTTGTTCTGGGGTCATTGTATTTTTAGTTGAGCATGTAGGTAATAGGCAATCCTTGTTCTGTGGTCACTGTATTTTTAGTTGAGCATCTAGATAATAGGCAGTATTGGTTCTGTGGTCATTGTATTTTTAGTTGAGCTTGTACGTAATAAGCAGCCCTTGTTCTGTGGTCATTGTATTTTTAGTTGAGCATGTAGGTAATAGGCAATCCTTGTTCTGGGGTCATTGTATTTTTAGTTGAGCATGTAGGTAATAGGCAATCCTTGTTCTGGGGTCATTGTATTTTTACTTGAGCATGTAGGTAATAGGCAGTATTGGTTCTGGGGTCATTGTATTTTTAGTTGAGCTTGTACGTAATAAGCAGCCCTTGTTCTGTGGTCATTGTATTTTTAGTTGAGCATGTAGGTAATAGGCAGTCCTTGTTCTGTGGTCATTGTATTTTTAGTTGAGCTTGTATGTAATAGGCAGTCCTTGTTCTGGAGTCATTGTATTTTTAGTTGAGCTTGTATGTAATAGGCAGTCCTTGTTCTGTGGTCATTGTATTTTTAGTTGAGCTTGTAGGTAATAGGCAGTCCTTGTTCTGGAATCCCCACGGTAAGAGAGGTAGAGGGAGACCAAGGAACATATGGAGAAGAGAAATGGAGACAGCCATGAAGAAGACACAGGACAGAAAGACTTGGGTATAAGTTTGTTGAAAGCTTATTGATAAGTGTCTATTGAGGCCATCACATTGATAAAGATCACTTTTGATTGGGGTGTTACTGCTTTCATAAGGTCATACTGGACCCGTAGATGAATGGTCAACTCGTTCCGACACAGTGCTGACATCGAGTGAGAATGTAGGTGTAAAGGACGCGAATGTGTGTATAGTTCTGTTGAGTTGACAAGTCACTCACTCAATCATAAGCAGAAGTCAATAAAGGGCAGACCACTGATGACGTTTCATACATTTATTAATGGACGTACACTTCGACATCACGATTACAGTCATTTGAACAGGTTGGCACAAAATCATCGTATACTTGAAAAATGGGTGACAATATCAGATTGTAGCATGTAAATATAATGGAACGATAGTAGGCAAGCACTCAATATTCTGGTTGTCTATCGTCTCATGCTTCAACTGACTAATCGCGTCAGTTGAGGTGGATACATAAACATCAACAATGGTTCACTGTCAGAACCTTCTCCTGGCTAGTTTTCTCAAGCCGTAAATTCATCAAATGGTTATAGCAATAATGTTATACCACAGTAGTGGGTTTTCATAATATGTAGATCTCTGTACCATCATCAGATAATAAGATCTTCTCTGTTCTCCGACAATGATCCGCTTACAATGGCGGGAATCCAAGATGGCTCTCCTCCGTGAGCTTCGCTCACTCAGGATGAGAAATTATGAAGCAGAATTACTTCATTATACATACGTAAATGTCCTCATTGGGCTTCTATACATTTCTGCTATCAATAAGGCTGGTTACATCAAATAATCTAGTGCTGCTAGATAACATGTCATGTTCATCTGTAATCAACAATCCTAGATGCACGATAATACGTCTCTCAGCTAGGCTTAGCAAACAAGGTGCAGCAAAAAAGGTATGGTTTTACCTGGCTTTAGGAAAACACATACAAGCGAATAACGCACGCCATTCCTAGGCATTAATAATGGACATTAGGAGAATCTCTGATAATACAGTCATACAGAGAAACAATCTCCTTCCTAGAATAATTCACAGAGATCAAATCAAACTTTCTAATCGACCAGCCATAGCAGCGACGACATGACAGCCTTCTCTGTCCACACACAGAATCGACGCATGCGCAGAAAAGCCTTTCACCCCAGAGTTCAGCTCACAAAATAGTCCGACATAGAAATACAAAGATACAAAGATATAAGACCGAATCACCTTAAATAGTCAAGGCCTAAATATAAATTCGGGCCATAAACATTTTAAGCAAGACCAATCTGTTTCTGGCCATACCAGACGAAAAATGACGTAAATCTAGTATTCATCCGCCAGATTGAGACACAAGAACAGATAACCCATAGAACCGAATATAACATTGAACAATCAGGGTTCTGTCCCTTAGACTGAGAATCATTGATTCTCAAATAAATATTTTTCATCAGACAAATAGTTATCCTTTTCATTTGTATGCCTACCAACAGTAATCTGTGCGTCACCACAAAAAAGAATATGTGCGCAACAGACTACCACACCCCCCGGGAAAAAAAAAATGAAAATGATTTTTTTTTTCCATCTGAGAGCAACATACAATAGGCTCACGACACATGTATAATGCGCAGATGAAGAATATCAGCAATTTATAAAGCCAAATTAAGGCAAAGTCGAAGTATAGATCGACCGGTGAGAATATATCTCAACATCTCAGAGAAAGTATTTTTCTAAGTATAAATATTTCCAGGGAGGTGTCACCAACGCATACAACAATACTGGCAATGACACAATGCATGCAATAATTTCAATCACAATTTCATATTAAGTACCATAAGTTCATGATTAACAAAAGAAAAATCATCAAACGAGTATCGGTGAATATACATTAGTGACCCGCATGGTGTTTATACAACCACCATATCATATATTACAAATGTGTACATATTTTGATATAGAAAAAATAACTGTTGTAAAGCTAGACATATTAGAAAGTCCAAGATTTAACAGTTAGGTGGAATCATGTGGGCATCTAGACAGAATGTCTGCCATCACATTTTCTAAACCACGGATAGCTCGCACCGAGAAATGAAAAGGTTGAAGAGCAATGGCGTATCGAGTTGATCTCGAGCTCTTCAAGTTTTTACTTTGAATAGCCGTAAGAGCTTTCTGGTCAGTTTCCACTATGAAATGCGCGCCAAGAAGGAATCTTTGAAGTTTGAGAATTGACCAAACCATCGCCAAAAGTTCACAGTCTAAAACCGAGTAATTCCTCTCTGCCGCATTAAGTTTTCATGAGATATACATTACAGGATGCAGAGTTTCAGAGTACTCTTGCATTAGTGCCGCTCCGATCCCAGTGGATGAAGCGTCACTACGAAGAACAAATGTCTTATCTGTAGTTGGTAACATTAAGATAGGTGGAGTTGAAAACAAATTTTAAATCTTATCCAAAGAGGATTGGCATTCCTGAGACAAGTGGACCATATTAGGAGACCCTTTCTTTAGTAACGTAGAAAGCGGTGCCATGATAGAGGATAGATTCTGAATGAATCGTCCATAAAATTGTATAAGACCTAATAGACTTCTCACTTGCTTTTTAGTCTTAGGAATAGAGATGTTAAGTATTTTACTGGTATTATGGTCCTCTGTCTTTAGGAAACCATGACCGACACGGTGACCTAGGAAAGAAATTTCGCTAAAACCAACACATGCTTTAGAGGGTTTCGCTGTCAACTTATGCTCGCGTAAGGTAGACAGTAATTCACATAACCCTAAATAGTGATCTTCCCAAGTATCACTGAAAAGACAGATGTCGTCTAAGTACGCAATGACATCTGAACGATGAGATAGGATTCAACGCATCATGCGTACGAATGTAGCCGGGGCGTTCATAAGGCCGAAAGGCATGAAATTCCATTGAAACAAACCCCTAGGTGTAGAAAAAGCAGTAAGAGGTTTGGCTCGTTCACTTAATGGGACTTGCCAATATCCTTTTGACAAATCAAGTTTAGTGAAGAAATGAGATTTAGAAAGCCTAGTAAGTAGCTCTTCTAGTAAAGGCATAGGTTCGGCGTCGAACTTCGTAACCTGATTCAATTTGCGATAATCAACGCAAAGACGTATGTTATTGTCTTTTTTTCGAACAATAACCATCGGCGAAGAATATGCAGAACTGGATGGTTCGACTATTTTTAATTCTATCATCTCATCCAACTCTTTCTCGACCTGTGTCTGAAAATGTATAGGTATAGGATATGGTCTGACCCTAATAGGATTATGGTCAGTTAGAATAATGTCATGTTCAGTGACATTGGTGTGTCCAGGAATGTCAGTAAGGACATCCTGAAATGTTTGTAACATAGAAGAAACTTGTCGCTGTTCCTCTAGAGATAAATTAGGAGAAACAGTAACATTTTTCCATGATTCACTAGAATGGAGTGGAATCACTGGAAGAGGGAGATTTACATCCGAGAAACTTGTTTCTTCATCCTGTATTACTGACAAGGATGAGAAATGACCATGTGGTACTGGGGAATCGTCTGTTGCCTGGAAAATAGGCAGCAAATACTCAGGACGTTCATGGAATTCCGTAAGCATATTGATGTGGAAGGTTTTATGCTTTCCATCAATATCAACAATATAGTCAACATTGGAAATTTTCGAGATTATATCGAACGGACCTTTCCATGAGATAAGAAGTCTATTTTCCCTACAAGGTAGCAGAACATATGCTTTGTCCCCAGGACAAAGTTGTCGTAAGGTTCTTTTCTTCTTGGCAAGTTGCCTTGCCTTCTGTTTGGCAAATTCAGAAGAAGAAGTTGCTAATCTGCATGCTTTGATAATCTTGTGTCTAAGCGCGATGACATATTCGTAAGAAGATTTTGTGTCATCATCACTATTATCAGCTGTTATAAGATCATGAAGCAAAGACATAGGGTCGCACGGTCGCGCGCCGATGACAAGTTCAAAGGGAGAAAATCCTGTATGTTCATTGGGGACCTCTCTATACGCAAATAGGACCGCGGGCAAAACCCTATCCCAATCTTGAGGATGATCCTCAGTTATTTTCCCTAGTAAGTTTTTGAGTGTTCTGTTTAGCCGTTCTACCATCCCATTAGACATAGGATGATAGATACTACTCAATGATCTATCTATCTTCAGAGTAGACATCACTTGAGACATGGTATCCGATATCAATTGGGTGCCATGATCCGATAATATTTCTCCGGGGAATCCCAGATGAGAAAATATAAGCCAAAGAGCGTCTGCAATATCGGCAGTGGAAATGCTCTTCAGAGGTATAGCCTCTGGCCAACGTGTGCACATGTCAACACACGTTAAGATAAACTGATGTCCTCTGGCAGATTTGATCTTAAACGGACCAATAATGTCTATTGCCATTTTCTGAAATGGCCGAATAGGAATATCTGCAGCCTGAATAGGTGCAGCATGGCGTGGACCTTTGGATTTGACTTCTTGACATATCTTACAAGATCGGCAATAAATCCGTATGTCTTTGTTTACGAAAGGCCAAAAGAAAGCCGCAAGAACTCTTGACTTAGTACGGGAAAAACCCATATGTCCAGCACACTGAGAGTCATGAGCGTGCTGCAAAACTTTAACTCTCAAATTCTTGGGAACAAGAATCTGAGAATGTATTGACGTAGTAGAGTCTTGGACCATACGCACAAGTACGCCATTCTTCATTGTAATCCAAGATTTTCGATTTGTATCTTTATTTGGATCACCTTTTGTTGCAAGAGTGAAGAATTTCTCTAGAGTGGGATCATCTTCTTGCTGTTTTATAAATGAGTCACGAGAAATTACCAAGGGATCATCTTGGTTATGCACTTCAGTATATTCAGTAGATGAAGTTTGAGGCATATTGAGAGCTTGTGCTCTTGTGACTACTGCATTAGCAGTTTGCATATTTTGTTCTTCCTAAGCAGCAATTTGTTGCGGAGTGCATTCTTTGACTCCGTGAATACGACCAATGATGAGATCAGCGATCGGATTCGGAAGAAGACATGCATGCACATCTCCCGTAAAGAAAGGAGTAGCAATATTGATGATAGCAGTAGAGTACTTCTCTAAGGTGCCGCCAAATGTTACACATTTGACTAACTTGCCTGTGGCATGGGAAGGATCTACGAGTGACTGTCTAACACCAATGGTGGTGCATCCAGAATCAAAAAGAATTGAGACTGGGCTATCATTTACTAGACCTTTATGTAAGACAAGAGATCCTCTTCCATCATGCGCGACTGACGCAGGAAGAGCAGGAAGAGGGTGACCACAACTTAAAGTAGACACCGTAGTTGGTTCAAATAATGTTTTGCATTGTGGGCATTGAGATGCTCTCCCAAAATCAAAAGCAGAACATGCCATGTTATTAGAGTTTTTATTATCATTAGTCTGATCACAGGCTTCATGTAACTCTTGCTGCGCAGAGTTTGCCTGATAATGTGATTTATGTCCCTTGTGTTGCGATCTACCTCGCTTATTATTGCCTCTCCAATTATTATTGTCTCCTCTATTGTAACCCCTATTTGGGTTTGAGTCATAGTTCTCATGGTTACAATCATTATGTTCATTATAACGAGTATCTCTGTAATTATGGTCTTGTTGTCTCCATGACGGATGACTTGGATAGCTCCTATAATGACTTCCTCTGCGGAAATTCCTATAATTGTGGCAACCCCTGTATCGAGGGCTGTCAGCTCGTCTCCAGTTCTTCGAAGAAGAACCTTGAAATGGTTGATTACCTTGATTTTGATAGTTATTCGAGTTACTCTTTTTATCAAACCTGTTTTGTGGTCCTTGAAATTTGTGTGAGTAATTAGGGTTGTATGGTGTTGCTGAAGCAACTGGCATACTTTCCTTAACCTTAGCATTGCTAATAACTACGTCCGGATGTGCAGTGACGTATTGGGTACAATATTGTTCCATTTCTTTTAGTGTCTTGGGTTTACGCTCATGTAGGAATTCAAGGAATGGTTTATTTACACTTGACATAATCTTGTCTCTGAGCAACAAGTCCATAAGGGCTTCATATGTCTTTTCTGTTTTGGACAGCTCAATCCAATGATTAAATGTAAGACGTGTCCTTGCAATGAATTCTGAGAATTCTACCCGTTTCAGGTACCATTCTCTTAAACAAAAGACGGTAACCTTCCTCTGTCAACTGATATTTTTTTAATAAGGCTGCTCTGATAACATCATAATTATCCTGGTCAGCCTCTTCTACCAAGCTTAAACTAGTCAGAGTGTCACCTTTCAGTATCTCTGATAACTGATTAGCATATTGTGATCTATCCACATTATGATTTCGACAAGAACGTTCAAACCTATCTAGCCAAACTGTTATATCATCACTGGATGGATTAAATGTCAAGAAATGTATACGGAAATAAACAAAGCGGCAGATAATAACGTCATGAATGAAGCGGAACGTGAACCAGAACATACCATAGAGGAAGTCCGGAATGCAATCAAACACTTAAAAAGTGGAAAATCTCCTGGTTGTGATGAAATAACAGCTGAAATGATACAGGCAGGAGGAGAAGGCAGCGCTCGTATATACCATGCATTATGCTGCAAGATCTGGCAAAGCGGAATTTGGCCCAAGGAATGGAAACGATCAATTTACATACCCTTGCCAAAAAAGGGCAACCTGAAACTGTGCACAAACTACAGAACTATAGCTCTTATAAGCCATGCCAGCAAAATACTTTTACAAATCATAATGAAAAGGATGCAACAAAAGCTAGAAACAGAAATAAATGAAGTACAGGCGGGTTTTCGACCAGGTAGAGGTTCTAGAGATCTTATATTCAACATGAGGATCATCATAGAAAAGTGTAGAGAATTCACCGTTGACCTACATACTTGTTTCATTGATTACACCAAAGCTTTCGATTGTGTACAACATCAGCAGTTATGGGCTATTATGAAAAATATGGGATTTCCAAACCACCTTATACAACTCATCGCACTGCTGTACCAAGAACAACAGGCAGCCGTAAGAATAGAGGGGGAAACATCAGAATGGTTTGAAGTACAGAAAGGAGTAAGACAAGGCTGTACCCTTTCCCCTTACCTGTTTAATATTTATGCCGAGAATATCATGAGAAGCGTAAGAGATGACCAAGAACACACAGAGTTTGACTCATTTAACATCGGCGGGTACCAGATCCCAGAAATCAGATATGCTGACGACACAGTCCTCCTATCGACCAACCCAAAAGGACTTGAACAATTACTTCTGTCCACCAAAAAACACAGCGAGGCCCAGAATCTATACCTAAACACCAAGAAGACCAAAGTATTGACAACAGACAAAGTAAAGACCAAACCAGAAATTGAAATTGATAACGAAGAACTGGAAAGTGTCAATGAATTCGAATACTTAGGATCAATCATTAACAGCTCTGGCGACTGTGCAGTAGAAATTAAAAGAAGACTTGCAATTGCTTCACATAAGCTAATACAGATGAAAAAAACCTATGGCAAGGCACAAGCAAAGAAACAAAGTTACAACTGATCAGAGCATGTATATTCCCAGTAGCAACATACGGCTGCGAGACTTGGACACTCAATAAAACAGTTGCAAAAAAGATTACATCATTCGAAATGAAATGCTACAGAAGGATGTTGAGAATACCCTGGACAGAAAAAAAGACCAACAGAGAAGTACTGCACTCACTAAACGTACAGGAACATTGGCTCCTAAATACCATTGCAATAAGGAAGCTGAAATTTTTCGGTCATATAAAAAGACATAATAGTCTGGAAAAAACAGTGATGGAAGGCATGGTCCCTGGAAAAAGGGGAAGGGGTCGACCTAGACCTGATTGCAGGTCGACTTGCCCAGAATCGTGATGCGTTCAGAGCAGCTGTAATGGAGACAACGTTCTGGAAAGAATACGTCACATGATGAGCTTGATCTTGTAAATAAAAGGTTTACCATTACCACCAGATGACTGATTAACATTACCCATGTTTGTCAATTTCAATTTTTCTAACTCAAATGCCAAAAGTTTTTCCTCATGTTCCCTTTTTGCTTTTCTCTCCTCGGCTTCAGCTTCTAATCTTTTATTTTCAGATTCTCTCTGTAATCTTTTTTCTTCAGCCTCAGCTTCTCTTTGTAATCTTTTTTCTTCATATTCAGCTTCTCTTTGTAATCTTTTTTCTTCAGCCTCAAGTCTTTTTTCTTCAACCTGAAGTTTTCTTTCCTCCGCTTGAAGTTTTCTTTCCTCTGCTTGAATTTGCCTTAAATTCTCAGCATCTATTTTCTTTTGTTCAGCTTCTGCTTTCAATTTATTTTCCTCTTTTTGTTTCTTTTCTTCTGACTTCAATGCCATGGCCCATTGAGCAGACGAGTATTCTTCCAATTCTTTACCAGCCTAGCCTAGGGATTTCCCTATCTCAATAAAGTAATCTAGAGTCGACATAATGTTTAACAATATGTGACTAGTTACCTGAAAAAGTCAATGAAATTTATTCCACCGTAAATGACAGCAAGTTTTAATAAACTTGAATAATCAGCTCCCTTTTCCCAATCTCTGTGGGAGACAAGCCTTTAATAAGGTCTTGTATACTCACTTGTATAATAATAATAATGCTAATAATAAACTAACAGTTTATTCTATACCACAAGTGCACTTCATATAGTGTATGATCAAATATACCTTATCTAGCATATGTCAACCAACAACATAAACAAAGGACAATCAAGAAAGACAACATGGAAACATTCACAGAAATCAACTAAGTTAAACAGGAAAACTGAAGAAAATAATCACAGAACCTGTGATGACAACCGCGAGGAAATAAACAACACAAATGACGTCACAGTGTATAAATATAAAGTTGTATAGAACTAAATGACAGGAAAGATGAGACCTACAAATACAAATGAATCAAAACTAAAGAACAGAAAAAATATTACAAAAACAACGAAGAAAAAAACAACACGTTGTCACAGCTAACAAAAATAGCAACAAATTGTCGCTAGCAAATTTTCAATTAAGAAAATTCGCGCCTATAGAACACTAATATAAGCCCTCTATTACGTGGGAAATCTTATATTAGACACCTTACCCAACTGCCCACAGACATATACACAACACTATAACATGTAACACTTAAACATAAATATGTATATTTCATATAATGTAATCAAATAGCATGTGAATAATATGTGTTGCAAAGGAGGTTCAGATGTTGTTCTAAAACAATAGTACTGCCACTTTAATACATTAATACTTCTGGCTTAAACTATTACAATGTTCAATATAGAGCAGAACACCAGAAGATCCACCGTTGAAATATAAGAACTTCTCGCTAACACAGTTAATTCTTGCTAATACCCTGCTGTGCACTGATGTCTGTTCTAACACAAATGTCAACAAGCGCTGACCTAGTTACTGCCTCTGCTTGACAGGTCAGGTCACGTAACGAAACTGCTGACTAGCTGACATCGACTGTAACTTGTACTGCTGGTGTTTATGTGTGTCGTATGCGGCCACAGGAAACGATCTGGTATCAGTAGCTGACTTCTGGCAATGTCCACTGTGCAGGTTAGACCCAGAAATCTGGCCTACCACATTGATAAGGAGAGTGGATGTAAATACCGCGTTTGGGTGTATAGTTCTGTTGAGTTGACAAGTCACTCACTCAATCATAAGCAAAAGTCAATAAAGGGCAGACCACTGATGATGTTTCATACATTTATTAATGGATGTACACTTCGACATCACGATTACAGTCATTTAAACAGGTTGGCACAAAATCATCGTATACTTGAAAAATGGGTGACAATATCAGATTGTAGCATGTAAATATAATGGAACGATAGTAGGCAAGCACTCAATATTCTGGTTGTCTATCGTCTCATGCTTCAACTGACTAATCGCGTCAGTTGAGGTGGATACATAAACATCAACAATGGTTCACTGTCAGAACCTTCTCCTGGCTAGTTTTCTCAAGCCGTAAATTCATCAAATGGTTATAGGGGACCTCAAGACGCAGCAATAGAGACCGCAGTCAGTGACTCATAGCTTGACTGCCTGCGTCAGGACCAGCGAACCAGAGCTGGTCAAGACCGCACTCCACCTCCACGTGGTGGTCCTGGAAACAGTCTGCAGTTGTGCAGGCTGGCTGAGCGAGTGTGGATCGAAATGGGAAGGCAAACCCGGTCCTAAAAAATGCCGTGCAGAAGTCGGATGTGTCGACCGAAAGGTGCAGATATCACAGCTACGTTGTAAACAGACACAACGCAACCACCGTCCTTTTCAGGGCGAACGAAGAAGAAGAAATGGTTATAGCAATAATGTTATACCACAGTAGTGGGGTTTTCATAATATGTAGATCTCTGTACCATCATCAGATAATAAGATCTTCTCTGTTCTCCGACAATGATCCGCTTACAATGGCGGGAATCCAAGATGGCTCTCCTCCGTGAGCTTCGCTCACTCAGGATGAGAAATTATGAAGCAGAATTACTTCATTATACATACGTAAATGTCCTCATTGGGCTTCTATACATTTCTGCTATCAATAAGGCTGGTTACATCAAATAATCTAGTGCTGCTAGATAACATGTCATGTTCATCTGTAATCAACAATCCTAGATGCACGATAATACGTCTCTCAGCTAGGCTTAGCAAACAAGGTGCAGCAAAAAAGGTATGGTTTTACCTGGCTTTAGGAAAACACATACAAGCGAATAACGCACGCCATTCCTAGGCATTAATAATGGACATTAGGAGAATCTCTGATAATACAGTCATACAGAGAAACAATCTCCTTCCTAGAATAATTCACAGAGATCAAATCAAACTTTCTAATCGACCAGCCATAGCAGATACGACATGACAGCCTTCTCTGTCCACACACAGAATCGACGCATGCGCAGAAAAGCCTTTCACCCCAGAGTTCAGCTCACAAAATAGTCCGACATAGAAATACAAAGATACAAAGATATAAGACCGAATCACCTTAAATAGTCAAGGCCTAAATATAAATTCGGGCCATAAACATTTTAAGCAAGACCAATCTGTTTCTGGCCATACCAGACGAAAAATGACGTAAATCTAGTATTCATCCGCCAGATTGAGACACAAGAACAGATAACCCATAGAACCGAAAATAACATCGAACAATCAGAGTTCTGTCCCTTAGACTGAGAATCATTGATTCTCAAATAAATATTTTTCATCAGACGAATAGTTATCCTTTTCATTTGTATGCCTACCAACAGTAATCTGTGCGTCACCACAAAAAAGAATATGTGCGTAACACTTATGCTCCTGGGGGGAAGGGGGGGGGGGGGCTGAAGGGTGACTATGATAATATTGGTAATGTAGGTTCCAGGGAGCAGTGGAGGACCCTGTCTGCTGATGCTTCCACCATGGCACCCCTCCGACCCATGACAGGTTACGGTTGAGATGAGATGATGATGAGGTTCCAGGGGCCTCTGAGGAGACAAATAAAGAATATGAGTACTGCTACCTCAAGCATGTTATACGAGGTGATTAACATGAAGTTATGCATGGGAGCTGGCAACTTCATCATGTAAAAGAAATTCTACAGAAACCACGACTGCAGAAGCACGTGAATACTTTGGTTGAGACTTCCTAGAAGGGGACTAGCTGTGGTGGTGGATGCAAGCAGCATAGGAAGCAAAGAAGGAAATAATAAAGATGTGTGACATTTTTGCTCAGGATGGTGGAGAGATACATTCTTGAAGTGCAGAACACTAGACAAAGGAAAGATTTTCTTTTGCTTGTTGCATCATAAAGTAGTTATTTAAAGATATATAAGGAAGCAAAATTTAGAACAATATTGAGTTTGGGTAGTAAAACGGCTGTAGTGATGTGCATAGTGGGGAGATGTGGCGTATAGATCATCATCATCATCAGCGGCCATTTCCACAGTGAAGGTTGGTTGCAATGGATCTCCTTCTTCTGTCTCTTGGCTTGATGGTGCACTCTGACAGACTCTTTTCTGTCCATCTCTTTAAGTTATTTTCTCACTTGTAGCACTATCTTCCTCTTGCGCATTGCTTTCAACTCTTCTTTCCAATATGGTCTTCAGCCAGGTGTTATGTCTTTTTATATGGCCAAAATATTTTAGATGTCTAATTTTGATCTCCTTCATTAATTACTTTTTGTTTCCTAGTTTTCTATGACCTCTTTATTTGTTTTCTTCTTTTTTCCATGAGTTGCACCCCTATTCTTCTATATATCCAAATCTCAAAGGCCTTAATTCTTTCTTCCAATTGCTTTTTTAATTGTCCATGTTTAGTGGCATATAGATACAACATAGCAGTATGAATAAATGTAAAGTGAACAGAAGAAAATGCACCTATACTGTGTGTTTTCATTGTAAGTGAATTGCCTCATCACTCTTAATGCTGTTGAAAAACCTTGTTTTTTAAATTTTAATGTTTCTTCTTTCAAATTACATTGCTATTCAACATGAACAGCAAGCACCGTCACATGAAGAACTTAGGTTACATTTACTACAATGCTGTTTTAGGCACATGACAGTCTCTTGACTCTGCCCACATGCTGCAGAGACATTCTAGCTACCTGCAGACCCTACTGAACAGATCCTGGCTTAAAACATGTGTGCTTTCACTTGACTTACCTCAGCATTGTGAACGCTTTTGGATCTGTAGTCTGTGCAGGTAATGAAGAACAATGAGAGAGAACAAAACTGAAATAATAATAAAGAAGAAGTAAGGGGTGAAGCTAGTGAAATGCTATTTTCGTTATTCATCATGGGATTTCAATGAAAATACACATCAATCATAGATACCAATTTAAATGTGGGGGCACATTTGAGTAAGTATATATATAATTCATTATTTGCGCACGGTCGGGGAGATTAGTGGGAAAAAAGGCGCAACGCGGTGCGCGAAGGGATGAAAAGAAAAGGAGAGAGCAATGACGTAGGAGAGACCTGATGGCCATGACCGGGGTCGGTCATGTATTTTTTGTGAACTATTGTTCAAGCTTGCCCAGATATTGGGAAGCCTTCATAAAGTATTCAAAGTCTCCGGAGAGGAGCACAGTTGTATCGGCCAAGGTAGGGCGATATGTGTACATTAATTATATGATATTTTCTCGTCAGTCCTTCTGACGTGTTTCGATCTGGCTGGACCTCAATACGAACCACAGGTCGTATTTCTAGTGGGTTCCAGACGTACCCAGAATATTTTGAAGGTTATTATTGCATTTTTTTATGGATTACTTCAGAAGCCCCTTCGTGGCGTGTAGGCTCCAATCAAGCCAAGAAGAAATTATTACCATGAAGGTCGGTCACCGTCCTTGAAGGGTCGGTCCTTATTATAAGATGTTGATCAAGCTCATGATTAATAGAAATTGGAAAGAACGAGAACAATATGAACTGTCATATCCCAGAAGTAATCTACGTTGTTGATGCATGCTTATGAATATTACGTTTGAACTTGTACTAACGTCTGTAATAAATTGTCTGCGTCTTCGTCAAGAAAATGGACTCGACTTACATCCTTTTATCAGTTGTGGTCAGTACTTCAGACTACACCCTTGTTTCATAATGTTGAATTTGTGTCGGCCATATATAAGCCCGACTGAAGTTGATAACAGTTAAATTAACTTTATTGACAGTTGTTAACCACGGCATATTATTACAACCCATACACCATGTATGCAGCATAGTCTATAACGACTTCAACGGTGAATAAAGTAGACTCTACATCTACTAGATGCTACATCTGGTGGGCCAGTGTGCTATGAACAAGTTTCAAGGGAACGAATATCCATGAAAAAATAATCTTTCGAAATCTTGGGAGCTTTCAAGGCGACATCATCGTGTACTTGGGATTCAAAATAACTGTCATCTAAGGTCAAGGTCAACGCTGGATTTCATCTGCCAAAGTAAACGTTGAACAGCTACATCATTATTATGTAACGGCACCCGAGACCCAACATGGAAGTTTTTCGCTAGCGTTGCGAGGGCCGGGATATTTTTGTCTTCTTACAAGATAAGTAATTGTGGTTATTATGTACACTTGTGCCACCGTTATATGTGAGGGTAGATCCTTTAATATGTCCACATTCATGCTATTTTATGTTATATGTTCCATGTTCTTCGTGGGCGGAAGGGAGGTCGATCTGACAAACGAGGTTCATCTCGAAGCTAATTCGGGCTCTTGTCAGACGTTCTATAGGATTTAGTTTGTAAGTTTCAATTGAGCGATAATTCCGGTTCAAGGCTAGAAACCTTGCTGTAGTTCTGATCGCTACTTGTTTCTTATAATAGTATCTGTTTAGTTGTTTCGTCAGGTTTTTTATTGTTGTTTTCGTAGTAATTTTTTATCCGTACCTTATTTTTATAATGTATATTGTTTGTAACCTACGTCCTTCTCAATCTGGCTATAGTTCAGTTTTTTACACCTTTGTATTTATACACTGTGATGTTTCTTGTCTTGTTACTTTGCCCTTCGCAGATATTATTGCATCCTTTGCAACATCCGAATTTTGTTCTACATTCTATTTTATTTGATTTCTGCGAACGTTTTCATCTGTCCTATTCATCTTGTCCTGTTGCTATTGTCTATATTGTTTTCTTCTAGTGTATCTTGATATATTAAATGCATAAACCATTTCATTGATAAATAATATCTAATAGTTATGATATTGCATACCGTTCTTGGACAAGAACGTGTTACACTGATTAGAGTGAAAAATAATTTGATATTAATTGAGTAACACTTTTAAGGAGAATTATTTCAGATAAATATTATATAATGTCTACCTTAGATTATTTTATTAAGCAGGCTAAAGCCCTTAATATGACTCCTAAATAGATTAATATATTATAAATCATTTGGGGAAAATCTTTTAATTGTTACGCACAAAACTGTGACGTAGGAGTTGTGACGTCAAATGTAAACTCCATTTTGTTTTGCGTACACACATTTATACTTTTTTGGGGTTCCGACCTACATTGGATATCAACATGTTATGAGTAATGGGAAAGTGTTTTGTTTACTAGGGAAAGCACTTAGATATATTACTATAACGTTATTAATAGTTGGAAATAGGAATTATTTAGGTTCTACGTACAGGACCTTGCCATACATTGGTTTAAGGAATAATTTGAATTTCTTTAGGAAATATTTAACATATTGAGTAGGAGTATATTACAAAAAAATTAGACATGAGGTCTATTCTGGATGAGATTCTCCAGGATGGTTGGGAGATTGATAGATTACATGGCTCAGAACTTGAACAGCATGTGATGGATCGTTTTTTGTCAGATGCGTCAATATCCCTAAAGTTTTTTGCTGAGGATAATTTTCACTCCGTCCCTCATTTAATAATGGCTAAAGATTTAGCGGATTTACTGTCTGTGAACCTTCGTATATTTGTGCAGCAATATACTCATGTGAAACACGATCATATATTGAAGAATATAAATAATATGCTTCAAAACAACATTCCTGATGATCATAATAAGGAGGAACAATTATGTAAAGATATGGCTCTTACTAATGAGTTGCAGCGGCTAAAGAGAGAGTATGAGAATAAGTTATTGGTTATAGAGTCTGAAAATGTTTCACTGAAGAATCAGATGACGCTGTTGACAGCGAATACTAATAAAGTTCATGAATTGTCTTTTAGACATAAGAAACTTTTAGAAGATATTGAGGAGGAAAACAAAGTAGATGAGTTGTCGGAGATCCTTGAGAGCAAGGAGATGTTGATTAATGATTTAAATGAGAGGATAAGGACTCTAACTTCACAGGTCGAGAGTGCCAATACAAACCTCGCGTCATCACAACTGGAACTGTCAAATTCTAAGAAGCTTTCAGAAAATACATTGAAGGAGAATAATACTTTGAACTCTGTTATTCAGGAGCTGAAAGCTGAAGTCTCAATTTTGGAATCAAAAGTTGAAAAACAAATGCATAACCTGAGTCGAACATGTACAGACCAGTACATTCAATGTGATTTGATTCTGACTGATGATATGCGGGTCGGATCCAGTTACTATGATAAGGACATATGTACACAGTTCTGCCTACATAGAGACATAAAGTCAAAGATTGATATAGAAAACGGGAAAAATGACAGTGTATTATTTGAGGAGAATAATATAATGGAAATATTTCATTCCGATGATAATAAATTTTATGAATGTTTTCTTGGACAGGAAGAAAAGTTGGACGAGGAGGTGACTTCATTAAAACAGATGTTGAACGACCAGACAAGTAGGGTGAACTCTTCCACGCGCGACTTGGCATTATTGCGTGAAGATAATGAGAAATTAATAATTGATTCCCATAAAGAAAATGAGAAACATATGTATACTGAATTAGAAAAGAAAACACAACAACAGATCTTTGAACTCTCAACAGCATTGATCACAGTCGACTCTTTACTTGCTAGTGAGAGGAAAATAACAACTAACTTAAATAAATTAAATAAGAAGCAGATGCATAAGATCGCATGCCTGTCTTCTGAAGGTAATGAATTAAGAAAGAGGGTTAATGGAGTAAGAAATGTGGTCTTAAACAACAAGGAGTTGTCTATGGTTGGGGTTGATGTTGTTAAACGTAAGGTTGATGATCAACACCTTACCAAAGCAATGAGTCCGCACCTAGCACTCAATGCTTATAGTCTTCAGGGTTTTAAGAAATCATTCCGAGGGACATACAACTTCCCTCTACAGAAAAATACTGCCATTACAGGGAATATGCCTTGGCGACGGGGTCAGGGTGAATCTGATTCTAAGAAAACTGCGGTAAAAATCAATAGTGTAAATGATTTTACTACATTGAATGATGCTTTGGGAGTTAGGATGAACGCAGATAATAAAATGAAGACAAATAAGTCCGTCAGCAAAGTTTTCACTTTGCCTAGAAAACAGTCGTCTCCGACTTACGTTAAGCCATCAGCCTTGCACACTGATGGGGTTCTTCATGGGTTGGATCAGTATATGACATCCACAAAAAAATCTAGGCCCACTAAGAATGATAATATCACGTCATCACATATTGAAAGAGTGAGGAGATCATATCGAGGCAGGTATATTTTCCCTAGTCATCGATACAATATCATGGATTCTCCTCGCATTAATACTGCCTCTGTGGAGTGTAAGTCTCGGCGACAGGCCAGTGGCAATGTAAGCAGTTTAACAAATGATTTAACTAATGATTCTATGCTCGCAGTTAAAAAGGTATCCATTCATCGACAGGATCAGATTGCATCAGGGAGTGAGAGTTCTAACATCATTCCTAAGAATATTACAAAGGTGCAGCCCTTAGGTACTAAAAAGCCAGACCAGTATGTCCAGAGTGAACCGGTGGGTTCTGATGAGGTTCTGATTGGTTCAAAGTATTTTGATAAATATCTCTATACACAGCGTGGTAATCTAGATACCATCAATGCTGGCATTGATACTGCCAATCATCCTCTGGGGTTACAACATAGTTGTAGTGCCTCTGCTCTTCATAGTAGGGTTAGTGTTAAAAAGGTTGACACAAAGTTTGCTGCTGTTTCTAAAAACGGTACTATTCATGGTGATAATACAGGTGTTGCGCATTTACATAATTCTACGAATATTAGTACATCTAAACACAAATGCGTAAATATGCCTGTCAGGTTATCTACTATGACATGTTCTAAACCTGTGGGTTTAAAAGGAATTAGAGGTCATACTCGGTCTAGCCAGTATGTTCCAGTATACAATAAGGATACGTTGCGTTTGGGAAATAACAACGTAAATAGTGATCAATGGAATAAGCATCAAGGCAATCCTTACTCCAAATTGAGGGACAATAA
Organism: Oreohelix idahoensis; assembly: GCA_024509875.1. Taxonomy (NCBI): domain Eukaryota; kingdom Metazoa; phylum Mollusca; class Gastropoda; order Stylommatophora; family Oreohelicidae; genus Oreohelix; species Oreohelix idahoensis. The sequence continues at coordinate 531,714 of JAMPIV010004555.1, forward strand.
TACTACATATATTGGTAAAAGGGCATTTTCTCGCACTGTCTTGGTAAGAAATCTGCCACATCGAACTACTTGGCAGGAACTTGGCGATTTCCTTAACAACACGGCAGACGTTAGGTTTGTGCGTCTATTGCCACATACCAGTAAGAGGTATGGTGACGCCGTGGTTACATTTAGGACCAATAGAGATGCTCGCATGGTTATCGAGCGGGACAATGGTGTGTGTTTTCACCACCATTCTCTTCATTTACAATTGGTACCTGATTCTGCTTCACGCAGATATTAGCTAATTGATGTTGAATTTTGTCTTGGATGACTCAGCAAATGCAGTCATCGCTTCTTTCCTTTACTAGTCGGTATTCCTTTTCTTCCGAGTCATATCTTTCTCTATGACTTTGTTAGTTTAGGCTGTTCCTATACATAATATTTTTCTAGCATTTATATTTTATCCTACTGTTACATCATGCATGGAAAAAATATAATATGTGATTTCATTCTTTGTCACGATTATCACGCGCGACACATAATCCTTTAAATGATACTCTGGCTCAGTTGCGACCTGACCGAGATCATATGTCACTGAATCGCACTGTTCCGGTGCGCAACATTCCGTCTCATACCACTTGGTATGCACTGAAACATTTTTTTCAGTAAATCGGTAATGTTAAATTTGTTCGCTAGTTCGAACTTCAAAATTCTTTTAAAAAGCTTGCTTTTGTGCGCTTTAATAACTTTCGCGACGCTCACAGAGCAATTAATTTAATACATGGTTCACTTTTTGCGCACCATCTTTTAGACGTGCGACTTGTACAAAACTCTGCACCACGCACTTTATAGTTGCGTTTGTGGGTGCGTTACTTTTCATTCTTCCGGATGTTTTTGTCTTTTCTTCTATTGCAGATACCTCTCTGTTCTTTATATCATTTATGTCTTAACATATTAGCATTTCTTTATTTTCATATATCCTGTCTGTTCAGATTCTACACTTGTTGTATTTATATTTTATTTTTTTACTGGGCCGATTAACTCAGTATTTTCTTATTCAACGACTTTTGTCTCACTGCTTTACTTTTCCACAGGCTATGACTTTAGTTCAGCCTTTGAGATGTGGGCCTTTGTCACCTGCGTTTCCTTTTTGTTGACTATTATCACTGCATGTCTTTCTGTATTATTAAAGAGTACTACCTAACATTGTACGGTGGTAAAATGAGTGTCATACCACTTTAGTCTTAATAAAATCTTTGTTTTCATCCACGCCCATTTTATGTTTACCCAAACAAAGACCTACCATTTGTTCTTCGCAGCTGCTCTTCCAAGGTGGACATCGGGGCGTCATTGTTACAGTGTTACTCAGGAACACTACTGAAACCATCCAGATCTACTGCAATTGCCTTGCAGCCGTTCAATTACACCATTCGAGCAATTCCTGGATCGGAGAATGTTCTTGCTGACACACTTTCCAGATGCCTTCATGATTTTACAGAACCGCTGCGCATTACAGAGTGTACCACCTCTACATTACCTACTATTCAATCGTAGTTTATTTGTATAATTACAGGATTTTGACATTTCGCATTGATATGGATATTTTACCTAACGTTTCCGGATCTATATACATTACATAATTAAGTCGCTACTGCAACAGTGACATGTACGGGAATTGATTCTCATCTAACAATACAATATAAGAAAACATTATTTCCATTTATATTGACTATCAATGACATTTAAGCGCATTAGTATTAACATTACTACTATTAGCTTTCAAGTGTGGAATAAATTTAGATAATTGGAACTTTAAGTTAAAGCTCTATCACGTGAACTTAACAGTTATAAGGAGATAGCATTTTAACTACAAATTAACATTATTAGCTTAAATTATTGACAATTTTGCAATTTGACATTATGACTTGGTGACTCTTTTCGGTACTTCATTTTTTATTAATAACAATTGAACTTTTCACGGAGGATATATAAGGGACATTTTTTTTTAAAAATATTCCAGTAACATTTTAGTTAGTACCAATCTAGTAACTTAATTAGTTTAGTATAATTTATAAATAATGTGAGATATTTATATATTTATTATGATTGCGCATTATTGGCGCTTGATAGTTTTCACACAGTTAACTTCACATGTTATTATTATCATACCTAGTTAGGCCGTGTTGTTCATTCTTGCAACACATGCTTTGGGATTGTGTCAAATTTCTTCTATTGTGTTACTTTTAAAATGGACTTTGTTTCATTTTGTTACCAACTGTCAATTGACATACATTCATTTTACATTTCAAATTTTTTTTTTATTTCTGTTTTATTGTCGTCTTCATTTTTTTTTTTTCTTCACCATTTCTTTTCATCCTTCTATCCCTTTATTTCATTCCTTCATTGGTATTTCATACCAGTTTGATACATTATTTTGGTGAATCTTTTCATTTGGAATTTGTTTTCTGTTTTCTTCCATACTTCATCCCACACATTAATACTTTCAATTAACTTAATTTTTTAAATGATGTTACAGTAATTGTTCTATGAACTTGATCAACTATATCTTAATACAAAAAAAAAGCTTCGCTTTTTTTTGTCCCGTGGGAGGAAGGTACTGTTGCGTCCTTTTGGCGCGTGTAATTTAAATGTGGGGGCACATTTGAGTAAGTATATATATAATTCATTATTTGCGCACGGTCGGGGAGATTAGTGGGAAAAAAAGGCGCAACGCGGTGCGCGAAGGGATGAAAAGAAAAGGAGAGAGCAATGACGTAGGAGAGACCTGATGGCCATGACCGGGGTCGGTCATGTATTTTTTGTGAACTATTGTTCAAGCTTGCCCAGATATTGGGAAGCCTTCATAAAGTATTCAAAGTCTCCGGAGAGGAGCACAGTTGTATCGGCCAAGGTAGGGCGATATGTGTACATTAATTATATGATATTTTCTCGTCAGTCCTTCTGACGTGTTTCGATCTGGCTGGACCTCAATACGAACCACAGGTCGTATTTCTAGTGGGTTCCAGACGTACCCAGAATATTTTGAAGGTTATTATTGCATTTTTTATGGATTACTTCAGAAGCCCCTTCGTGGCGTGTAGGCTCCAATCAAGCCAAGAAGAAATTATTACCATGAAGGTCGGTCACCGTCCTTGAAGGGTCGGTCCTTATTATAAGATGTTGATCAAGCTCATGATTAATAGAAATTGGAAAGAACGAGAACAATATGAACTGTCATATCCCAGAAGTAATCTACGTTGTTGATGCATGCTTATGAATATTACGTTTGAACTTGTACTAACGTCTGTAATAAATTGTCTGCGTCTTCGTCAAGAAAATGGACTCGACTTACATCCTTTTATCAGTTGTGGTCAGTACTTCAGACTACACCCTTGTTTCATAATGTTGAATTTGTGTCGGCCATATATAAGCCCGACTGAAGTTGATAACAGTTAAATTAACTTTATTGACAGTTGTTAACCACGGCATATTATTACAACCCATACACCATGTATGCAGCATAGTCTATAACGACTTCAACGGTGAATAAAGTAGACTCTACATCTACTAGATTCTACAGTCATCTCTGCTGCATGTATCACATACCTCCTTCCATTTGTTTTTGTACTTGTTGTGGATGATAGTATTAGCTTCTCAGTAGGGCAGTGGGTGGCTCAATTGTTCCATTTTACTGCCACTTCTAGATAGAGCATCTGCTCTCTCATTTCCAGTGATTCCACAATGGGAGGGTAGCTACTGAAGGGCAATGGTTGGTGGCCTTTGGATAATGTTAAGCCCAAATCTGATCTCATGCATCATGTTTTCATTTCTGGTGTTCTGTATTGATTCCAGTAACGATCTACAGTCAGTGAAGATTACTATCTTAGCTGGTGGCTGTTGTTCTGATCTGGTGAGGATTTTCAGAGCTTGTAGTAGTGCCACATCTTCTGCCCTGAAATTGGAGGAGATCTTTCCAGTTGGCCTTTTGGATGAACTTCCTGTTTACAAATCTTATAAAAATGCCTCCTCCCCCATTCTTTACTGCCCCCTCTGTGGGTCCATTGTACTTTTCTTCAATCATCTCCTGAGCCTAGGTTTTTTAGTTGTGGAGGTGTCTGGTTGCCTTTCTTTCTTATTTCAGAGACTTCTGTGATGATAGGTATATTTTCATGACAGTAGTTTGGCTCCTAATAATCAATTAACATTTCCATTTTGGTAGGTTGTTTTAGGAAGAGGTCTTCATGACACTGATGCAGAAGTTTTGAGATGTTTAAGAAGCTGGTTCTCTTCAGCCTGTTTTTTTGTCAAGCTATGGAGTTTGGCATGCATTGGATGATTTGGCATTTGTAGAAGCTTCTCGCTGTGAATAAACACCTTTTCCTCATGCCTGTCATCAAAGGAGCAGATGTTGGTGTATCATTGCCTGGATTGGAGTAATCTTCATCCCTCCAGTGATTAATCTTAGGCTTGCATTTTGCACTTTTCTAAGACGTTCTGTGTCTGTTTTTGATGCCGTGGCCAAGGCTTATGTGCCATATTCAATTACAGGATGCCTGTAAAGACTTTTTTACACATGCTGGTATTTGCTCCCCAATTTGTGCCAGCCATTTTCTTCATAATGGAGAGCTTCCTTGTTGCTCTCTGTTCTACTGTTTTCAGGTGTGGCTTCCAGGTGAGTCTGTTATCCAACTTGACTCCCAGGTATGTTGTATTTTCCTCGTTTGGAAGCCCATTTAGTTGCAATCTATTGTTCTGTTTCAATTTGATAAGGCTCTTTTATTTATTAATCTATCAATCCATCATAAAAAGCCTCTATGCTAACTTTACATGTAGTGTTGGGCAGAGCATGCTAACTTTTGAGATGAAGACAGGAGTATGACAGGGATGCCCCTTATCAACAACTTTATTTTTGACAGTCATAGACTGGGTGATGTGCCAGACAACAGAGGCCAGTCCAAGAGGACTTAGATGCACAACGTTTTCTACACTGGAATATGCAGATGACATTGCACTACTCGCACATTCACATCAACACATCCAAGAAAAAAACAGATACACAGAATAAGTGTAGCCAGCAGGTGGGTCTGAACATCAATCTAAAGAAGACAGTGGTCATGACACTCAATGTGGGCAATCTTGAGCCCATAACAATAAGGAACCAGCAGCTGGAACAGACAGACACATTAACATACCTAGGATACATAGTAACACCAGATGGCGGAACAAGCAAAGACATCAACAACAGAATGAATTAAGCGAGAACAGCCTTTGCTTAGTCTAAACAGTATCTGAAAGTCCTCTTAGTACAGCACAAACACCAAATTAAGATTATATGAGAGCTGTGTACTTTCTGTGCTTCTCTATGATGCAGAATGTTGGAGAGTAACAGAGAAGGGAATGTCGAAATTGTCCTCTTTCCACACAACATGCCAAAGGAAAATTCTCCGAATCTTTTAGCCGAATACCATCACCAACCAGGAACTGCTTACTCGAAGCAACCAAGAGGATATGCACACCATCATAGCTGACGCTGGAGTTGGGTTGGCCATGTCCTCAGAAAGACCCCGATGCCATCACAAGAACAGCTATGCTATGGACCCCTGAAGGCAAACGAAAGAGAGGCCGACCAAAAACAATTTGGCAGAGAACTGTGGAGGCCGAGATGCAAAGAATGAACCAGAGCTGGGGCACTGCACTAAGGATGGCCGCGGACCAAACAAAGTGGAAGCAGTTTGTTGCTGCCCTACAGGAAGCCACCAGGCGTGATGGCCACTGACTGCTTTGACGTGTGCCGACTATGGATCAAAGAATAAGAAGAATCTATCAATGCCACATTTAAACATGTTTATCACTACATTTTAAAACTTTTGTCACATTGAATTTTTGATAACTTATGTAGATTTTGAGATATAGAACTATAAAGTTTGTATCTAAAAATAGTGACCATTTTTTTTCAAAATTTTACAACTTTATTTGCAATAAATCAAAATGTTGATAAGATATAAAAAAAAACGGATCTGAAAAAAGTTTTATTATCCTATTAAAAGAATTTGTGCCAAATCTCATATTGACTGACTAAAACTTTGCAAGTTATAAGAACATTAATAACACAAAGCAAGGTTCTGAGAAAATCTAAATTTTCTTTTTAGGAAAAGCACAATTTCTGAAGAAAATACTATTTACAAAATCAAAATATAATTACTTAGCATGTGTTCTGACAAATGGTTTTCACATATTTAGATTCAGGGGATATAAATTATCCGAATATAGACTGATTCTAATTTTTATTTGTGTGCTGTTTTGACTTAAAATACGCTGTAGCTTCGCCCCAGTTAAATTATTACATGTCTCACATGCCGGCCTTCAAAGCAAGTATACAATGCTTAGACAGAGCTAACAACGCTGGCTTGGCCATGTCCACCTCATGGAAGATAGTCGCATCCCCAAAGATATTTTCTACAGGCAGCTTGCAGAAGGCAAAAGAACTGCCAGACGACCGCAACTGAGGTTCAAAGACGCGTACAAGAGAGACGTGAAGGCACTGAACATAAATCCAGCAACCTGGGATGATGAAGCTGCCGATAGCACCAAGTGACGATGCTCCCTAAGGCACCACCTCAGATTGGGCGAAAAGAAGCTCTTACAACAAGCAGAAGAGAAAATAACATGCCAAAAGGAACACAAGGCCAAAAAAAAGCAGCTTAAGGCTATCACCTCAAGGGCACCATTCCCGTAGACCAGTGTTTCTCAAGCGGTGTGCCGTGGTACACTAAAGTGCCGCCGTGCCTACCAAAGTGTGCAGCAAAAATTTTGTAAATTTACCACATGAAGAATATTTTTAGTGATCATGTAATATAAAACTGATCTTACAGCATGAATTCATTCAAAAATAATTGGAGCTATTAACTGCTTTGAAATAAAACAAAATAGATATACGGGTACCGTACTTTAAAATTATTTTAAACAATTAAGAGAAAATCAAACTCAGAGTTTTCTTTATTCGAAAGTACCCACACATTTGTGTATTTAATTTAGTATATATCACTGTAATTTTTTATTCAGGCGCAGGGTCAGATAGGTGTGCCGCAAATTTTTTAAAAATTGGAAAGTGTGCCATGAACACAAAAAGGTTGAGAAACACTGCCGTAGACAGTAATGACTGGAGGGGGCTACTACTACTAAAGCATTACAGAAAGCATTCACATTTTTGTTTTCACACATATGTTGTTTTCTGCAGGAAATGTTATGCATGCCTTCTTTTTTTTTTTTCTCTAACCAGCGGCACTCGAGCTTTCCAGCTCTTTTTGGCCCAATGACATGTCATTGCAAGGCTGGGGGGTCAGTGGACTTTCCTTCCAACCCGGTCAGGAGCTTCGCTCCTTCCCATCCACACGGGATTTATGTGCAGGAGCCATTCAGGTTATTCAGTCAAATTTCCGGTCGTAAACATTCCTTCAAACGCTGACGCCCGGGTTTGAATCATGCAAACCTGGTCGCCAGTACAACGCCGTAGCCTTTAAACCAGCGCGGCTCCCATATGCATGCCATTCAGTGGCGTATCCTGGTAATGCGAGCTAGGCGTGCTGCTACTTAAAATGAATATGTGTGGTGAGTTGGGACTTAAATATAGTATAAAGTACTTAGTGTACTGACTGAGATCAGCTGTGAAGGTATCTGAAGTTAATAGGTTTGGTGTGTAATTCAGATGACCTTACTTGCTGCCACATTTATATCTCAATCAGACTAATTCTTAATCAATATGAATGTTGGCTTCGTTAAGTGTCTAGGGTAATGCAAAAGTGAGTGTGTGGAATAACCTCAATACAAAACATATACCAACAAATATTAACTTCTAAGATAAAATCAACTAACTCCAGCGGTTAAGTTTTATAATGAAAAATTTTCTGTTAAACTTTATTGGTCCTGAGCCTAAATGTTCTTTTGGCCAGGACTCTAGTCATTGATAATCAGTTTGATGGAATCTTATATATTTACAAATATGTATATGCAATTATTTACAAGCAATAGACCATGTGTCCATAATGCATGAAATCAGTCTTCAACTGGATATTTTTTTTCTCTATCTAATTACTTGTTCCTTGAAGCTGGTAAGGGATATACATCATCCCAATTGTTCTCTTTATCACTCTTATGGACTCTGTTGTACTGTTTTTAGTTTTGGAGGAAAAGTTTATTCACTTGAGGAGATTGTCCTAGAAAATATGCAGTAATGATAAGTTGCTCCAGGCCAGATATATCACTTATCTGTGCCTGGGATTCATAATGATTGCAGTCTATTTGGCCACACGCTTCAGGCCCTCTGGTCTACAATCTCTCTCTTAACAGCTGTTGTCAGAGATGACTTGATCTAGTGCTGAATATTTCTGACAGCATCAGCCAAGTACCAGTAGGAAACCCCTATCAAAGCAAGTATGATCCTGTCTTAATATCAAACTAATTCCTCCAATTTTACCTGTAAACATGCATGTAATAAAAAGAACATGGTCAGCTCATTCTGACAACCAAGCTTCTCCACTTTCATGTGATGGAACCAATAGTACCAGTTTTCTTTTTCATTTTTCCCTTATGGAGACAACACCTCTGTCATTCCAGCCATACTTCACCATGCAATAAGATAGGTGTAATGTTTCAGCATGATCATCATATATATATATATTGATAGTTCTCACTTTCTCAAATGGTCCATGGTATAATACATCAGCAACTAGGCCATGCCCAAGCCTGCCATGGAACCATTTAGTTACAACTTTTTGTTATGGCCTTTTCTTATACACAACCAATTTTTCAAATTAAAAAAGTCAATAAAATCAATCTTACCACATAGAAAGGAAATAACACAGGTTACGACGAATAAGGCACTAGAGAATGGCACATATCTAGATTTGCCCACTGTTTCAGACTGCTTTCGGTCGATATAATTTATAAACCACAGCACAAGTCTGACATCGCTCCTGCTCTTATGAAAATCTTTTGAAACTGGCAACGAGCAGCGTACTATTTCGTTCAATTCAAATGCTTCGACCAATCGCTCAAAGCCTAACTATATTTTGAATGAGTTTTTAAAAAAATTATCCCATTTACTACGCGTTACTATCAACAACTAGATTCGTATATATAGTTTAGCCAATCACACCTCGGCTTGCTTTAAATTCTAGCCAATCTTTTACTCCGTACTATTTCAGCTTTCGTTCCTCTACGTGTTTTCAAAAACATCATGCCATTTTATCTAACAGATATGACCAGACCATGCCAGTTTCCCTATGTTTTATACCAATATTTTAGTATCTAATGGACCATTTTGATAATTTATTATATATTCCAAGTCCACTAGTCTTAAGGTACCCAATTATATGATTATCATGAGAACAAATGGCCCATTTAAAATTCCTGTCTTTTATCGATCTCAGTTGTTTATTTTTAACTTCCACTGTCCGCATCCTTTTTAACTGTTCTGTCAGGATTTCAGACGTAAACCAGTATTGTGTCATGTTTCGTAATAAGCGTTTTTCAGGTTTTTAAACCTAACTCTCGTAGTTGTAGTGTTTTTTATCACGGTCTATTTGAAAAAAAGTTAGTGCTTCTGGCCTTTCGTTTATGTTAACGTAGTGTAATTAATGCTAGTATTAATTTAGGTCATTAATCAGCTTGCGTATCTCAAGGTTTTCTTAGAAATGCAGTACACGTTTTATTGTAGAAAGCGTGTAGTGATGCAGTAGGCTTTACTATCAACGTGAAACGTTACAATTTGCAGACGACATAGAAAACAAGGGGGATTTTTGTACGCCATTGTGACAGCACTGTACTTTTACCATTTCTCTTTCCTTTTATTGAATTTATGTGTTAGGCTTTACATTTACCTTTTAATTTATATATGTGGATTTAGAATGTTTCACGACAAATTCTCCCTTCTTAAAACAGACGTTATATGTCAGTCTATAATTCTATATACACATAGAGAAATTTATTATTATTTCTGGGGCTTACGGGGATTCTCATCACACGGATGTCGGCTTAAAAAATCAGCTCCCAGATTTGTTTTTCCAGAAATATACTCTATGCTAAACTCAAATGGCTGCATCAGTAATGACCATCGGAGTAACCTAGAATTTTCATGTCTAGCCTGCGCTAGAAACGACAAGGGTTTGTGATCCGTTTGCAACTTGAATGCCTTCCCATACAGATAAATATTGAATTTCTTGATTGCCCATATTACAGCAAGACATTCTTTTTCGCTAGTTGAATAATTGGTTTCAGTTTTATTCAATTTTCTGCTAGCATATGCCACTGGGGTTAATTCCCCATCTAGTGCATCTGATTTCTGTAGCAGTGTCGCACCTAGCCCGATATTACTGGCATCCGTTCTTACAATGAATTCTTGACTTAAGTCAGGTAATTTCAAAATAGGTTTGCTTGTGAGCTTTTCCTTCAATTCCTGGTAAGCCAATTCACATTGTGGTGTCCATGTAATTCGATCTGGATTTCCTTTACGTGTCAAATCAGTTAACGGTGCACATATGGAATTAAAGTTTTTGATATACTTTTGGTAGAAACCACATAATGAGACAAAGGATCTCACGTCTTTCTTGGTTTGTGGTCTCGGGGCTTTCTTTAGTTTCTCTAAATTCTTGGGGTCAGGGGTCATGTTTCCCTGATGGACTGTGTGTCCCAAGAATTCTAATTCTTTACATCCAACGCAACATTTGGTTGGTCGGGCTGTTAAATTCGCTTCTCTAAGTCGATTAAACAGCATATTCAGAGAGTCAATGTGTTCCTCAAATGTTTCTGTTGCTATAAGGATATCATCCATGAAATTTGTGATGCATGGATTATTCAGAGGGTCCAATAATTTTCTCATCATTCTAGAGAAGACACTAGGGGCATTCTTCAATCCAAATGGCAATCTGTTAAACTCATAGTGTCCCTCTGAGGTACTAAAAGCTAGGTATGGTCTAACCTCAGGCTTTACTGGAATCTGATAGTATCCTTTACTCAGATCCACTTTTGAGAAATATTTAGCTTTATTTAGCTTGGCAAACAACTGATTTGTATCCGGCAATGGATCCACCTGTCCTTCTGTGATAGCATTCAGTCTCCTGTAATCTATACAGAGTCTATGTTCTCCAGAGGGTTTCCTTAAGAGCACAACACTGAAACTATACGAAGATTCACTGTGTGAAATAATTCCTTCCTTCAACAAATAGTCTATCTCTTCCTTCAAAGCTTTCTCCTTAGCAAAAGGAATCGAATAGGCTTTCATACAGACAGGTGTGGGGTCTATCAGTTTCATATCATATTCCAATAAGTTTGTATGCCCCGGTCGGTCTCTTAACACCTCTGTATGATTATCTAAAACCTGTTGCACTCTCTCTTTCTGATTTTTCGTTAAATGTGTACTGATTTTCACCTGTGCCGCTGTCTCACAGGGGTGTAATGGATATTCAAATGATGAAAGTGGTTCCTTTTTCATCTCCATGGCAATGGACAAGGCCAACAAGTGTGTCTCTTCCTGATTTTCTCTTTCCAAGTATTTCTTCAGGAGATTCACATGATAGATTTTTTCTTTCCCCTTCTTATCTATCTTATAATTGGTTCTAGACACCTTCTCTAGAACTGTATATGGACCTTGCCATCCACACCATACCTTTATATTTGTTTCATATTAATTTACTGTTTACAGGCCTCAGGTTTCCCTCCCTTATTTGTAATAAATGTTTGTACAATACCAAACCTACCCACTATCCTGTTCTCACTGTTCTAGTCTACTATCATTTACTGGACACAGTATTAAGGTCCTAAGGGTCTTGTTGGATTCGGCCTATACTGCTTGATAGAAATACAACAGAAGTGATTGCGTCATTAATAGGCTGAACTGCCCATGGAGGACTTCTGGTGTCGTGTATTATGGTTCGCACTATTGACCTGCCATTGAAACATCATTTTTTGATGATGCGTAGATGGCAGAGCGGATAGTGTGATTCGCTTGCATGGCTAGGCGGGGTTGTCGCACGGAAGGTCCAGTGTTCAAATCCTGGGTAAGCCACTCATGTCTGTTGTTTTTTTTTTTCTGTTGTCTGGTGTTCTACTTCTTTATTTCCTGCGAGTGCCTGATAACATACCTTTATATTTGTTTCATATTAATTTACTGTTTACAGGCCTCAGGTTTCCCTCCCTTATTTGTAATAAATGTTTGTACAATACCAAACCTACCCACTATCCTGTTCTCACTGTTCTAGTCTACTATCATTTACTGGACACAGTATTAAGGTCCTAAGGGTCTTGTTGGATTCGGCCTATACTGCTTGATAGAAATACAACAGAAGTGATTGCGTCATTAATAGGCTGAACTGCCCATGGAGGACTTCTGGTGTCGTGTATTGTGGTTCGCACTATTGACCTGCCATTGAAACATCATTTTTTGATGATGCGTGGATGGCAGAGCGGATAGTGTGATTCGCTTGCATGGCTAGGCGGGGTTGTCGCACGGAAGGTCCAGTGTTCAAATCCTGGGTAAGCCACTCATGTCTGTTGTTTTTCTGTTGTCTGGTGTTCTACTTCTTTATTTCCTGCGAGTGCCTGATAACATACCTTTATATTTGTTTCATATTAATTTATCATCCAATTTGTAACTTATTCTGACTACCGGGGAGAAGAAGCAGTACCTTCTCTCCCACAGCCAAATCTCTGTCTTTAGCTTTCCTGTTATAATAGGCAGCATGTTTCTTCCTGGCTTGTCTCAAATTTTCATTGGCAAGTTTCCAGCCAGTTTTTAAACGAGTGGTCAGCTCATTCACATATTGGTATGAGGATGTAATATTTTCCTCTGCCTTTTCATCAGTCCACGTTCTTAACAGCGCTTCGAGTGGACCTTTTATTGGCCTTCCAAATAATAATGTTGCCGGGGCCATTCCGGTTGAACTATGGGGTACCTCCCGATAAGCAAAGAGGGCGGCGTGAAGGTACTGATCCCATGTATCTGGTTTTTCGTGTGCCAACTTTCTCAGGATCGACATCAATGTGCCATTAAATCTTTCCACTTGGCCGTTCCCTTGGGGGTGGTACACACTACAATGGAAGTGTTTGGCCTGGAAGATCCTGAAAACTTCTTCTGTTAGTTTCCCCTTGAACTGAGAGCCATTATCAGTCAAGATTTGATTGGGAAAGCCTAACCTTGTGAAAATTGTGAGTAATGCCTCTGCCACATGCTTAGAGTCAATCGATGACAGGGCTACCGCCTCTCCCCACATAGAACAAGTGTCCACCAGAGTCAGAATGTAGCTGTTCCTTCTCTTAGTTCGAGTGAGAGGTCCCACAAGATCCACGGCAACTCTCTCAAAGGGTGTTCCCACTATGGGCATTTCCCCCAGAGTTGCTGGTGCCGTCCAATGCTTAGGTGCTACTCGTTGGCACTCTGGACAGGATTTTACATATCGTTTGATATCTTCAGTTATCCCTGGCCAGAAATAGTGACAAGCTATTCGCTGTCCTGTTGCGCTGATCCCCATATGACCACTGAAGGGAATCGCATGCCCTAGTTCCAACACTTTAGTCCTATATGAAGTGGGAAGGACCAGCTGTCCGTGACCATTGGATTCAGATCCAGCCTCCTATAAATCAGCTTGTTCTTCATATAAAATTCTCCCTTGCCTGGAGGTGTATGAGATTTGGGCAACTTCTTGAAACACGGCTTGAGTGTTTTGTCCTCCGCCTGTGCCTTCCTCATCTCATCTGGATGAGTATTTATTGGATTATCCTTCTCCTTTTTAGACTGTGATCTGGTCTGCACTGTTGCCAATATCACAGGTCTCTTGGGATTCCCCAAGAAGACATATCTACACCCCAATATCAGAGGGTAGATTGGCTCATTTATCACTGCTGCTTTTATGATTCCTTCCACATATCGCGTTTTCACCTTTATCCGGGCGACGGGAAGTGTCATGGTAGCTACATCCTTGGTTGCAGTTTGAATCTCCACTGTTTCTGTGGTGTATTGATCTGCCTGCACCAGGTGAGAACTCACAACGGAATCATAATCTAAACCTGTATCATATAAACACCTTATGGTGACACCATTACAGATGACATCTTCACACACTGGGGGATGGTATGGTTCCTGTAGTTCCGCAGGTTTGACATTTTTTCCCTTTTTCCAGATGTCATAGCAGCGCAATGAGGAGGTTTCCTTCTACAATGGTCAGTGTCATGATTGTTCATCTTACAATTTTTACACCATCTCTTTCCTTGGTTGAAAGATTTTCTTTCATCATATTTCCTTTCATCGAATTGTGGGGTTTTATTTTTATTGTCATACCGTGGCCTATCAAACTAGTGCTTACCTTTGTTTTGATCTCTAGGATCAAATTTATTAAAGTTCTGTGGTGCCTTAAAATTATCCACCTGTTTCTTTTTATTACCTGATACCTCTGCCTGAGCTGCTTGATACCTTTCAGCAACATTTAGCAACTCACCCAGCCTCTCTGCACCTTGTTCCATGAGAAACTTTCTCAGGTCTGGAGCCATGGACTCTCTTAATTGTTCTATAAGGACCATTTCCTTAAGATCTTGGGTTTTCCCCCAGAGAAGTCCATTTCTCCAAGTATGTCTCTAACCGTGCAGAGAACTGGTGATAGGTTTCACCTGACAGTAGTTTAGCATTCCTAAATTTTTTCCTATAAAATTCACCATTCTTTTCATATCTTAACAAAAGAGCCTGCTTTAGCATGTCATAATTTTCTTGATCACTTCTGCTCATTTTGGCAAAAACTTCATAAGCTGCCCCACGAAGTCCTTGAGATAACTTTAAGCTCCACCTTTCTCTCTCTAACCCATACGTGGTAGCTAATAGTTCATATCTATTTAGATAGCTCTCAATATCATCGTCTTTCTCAACAAAACGATCTAAATGAAAGTTCATAGCTGAGGTTGAGGCTCCCTGACTAGCAGTAGCATCGGAGGTAAAGGGACTGGCACCATTTTCAGGAGCATGGCCTTGAAACTCAAACTCCCTTAGTCGTAACTCGTGTTCCCTTTGTAATCTCTTCTCCTCCTTTTCTGCTTCCCTCTCTGCAGCCTGTCTTCTTTCCTCGGCTTCCCTTTCTGCAGCTAATCTCTTGTCTTCCCTTTCTGCAGCTAATCTTTTTTCTTCTGCTTCCAATTTCTTAGCCTCAGCCTCAATCTGCAGCCTCTTAGTCTCAGCCTCAGCCTGCAGCCTCTTAGTCTCAGCCTCAGCCTGCAGCCTCTTAGTCTCAGCCTCAATCTGTAACTGTAACTTCTTAATCTCTCTAGCTTCCTCTAACTGTATTTTCCTTTCCTCAGCTAACCTATGTTCTTCCCTGGCAATAAATTTATCACATTCGGATGTGACATAATCAATCAAAAGTTGCCCATCCATGTTCATCTCCTTAGCAGTCTGTACAGCGGCAGATCTAAATTTGGCCAAGTCAGCCATTCTAACTCAAGTAGATCTACTAAGGTTCTAAGACAATTCTACTTTAATTAAAGTAATTATTAACTAATTATTACTGGTGGAACAACCTATCACTGCAAAATCTCCTCTTACTTATTGATACTCTCTTAGTGATGTTCCTAACCTCAATTAAGACCAGTAATACAATCTTGAATTTATATCCTACTGCTAATTTTTATTCCTGGAGTTAGTTAATATATGCTGTATGAGATTCCTATATATATCAACTACAAATTCCGGACAAGCCTACCAATTAATGTGGTGAGTTGGGACTTAAATATAGTATAAAGTACTTAGTGTACTGACTGAGATCAGCTGTGAAGGTATCTGAAGTTAATAGGTTTGGTGTGTAATTCAGATGACCTTACTTGCTGCCACATTTATATCTCAATCAGACTAATTCTTAATCAATATGAATGTTGGCTTCGTTAAGTGTCTAGGGTAATGCAAAAGTGAGTGTGTGGAATAACCTCAATACAAAACATATACCAACAAATATTAACTTCTAAGATAAAATCAACTAACTCCAGCGGTTAAGTTTTATAATGAAAAATTTTCTGTTAAACTTTATTGGTCCTGAGCCTAAATGTTCTTTTGGCCAGGACTCTAGTCATTGATAATCAGTTTGATGGAATCTTATATATTTACAAATATGTATATGCAATTATTTACAAGCAATAGACCATGTGTCCATAATGCATGAAATCAGTCTTCAACTGGGTATTTTTTTTCTCTATCTAATTACTTGTTCCTTGAAGCTGGTAAGGGATATACATCATCCCAATTGTTCTCTTTATCACTCTTATGGACTCTGTTGTACTGTTTTTAGTTTTGGAGGAAAAGTTTATTCACTTGAGGAGATTGTCCTAGAAAATATGCAGTAATGATAAGTTGCTCCAGGCCAGATATATCACTTATCTGTGCCTGGGATTCATAATGATTGCAGTCTATTTGGCCACACGCTTCAGGCCCTCTGGTCTACAATCTCTCTCTTAACAGCTGTTGTCAGAGATGACTTGATCTAGTGCTGAATATTTCTGACAGCATCAGCCAAGTACCAGCAGGAAACCCCTGTCAAAGCAAGTATGATCCTGTCTTAATATCAAACTAATTCCTCCAATTTTACCTGTAAACATGCATGTAATAAAAAGAACATGGTCAGCTCTTTCTGACAACCAAGCTTTTCCACTTTCATGTGATGGAACCAATAGTACCAGTTTTCTTTTTCATTTTTCCCTTATGGAGACAACACCTCTGTCATTCCAGCCATACTTCACCATGCAATAAGATAGGTGTAATGTTTCAGCATGATCATCATATATATATATTGATAGTTCTCACTTTCTCAAATGGTCCATGGTATAATACATCAACAACTAGGCCATGCCCAAGCCTGCCATGGAACCATTTAGTTACAACCTTTTGTCATGGCCTTTTCTTATACACAACCAATTTTTCAAATTAAAAAAAGTCAATAAAATCAATCTTACCACATAGAAAGGAAATAACACAGGTTACGACGAATAAGGCACTAGAGAATGGCACATATCTAGATTTGCCCACTGTTTCAGACTGCTTTCGGTCGATATAATTTATAAACCACAGCACAAGTCTGACATCGCTCCTGCTCTTATGAAAATCTTTTGAAACTGGCAACGAGCAGCGTACTATTTCGTTCAATTCAAATGCTTCGACCAATCGCTCAAAGCCTAACTATATTTTGAATGAATTTTTAAATAAAAATTATCCCATTTACTACGCGTTACTATCAACAACTAGATTCGTATATATAGTTTAGCCAATCACACCTCGGCTTGCTTTAAATTCTAGCCAATCTTTTACTCCGTACTATTTCAGCTTTCGTTCCTCTACGTGTTTTCAAAAAACATCATGCCATTTTATCTAACAGATATGACCAGACCATGCCAGTTTCCCTATGTTTTATACCAATATTTTAGTATCTAATGGACCATTTTGATAATTTATTATATATTCCAAGTCCACTAGTCTTAAGGTACCCAATTATATGATTATCATGAGAACAAATGGCCCATTTAAAATTCCTGTCTTTTATCGATCTCAGTTGTTTATTTTTAACTTCCACTGTCCGCATCCTTTTTAACTGTTCTGTCAGGATTTCAGACGTAAACCAGTATTGTGTCATGTTTCGTAATAAGCGTTTTTCAGGTTTTTAAACCTAACTCTCGTAGTTGTAGTGTTTTTTATCACGGTCTATTTGAAAAAAAGTTAGTGCTTCTGGCCTTTCGTTTATGTTAACGTAGTGTAATTAATGCTAGTATTAATTTAGGTCATTAATCAGCTTGCGTATCTCAAGGTTTTCTTAGAAATGCAGTACACGTTTTATTGTAGAAAGCGTGTAGTGATGCAGTAGGCTTTACTATCAACGTGAAACGTTACAATTTGCAGACGACGTAGAAAACAAGGGGGATTTTTGTACGCCATTGTGACAGCACTGTACTTTTACCATTTCTCTTTCCTTTTATTGAATTTATGTGTTAGGCTTTACATTTACCTTTTAATTTATATATGTGGATTTAGAATGTTTCACGACAATATGTACGCTTACTATTTAACTTCTTCCCCTCTTAATTAAAAAAAACCAACTATATTCAATTACGCAACGATAGTTATTAGGGGTATATGTCAATTATCTCCGAAATACTAATTAACTTACAACTTGAAACTCACTGTCACTGTAATAATCTGCATTCCCGGCAACTAACAAAAATTAATCACAAAAAACACTGGACGGACACAGCCGATTTTTACCACTCGAGAGCTGCAAGACCTCCGCACGCATGTTCGTATTGTATTGACGTATCTGGCCATGACCCCGATCCACACAAACCAATCTTTAGACGTAAATCCGAAAGATGCAGCACGCATTGTGACGGAATTACCCGAGAAACTTCGGGCGTTTGTAACTAACCAATAAAAACTGCACTATAAAACGCGTCTGGGAAACTGAAACAAGATATACTCGTAGATTCTATGCGGGAAAATCCGTTATCCTGATGCGTGCGGTCCGAAAGCAGAACTTTAGAAGAGAAATATTTTATAGAATAATAAATTAAATTTTTATTTTCCTTCGGGCATAGGTGTGCACAGCACGCACAGCACTCATAGAGAATACGCCACTGATGCCATTAGGAGTAAAGAAACCAAATGAAGCTATTTTAGCCTCCATGGTGGTTTGGGTATGGTTTGGTTTTAAGAACTATCTTCATTGCACACGGACTACTCCATCAGTGCTTCGATCTCCACCCTTAGATCACACACGGAGGATCTCAGCACAATTTCCATAAATTAGATTCCCTCATCTGGGAATCGAACCTGGTACCTCTAGACCTCGAGGCGGACGTCATACCTCTTAGCGGAAAAATGTAAAGCTATAACAAGGTAAAAGTAGTAATACATAAGGAAGGTAAACCCGAAGCCTGTAAACAGTAAATTAATATGAAACAAACATAAAGGTATTGTTGCAAGTGGAACTTATGGAAGGGGAAGTAATCTTTAGAATGGTTTTTTAGACAAATTAAATTTCGAGTTGCAACGCTTGATTAAGCGGATACTTGTTTGACTTTAGGATAGAATTATCTTTTCCTATTTTCGGGTTACAGAGTACAGATAAGCGTGTGAACGCTGTTTAATGTATTTATTCTGTACTGTTTTGAGTCATGTGAATAGCTCGCTAGTCTGCATGTGTTATCGAGAACGGTGTTCAAGACAACCGAATCTCGTGACGGGTTTTTTTTGGCGGGACTAGTGTGTGATTTAGGGAGTTGTGTTTTGGGCGTGGACCGTGTAGGTCGAGTCCCAGTGTTTTTTGGATAATGTATGCCTACGTAGGATTTGAGAAAATGTCGACTTATATATTTCGCTGTGTGTACAGCCTATGTGATACACTGCAGTGAAGATTTGTTTAGGCCATATGAACCTTATTATAGCTGCCGTGTGATGCAGGCTTTGCTATGTATTGAAGTACTTTTGTAGGCCATATTTTGAAGATTAATGAAGCTGCCGGGTGATGCAGGCTTCGCTGTGTATTAAGGTACTTTTGTAGGCCATATTATGTTTAGCTGCAGTATGAAGATTTGTGAAGCTGTTAAGCTATTATCAGTCCAGGATTAGGACAGGCCATATTATATATTAACTGCAGTGTGGAGATGTATGAAGCTATTAAGCTATTATAAGT
Organism: Oreohelix idahoensis; assembly: GCA_024509875.1. Lineage (NCBI taxonomy): Eukaryota > Metazoa > Mollusca > Gastropoda > Stylommatophora > Oreohelicidae > Oreohelix > Oreohelix idahoensis. The sequence continues at coordinate 551,396 of JAMPIV010004555.1, forward strand.
CCAGGATTAGGACAGGCCATATTATATATTAACTGCAGTGTGGAGATGTATGAAGCTATTAAGCTATTATCAGTCCAGGATTAGGACAGGCCATATTATGTTTAACTGCAGTATGAAGATTTGTGAAGCTGTTAAGCTATTATAAGTCCAGGATTAGGACAGGCCATATTATATATTAACTGCAGTGTGGAGATGTATGAAGCTATTAAGCTATTATAAGTCCAGGATTAGGACAGGCCGTATTATATATATTTAATGCCCGGGAAATTATGTTATAATGATGTCGTGGGATAACATTTCAGACTGAAACCACTTTTGTTACATTTATGGTGGTTTACAGTCAACAGGATCTGACATCTACGACTATTCGCGTCGATAGCCTAAGTGGCGTAGTTTTCGTATCATTGGATATCATTTAAGATGTGCCTGAGTGGCGTATACGATTAAGAAATTGTTACCTCTACAGTGATATGTACTTGAAGCAAGAGGATAAAGTGAATCAAATTTTGTCCACCAGACCATAACATATCTAGAGGATCAGTCACTACAAGTTGAAAATAATACATATGACTTGCACGTGACAAGAGTGTAGAACACTTGACTTTGTTATAATTGACCTTATGTAGGCGTGGCTTGAATCTCCTGTACTTCAGAACTGTGACCTAGTTATTATCTGCCTGGGTGGCGCATTTGAGAAACGACGCACGCTTTATTCGTGGTAGAAGGCAACTTTACACCAGTAGCAATTGACGTCCTATTTCATGCCTATAGACTACAACAACGTCTGCAGTGGTCAAGGAAGTTCAATTAGACTTGGACAGTATTTGTACCAGCATTTGTACGGGTTGTGACAGATTTCTGCAATATTCGGGTTACCTGTGCCAGTTGTCACCATCACAAGTTCAAGATGTTATGATACACGGAGTTGCCGTGTACATTTCAGACTACAGAAGAGTCAAGAGTTGCAGTGTGTGCTGTATTATGGTTCCTGTCAACTTGTGCATTGTTAAGCACATATCATATTGACGAAATTACCTGAAGAGAAACGAATCAAGTTGCAGTGCTTTCCCGCAGTGGAGGTTTTAGCAGTCTATGTGATATCCAGTGTCGTGGCGGAAAAGAAGCGGGATCATTGACAGATAAGTGATTGTGTCTTGTGTAAATTGTGTCACTTCATATATGTCGCTAGGCCTCCCTAATTGCTCATTTTGTTATTATTGTTGTTTATGTCTAATTTGACATATGAAAGATTTGATGCATAGGTGTTAATGGCTGTTGACATATGTCGATTTTCCTGATAATGATGTGACTTGATAAAGGTGCTATAAAAAGGAATTGGTGATACAGAATTGAGGAATAAGCTCATTTCTTGACAAATAGTTAACTTTGTGAGCTGGAGGGGTAATTGTCAAACTTTTTTGCGACAGTAATTTGTCATAACTATAAGTGATTACTATATATAGTTGATTAAGTAAGTGAATCACCATGGATCGTGATAGGTACCCTACAGATATAAGGCCTATGTTGGAGTCTGCATTGGTGGTAGGTAGAGATGGTAAGGGATTGAGAGGTGCACGACTTGGAGTATGGATCATGGACGATTTTTTGGTTAATGTATCGGCATCTCTAGAGTTATTTGCTGAACATAACTTTAAGCTTCTGTGTAATTCAATAATGGCTAAGGATTTGGTGAATTTGCTACGGCACCTTCGTGTGTTTGTGCAACAGTATATTGAACTTGAACACGGACATATAATGCAAAGCATGTTCAAAATAATCCACAACCATACATCTGATGAGCAGGAAAGGGAATTGAGAATTGAGAAACAAGCAAAAGTAAACAAACAAAGTGCTCTACAGCAAAGGGAGAATTTCCTAGAAGGTGTTGCTAAAGAGAGCGAACTACAGGCAACTGTGTATAAGCTTAAAAGTGAGATACTTGAATCAAACTCAGAACTTTCTAGTGCACAAGCTACATTAAATTCAGCTTTAAGCAAAGTCCAAGACTTGGAAACTCAGATAGGTAATCTCACGCGGGAACTTCAAGAACAGAAAGAGATGTATGAGAAATTGAAGGTTGAGAGAAATGTCTGTGAGAAGACTTATAAAGATATGCTTCAGGATGTGTTGGATGACAATGATATTCTCAGTCGCCAACTGAAAGAAAAGAGTAATGTATCCTCGGAGAATATGAATGAGTTAAAGGCACAAGCTGCTCAAATCCAAGGACTTCCACAGATAGAAGAGGTTCAAAAGATGAGATTGAGGAAACTAGCGCGACAGAGGAAAGCAAGCAAAGAAAAGGATGAAAAGGTGAAATTAGAAGAGTTAACTATGGAGAAAGAGAAGGTCGCTAAAATTGAAAATTTGCTAGCAGAAGAAAGCGACAAAGTTTTGGCTGTTAAGGAGTTAAATAAAAGGTTAAGTGAAGAGATTTCACTTAAAAATAATGAAATTGCGGAAGCAAGGGAAAGAATATTTGGCTTACTAGATATGGTTTTGAAAAACAAAAGGTGCTCTTCTGTCAATGTTGACAATGATAGACAGAAAGTAGCTCAGAGAGAGGTCATACATAGTAAATATAGATCTTATCGTGGGAAATACAACTTTCCTAGTTCTAATATTACTGATAGTTCCAGTAACAATTCTTGGCGTCAGACCAACAAAGATTCTTGTGTAACAGCCAGTTCTGTTGGTCAGGAAAAGAAAGGTGATATATTTCAGGTCAAGACTCATAAGAGCAAATATTTGTCTACTACTGGAAATACTCAGAAATTAATAGCGGGTGTTGAGACTATTACTACTTGTTCCAAAGATGAAACCCATATGCGGAACAATAGAGATACTATTGTTTCTGGCAGTTATCAAACTCAGCACAGTCAGTTTGAAACTATTGGTAAATATATTCCCATAGGGGAAAAGAAAAACAGTTCTAGTAAGAGAGATAACCCCAAGATTAAACATTACCAAGGGAGATCAGTAAATAATAATTTTCCCTCTCATAGATACTGTAGACAATTTAACAAATCTCAAAGTTTTGATTGTAAGAATGTTGGAAAGTATGATAAAGATTATAGCTTTTCAAATGTTGCTTTACATCACCAGAGGAATGTTCCTCAACAAAAGACTAAAGGCATTATTTGTAAACAAGGCAACGGTAATAATAAGTATTTTGATCATAGATCAAATAATAAGCGCAATTGTGCTAATCTTGTTCAACATGAGCCCAGAGTCATTTATAATCAAAGTAAACAGAGTAAAAATAACAGTGGATGCTTGAATACTATTGATTGCTCTACTTGTTGTTGTGAATGTGAGACTTTGTTTCAGCGTAAGACAGCGGCGACATTCAAGGTCGGTCATGTTGTCCCCAAGAATTCTATGATATCTACATGTGATAGAGAGAGCTAGTGACATCGTGAAGAGACCGGGTTTTTACACAAGCCGGTGTTGGGTAATTGTAAACGTGATTTCTACGTTTTTTTTCATTAAATTTCACTATTGAGTAAAATGGAAATTTTTATTTGTATTTGTTGACAGAAGCTACGTTGCGATAAGAGTCAAGGCTTCTGCGACATATTGACGGTCAGAAATGTGAGTCAACTTTCCGCTCGAGTAGTCAACCGAAACCTGTCAGCGTCAAACTAAATCTGAGGTGTTGCTTACTGAAGGTCAAGCATGTTTACAAGAGAGTGGGAAATTTTACGGCGTATTTTTTTTCCTTAGATAGTAAATATTTTTGTATTCTATATTAGTACATGACATGTTGTTGTTTTGAAATAACATATAATTTTGTTGTCATGATTATTTCTATGCATCATTTGATTGCCATAATTTTTTTTATTGTTATTTATATGTCTGTATTTTGATGATGTATTGATACATTTTTATGCTATTTATATATTATTGTGTTGATAATGTGTAGTATGTAATTATTATCCTTTATACTACTCTGTTCAACTTAGAATTTTTGCAACTGTGTTGTTTAGGATAGTTTTGTACATGATGAGATTGCACAAACTCATTTATTGTGTTGATGTAGTGGTTACTTTTAGATAGTCCTGAGTGTTCGTTATTCACTTAATTTATATTTTTCTCATGTTTTGATGTCATGATTAATTAATATATAGAACATACAGAGAAGATGTGTATTATCTGGTATGTTGTGAAATGTAATTTTGAAAATAGCTTGCATGTATCATACATGATCTTGTATTTGGATTTGTTAACTTTTTGTGAAACTTCGATTTTTCCAGAACTTGATTTTCTTGCCAGTCAGACATGTAGATTATTTTCTTAGCAGATTATTTAAAAAAAAAAAATATTTTTTGTAGATATTTTTATAGAACCTTTTTTATATTTCATAGTAATAACAAAGTGTAGATTTATTTATAATGTATATCTTATCGATTTGAGTAAGAGATAGAGTTATAGCTAAATAGCATTTTACTGAGCTGAACGTAATTGTCAGCAGAAAGAACTTAAAGGATAAATTAAATTTACATGTGTTGATTTAAAGGTTTCTTCGAGATAGGATTTTTGTTTTATATTTCACTCATTTTGTTAAAATATTGATTTCATTATTAGGTTTTACTTAAAGAATTACTGAATTACTTAAAGATTAAATAATGTTTTTATGTAATTTATCGTAAAAAAAAAAAAAAATGTTTGTACGGTACTGTTGAAAAAAATGATTTTTTTTTTTTTTTTTGGCATTGTAATTTTTTTTTGGGTGTGCCCAGCATTTGACTTCGTGATATCATTGATATGTAGTTTGATTAGTTCTTGTAAAAAGTTGTTTTTTTATTATGATGTATTTTTTATTTTTAGCGCTTGATTGTGCGTTGGTCGTATTAGTTATAGTAATGCTATTACTTGTTTGTTCGATGCCTATAATTTATTTATTTTAGTTTTGTATAACTCTTGTAACTTGGTTAAATTACTTATTAGGTTTTGTTTAGTTATAAATTATTTTTGGTGGTATTAGTATAGATATACTTTGATATTTTGTGTTGTGCCTTTCGATCATGTTTATATATTTATTTTTGAATATGTTATCTGATCAAAACAGTTATTAGTATATACTGTTATTGACTTTCTCTGCGTTCGTGCCTTTACTTTCTATCTGTCTTTGGTAACTATTCTTCATTTCATTCCGTCTTTTCTGTTGTCTTTTCGGTATGGATTTCATATCTTGTTTATACTTTCGTACCTCATCTTCGTTTTAGTAGATTCTATGTGTATACCTTGTCTTCTTTCAACACTTATACTTCTATTCTTTGTATTGTTGGAGTGGTTATATGACTTGATATAATATATCTACTTATGATAGTTGTATTTATTTTACATGTAATTGTCCAACTTAATTATGAGTATATGGTATTGTTGAGTTCTTACTGTCCTTTTTTTCAGATCATTCTTCTGTTGATTGATCTTGTGTTTTCTCTTTCGATCGGTTGTTGTCGGTTTGGTTTTTACTAAATATACATATACTTGACTTAATTTTGGAACTGATCATATTTGTATATTTAGCTAATTACTTTTTATACTTAGCTGGTTATGCTGTATGCTTTAATTGCTACTTTACACTTTAATGCTGATATTTGTTGTAGATATAATTTGATTTAAAATAAGATATTTTTGTAGGCATACGTTAGAGCTTAATTGTCTTCTAAATTTTTCGTTTTTGGGAGTTAATTTTTTCAAAAAAAATGATAGAGCATTTTTTTTCCCGGAGCGGGTGGTAACTGTTGCAAGTGGAACTTATGGAAGGGGAAGTAATCTTTAGAATGGTTTTTTAGACAAATTAAATTTCGAGTTGCAACGCTTGATTAAGCGGATACTTGTTTGACTTTAGGATAGAATTATCTTTTCCTATTTTCGGGTTACAGAGTACAGATAAGCGTGTGAACGCTGTTTAATGTATTTATTCTGTACTGTTTTGAGTCATGTGAATAGCTCGCTAGTCTGCATGTGTTATCGAGAACGGTGTTCAAGACAACCGAATCTCGTGACGGGTTTTTTGGCGGGACTAGTGTGTGATTTAGGGAGTTGTGTTTTGGGCGTGGACCGTGTAGGTCGAGTCCCAGTGTTTTTTTGGATAATGTATGCCTACGTAGGATTTGAGAAAATGTCGACTTAGATATTTCGCTGTGTGTACAGCCTATGTGATACACTGCAGTGAAGATTTGTTTAGGCCATATGAACCTTATTATAGCTGCCGTGTGATGCAGGCTTTGCTATGTATTGAAGTACTTTTGTAGGCCATATTTTGAAGATTAATGAAGCTGCCGGGTGATGCAGGCTTCGCTGTGTATTAAGGTACTTTTGTAGGCCATATTATGTTTAGCTGCAGTATGAAGATTTGTGAAGCTGTTAAGCTATTATCAGTCCAGGATTAGGACAGGCCATATTATATATTAACTGCAGTGTGGAGATGTATGAAGCTATTAAGCTATTATAAGTCCAGGATTAGGACAGGCCATATTATATATTAACTGCAGTGTGGAGATGTATGAAGCTATTAAGCTATTATCAGTCCAGGATTAGGACAGGCCATATTATGTTTAACTGCAGTATGAAGATTTGTGAAGCTGTTAAGCTATTATAAGTCCAGGATTAGGACAGGCCATATTATATATTAACTGCAGTGTGGAGATGTATGAAGCTATTAAGCTATTATAAGTCCAGGATTAGGACAGGCCATATTATATATATTTAATGCAGTATTATATTTTACATTGATTAGTGTTACTGCTAGCGAATGCGAGTACATTTATGGCCAGTAATAACATTCAGTGAGAAACCAGCAAATCTAGAGTGTATCAGTTGGTGGTTTACAATCAAGTTGGAACCAATACAGAAGAGGTTACTGCTAAAATATGCGGTTACAGGTATGTTATCAGGCACTCATAGGAAAAAAAGAAGTAGAACACTAGACAACAGAAAAACAACAGACATGAGTGGCTTACCCAGGATTTGAACACTGGACCTTCCGTGCGACAACCCCGCCTAGCTATGCAAGCGAATCACACTATCCTCCTTGCCATCTACGCATCACCAATAATGATGTTTCGATGGCAGGTCTTCAGTGCGAACCTCAATACATAACACCGGAAGTTTCCCATGGGCAGTTTAGCCTATTAATGACGCAATCACTTCTTTTGTTCCCCTATATTGCAGTATAGGCCAGTCCAACAAGACAAAGACCTTAATACTGTGTCCAGTAAATGATCGTAGTAGTCTTAGAACATGACAGAGGGTAGGTTTGGTATTGTATAAACATTTATAACACATAAGGAAGGGAAACCCGAGGCCTGTAAACAGTAAATTAATATTCTTCTTCTTCTTAGATCCTTAACCACCGACCGTCAAAGCAGTCAGTGGCCATCACGCCTGGTGGCGTCCTGTAGGGCAGCAACAAACTGCTTCCACTTTGTTTGGTCCGCGGCCATCCTTAGTGCAGTGCCCCAGCTCTGGTTCATTCTTTGCATCTCGGCCTCCACAGTTCTCTGCCAAATTGTTTTTGGTCGGCCTCTCTTTCGTTTTCCTTCAGGGGTCTAAAGCATGGCTGTTCTTGGGATGGCATCGGGGTCTCTTCTGAGGACATGGCCAACCCAGCTCCAGCGTCTGCCAGTTATTAAGTTGTGCATGTCCTCCTGCTTGCTCCGAGTAAGCAGATCTTGGTTGGTGATGGTATTCGGCCAAAAGATGCGGTGAATTTTTCTTAGGCATGTTGTGTGAAAAGAGGACAATTTCGACATTTCCTTCTCTGTAACTCTCCAGCATTCCGCACCATAGAGAAGCACACAGCTCTGATATAATTTTAATTTTGTGCTTGTGCTGTATTGAGAGGACTTCCAGATGTTGTTTAGGCTAAAAAAGGTTGTTCTTGCTTTATTCATTCTGATGTTGATGTCTTTGCCTGACCCGCCGTCTGGTGTTACTATGCATCCTCGGTATGTGAAGGTGTCTGTCTGTACCAGTTGCTGATTCCTAACTGATATGGGCTCAGGGTTGCTCACATTGAGCGTCGTGACCTCTGACTTCTTTAAATTGATGTTCAAGCCCACCTGCTGGCTATACTTATTAAGCCTATCCGTTTTTTCCTGGATGTGTTGATGTGAATATGCTAGTAGTGCAATGTCATCTGCATATTCCAGATCTTCCAATGTAGAAAATGTAATCCATCTTATTCCTCTTGGACTGCCCTCTGTTGTCTGGCGCATCACCCAGTCTATGACTGTTAAAAATAGAGTTATTGATAAGAGGCATCCCTGTCGTACTTCTGTCCTCACCTCAAAGGTTAGGTTGCTCTGCCAAACACTACATGTAATGTTGGCATAGAGGCTTTTTATGATTGACAGTATGCAGCTTGGAATGCCATAAGCCCTCAGTATTTTCCATAAACTGTCCCTATGTATGCTGTCAAAAGCCTTTTCAAAATCAATTAAATTAATGTACAGCTGTCTTTGCCATTCTGAGCACTGCTCTATAATGTTCCTGAGAGTGAATATATGATCCACACATCTTCTGTTCTTTCTACATCCTGCTTGTTCTTTCCTCAGTTTGTAGTCTACTGCTTTTGAAATTCTCTGTATAATTATCCTGCCTAGTATTTTGCTGGGAACTGAGAGAAGAGTGATTCCTCTCCAATTATTGCAGTCTGCAAGATCTCCCTTCTTGGGCAATTTGACAATTATTCCTTTGTTCCACTCTGATGGTGTTGTCCCTGTTTTCCAGACTTGTGCAAATAGTGGTTCTAATAGTTCTGCTGCTAGCTCAGGGTCTGTCTTAAATACGAGGGGCGTTCAGAAAGTAATGCACCACATCGTTTTTCTCAGCTAATAATGAAGATAGAAGCATGAAATTTTGCACACTTCAAATATGGCATGTGCCAATTGCGTGCACCAAATTGCACTGCAACCGGCCAAATAATACGGCTGCCCTAAACCGTTGAAATGGAGCGTGTTAGCAACTTGCGTTATAAACAGCGAATTGTGATAAAACTTCTCGTTGCAGAGAAGGAAACTGTTGTGAACATTCACAAGCGTCTATATGATGTGTATGGAAGTTTTGCAGTCGACAGGAGTACAGTCAGTCGCTGGGTTCAGAGAATCAAAGAATCAGGAAGTAGAGATACGGAGCTGCTTGATCGGCCGCGCTGTGGACGTCCTGCCACAGCCACCAACGCAGAAATGTTGAAATGCGCTGAGGGCATTATTCTTACTGATAGGCGAATCACTACTCAACAATTGGCCTTACAGCTGTCAGTCAGCATTGGTAGTGCAAATGCTGTTATAAAAACTCTCGGATTTTCTAAGGTTTGCGCAAGATGGGTTCCTCGAAGTCTCACAAATGACCACTGATTGCAAAGGAAAGCAATTTCTTCTGAATTGTTGGAGCGTTTCAATGCTGATGGAGAGAACTTTTTGGCTAAGATCGTTACAGGTGACGAAACCTGGGCACATCATTTTGAACCTGAGACAAAAAGACAGTCAATGGAGTGGCATCATCCGCAATCACCAAGAAGAAAGAAATTCAAGACAATTCCTTCAGCTGGAAAGTTCCTGATCACTGTCTTTTGGGACATTGAAGGTGTGATTCTTGTGGACGTTATGCCAAGAGGAGAGACAATCAATTCGCAAGCTTACATTAAGACATTGAAAAAACTCAAACAACGTTTTCGCAGAGTTCGGCCGCACAAGAATCCAGCAGACCTGCTTCTCCTTCACGACAAATGCGCGACCTCACACAAGTCTGGCAACACGGGAAGCAATCACCAAATTGGGTTGGACTGTACTACCCCATCCACCCTATAATCCCGATTTGGCACCCTCTGATTTTCATCTATTTGGTCCACTTAAAGATGCACTCCGTGGGACAAGGTTTGAAGATGATGAAGGAGTAATTCATGCAGCGAAGAAATGGCTACATGATCAAGACAAAATCTGGTACGGGCGGCTAGGAATACATGCCGCTTCTGTTTTCTTTCTTTTCATTACCTTTCTCAGTGTTATGGTGTTTAATGTTTCTGATGTTATCCAGTCTTGCTTCTTCCTTTCCTGGAATCCCAAGCATGATTTGCTGCTTTCCTTATATATTGTTGAAAAGGGGTTGAATTTCTGATCTATATCATCAGTCAATGTCTTTTCCTGACTTTTGGCAAATTGATATCGTTTCTTTATGTCAGCCGCAAAAGCTTTTCTGGTAAGGGGGTCCTTCAATTTGCTGATGTCAAACCTTTTGTGTGTAGTTACAGTTGGTCTAGCCCTTCTTAGTTTCACTTTCAGTTTTGCTACTACTAAAATGGTGATCACTTCCCACATCTGCACCTCTTCTTACCTTCACATCTTGTAATGCATGTCCCCATCTACCATTATTCATGATGTGATCTATCTGGTTTCTGCCCCGACCATTTGGTGATTCCCATGTTAATTTGTGAATTTCTTTATGTGGGAAAAGTGTTTCCCTTCCTTATGTGTTATAAATGTTTATACAATACCAAACCTACCCTCTGTCCTGTTCTTCCTGTTCTAAGTCTACTATCATTTACTGGACACAGTATTAAGGTCTTTGTCTTGTTGGACTGGCCTATACTGCAATATAGGTGCGGTGGATTATGTTAAGTGATTTCATATTTTATCTTTAAATGATTTTATACATCTTTTTCTTTATCTTAAATGTCTCCTCTACTTTCTCGGGTCGACTACGCCTGGTGGAATTTAACCCTCCAATTTTCAAACCTTTGTCTATTTTTCCTTTCTTAACTTAGCAAGCAGTTAATTGCATTTTCTTTGATGTAGGTACGAGCATACTGGATTAGCATAAGTGAGCAGGTTACCTATATCTTAAACGCCAGAGAATCGCTGTAATAGATCGGACAGAGATCAGGGGAGTTGAGTACTAAGGCAGACAATTCGTCTATCACCTCTGCCCGAATTCGTTCGTTGTAAGTTAAGTTACAACATGCGAACCGCCATATCAAAGACTCTCGCTATAATTCTTTTACGACCAACTCTGCAGATGGCGAGAGGAGGCGATAATATATGGAGATTCTATTTTATCTAGATCTTAATAGAAGCCTGGGCTATTTCGTCATTCGAGATCTTTGATTTCACGTGTTTCACATAATTTGAACGTAGAACTAAACGTAGGTGCTACATCTGGTATTCGAGTCTGTTTCGGATTGTAGACGTAATCATTTTCCTTTCATCAGAGATATATCTGTACCAGAGCAGTTTAGACTCTAATTCATTCCAGAACTCCACAGTCTCTCTAGACATATCTAGCGACGTTTCTAGATTACTTTATTAAGTAAAATCTCAGTTTGCGTTGGAGAAAATAGTCTTAAGTAGTTTCTGTGTGAGGTAAATATATTGATAGTATTTGTGAGTGATTAAGTGGTAATCGCCTATTATATCTTTACTAGATGTATGTGTAGAGCGGTTAAATGAAAGTCAGTTATATTTCTCTAGTCATTGTGTTACAGTGGATAGCAAATAGCTTATAATTTCTAGCTGAACTCATCCGGCTATTAATAAATTTAATTAAATTGCTAGTAACCAGTCAGAGAATAGTTTAACCATCTAAATTAATGCACTGGTTCATCTTGAGTGTTGAAATATGTACGTATTTCTAATTCATGATGATTGATTCTTTTAATGACTATGTTTTATTTCACGGGAGTTTGAAACGATGAGACAAGCTCTAAGCTTATAGTTTCTGATTTAAGTTAAATAACCGAAGTGAATATAATATATGATACTTACGCGAGGTAGAAATAGGATGTGTGTATAATATTATGATTCAGTATTCTATATGTTCTTTTTCTTTATACAGTATTTTTTGGGTAAAGCCCAACCTCTACCAGCAGGGTTTAGTACCTATGAGAATAATCAAGAGGAAACATTTTAGTCATTAACTACAGTAATAATAATAATAATAACCAAGGGAACGCTCCCCGGAACAGTGAATTTGATTCTGTCTTTTGAGGAGCTGGGGTTCTCTTGGCGAAAAATAACTGACGTTGCTGTATGTGTGTATGTCCCAAAGGTTGTTCCAGAACGGGAAAAATCCAGTCTGTAAGTAGAAAGATTGTCAGTGGCCACTGTTGTATGGATAGAATGAGAGCAGAAATGAGTGACTCCTTCATCGTATACCTGATTCATGTACCCACTTTGAAATTCCATTTATGCAAGTTTGTTGCTAATGCTGTTTTCCTCTTAGACAAGATTCAGGTATTAACTCTGTTCTTACACTCTAGGGGGAAATTTTTGACTATAGCGTATAGATCTGTGACTCTTTGAGGCTATAACCTTTCTCCTAACAGGATTGTGGGCTAAACAAGGAGGGAAAGGATTATACATATGGGTCTATTATTCTTTTAGTAATGCTGTAACCTATGTGTATTTGTATGTATATGATATTAACATTCATGTGTTGTGGTAAATTTCTTTATGATAAATAAAAATTTACTTAAACTTATTTAAGTGTGTCAGTCAGCTTGTTACTTACTTACTTAGTCGTTCCCCTTCTACCGTGAGGTGTAGAGGTTTGGAAGAGAGAGCGCCAGACTATCCTATCAGCTGTCTTCCTCCTGGCCTGGTTCCATTCTAGTCCTCGATCCTTCAAAGATTGTCTAATGTTGTCCTCCCAGCGGACTCTCGGTCGTCCTCGGGGTCTGGATCCTTGGCTCTTTGTTTCCCATGCTTGTCGTGGTATCCGATCTTCTCCCATTCTGCAGACATGGCCAAACCATCTTAATTGGGACTGTTCTACTTGGGTCTGCAGGGGGTAGGATTTTAGGCCTTGACGTATCGTCTGGTTGCGTACCATGTCTCTTCTTGTTACTTCAACCACCTTCCTCAGATACCTCATTTCTGAGGTTTGGATCTGGCTTTTATGGGTTGTAGTCATTGCCCATGACTCGCATCCGCATGTCAAGACTGGGACATAGGTGGAGCGGTATACAGCCATCTTCGTTTTCTTACCAACCTCTCTCTTGCTGAGGAATCCTCGATTTATGGCCTGAAAAAAGTCTCCCAGCTGCTGCTTTTCGAGTGGCCAACTCTTCTTTGATGCCTCCCTTTCGGTCTATAATAGCTCCGAGGTATTTAAAGTGGTCGACCTGCTCCAGGACCTGTTCTCCCAGCTTAATCTGATGTTTTCTTTCTTCTCGTGATATCACCATGGATTTTGTTTTAGAGCTGCTTATGACCATCCCTCTCTTCTCCAGCTCTTCCTTCCAGACTTGCAGATTGGATTGGAGATGCGCCTCTGATTTAGCAATCAGGGCAACATCATCAGCAAATGCCAGCTCCGAAATATAGACCTGTCTCATCTTCCAGTACCCCACTGAATACTTTCTTGTTCTCTCCTTACATGCCTTGATGACATCGTCCATAAGGAGTATGAAGAGGTAAGGTGATAGGATATCATCTTGTCTTACACCAGTGGTGGTCCTCCACCATGCAAAGGCACAACAGGCCAATCACCTGTTTGTCTTAAACTATGATTACGAGTAATACAAGAGAGAAAACCGGACTGATTCTAAAGGCGACGAACTGGAACGGACTACGGACTACGACTTATGGAACGTGGAACACAAGAAGTATAAATGGGAAGGAAGAGGAGCTGGTGGAAGAGTGAGTGAAAAGGCCCTTGAGTATAAGAGTGAGATGCATCTTTGTTTCATAGATCTGGAAAAGGCGTTTGACAGGGTCCCCTGGAGTAAACTTTGGGACTGTTTGGCAAGGAAAAATATTCCAGCACCTCTGATTCATGCTATACAGAGCTTCTACAAGTCTTGCAGAAATTATGTGAGGACAGCAAACCATAAGTCAGTCAGCTTGTTCCAAACAAATATTCATATTCCATAGATATAGTTTCACGTCTGTACGTCTAAACGTTCGTCACTTGTGAGTGGTTAATATATATATATATATATATATATATATATATATATATATATATATATATATATATATATATATATATATATATATATATATATATATATATAACTAAGTAATCTGTCTAACATACTTTCTGTTGTAGAGATAGGCTGAGCGAGAGATTTATTTCTCGAGTCTCAGGGACAGATTCCTACGTATTTTTCCACCATCTCACTCGTGTAAAGCTATTTCTATTATTATCTCTCACTGAGTCATCTTATGTTCTAGTATATTCAGAAGGGACCAATCTGAGTCTTAATTTACCTATCATAAATCTACGACAAATGGGGTCTCGTCTAACGGGATTTTGAACTTAGGATAGGAAGACGACACGACAATATCAGCTCGTCTGTAGATTCTGTATTCTGAAATAGAGTAAGAGTGTGATGTTTCGTGAGTTTTAGTATCTTTAAAAATAGCTATTCACCTAGACTAACGATCTGTTTTATGGGCTTGCTGACCACACAAATAATAATTGTTTTTCCACAGCATTATAGAGTATTATACATTTTGATTTACAGGTTGATTTTGTCGGAAGATATGTTAATTACTGATTTTTTAATATTAAACCGCTGGTAGAGGTTGTTATTGTCTAACAATCACTGGGTTTTTGAAAAAGTAGAGGTTTTGAACTAGGTTAAGGAGCGCGTTCGGACTATTTCGTCCTGTAAATTGCCACCCTTACCCTAACTGTCTTCATGGGTGAACTTGTAGTGAATTTAAAATTAAGAGAATTTTTTTTCGCCTTAAATGTTTTTGCAAATAATTGTTTTGTTTCCACTGTAGCAATGTCGTAGATTTTTGATAGGGGAATTAAGACTTGGGTTGGTCTCTTCTGAATAGATTAGAATAAGTGATAGCCACAGTGAGAGATAATAATAGAAATAGATTTCCACGAGTGAGATAGTAGAAATTAATAGAGTCTGTCCCTGAAATCGAGAATTTTCTCTCTTTCAGCTTATCTTCTACAACTGATCTAGAGGGGTCAGACAGTCTAAAAAATACATATATTGAATATATATATATATATATATATATATATATATATATATATATATATATATATATATATATATATATATATATATATATATATATACCACTCACGTGCACACACACACACAAGTGACGACAGTTAGACACACAGACGTGGAAAAACTATAACAATGAGTATATAGATATTTTGGAACGAGCTGACCAGCACGCTGATTAAGTTTAAGTGAATTTTAATTATCATAATAAAATTCCATCACAACATATAAAATTACATCAAGCATATACAAATAGTCATAAAGTCAATGAATTGCTACAAGAATGATAGACCCATTGGTATGATCTTTTCCCTCGATGTATATATAGCCCACAGTCCTGTTAGGAGAAAAGTGATAGCCCCAAAGAGTCACGGATACATATGCTATAGTCTAAGATTTCCCTGTAAAGGTATGAACAGACTTTGATACTCTGATCTATCCTAAGGAAAATATTGTTAGCAACAAAAAACTTGCATAAAAAAATTTAAGACAGCAAAATGGGTGCCAAAATACAACAATAAAGGAATCACTCAGTCCTGCATTCACTCTATTCAGTCAGCCGTGATCACTAGCTTTCGTTCGTACTTACAGCTTTGGTAGCACCTTCTGGACAAACAATTTTTAGGACATGCACATACAGAATCTCCAGGGTTAGTCATTGGCCAAGGGAACCCCAGCTCCACAAAGATAGGTTGAATTCGCTACTTCAGGGAAAGTTTCCTTGGTATTTCTTATTTTAGGATATCTGGTTCTGTCACATTAAAATTGTCCAGCCAAGAACGTTAACAGCGAGCAAAGTGTCAATAGCTTAGATTTCTAGTAACTAGGAATGTCAGGTCGGTGCCTTCTCTCAGTATAGGACTTTATTTGGTCACACCACAAACAGTTAAATCTCCGTCGGAATGTTGCTGATAATAATATTTTACTTGCCACAAGGGCTGAAAATGTACTTGAGGTTTTTCTCAAGAAGAATTAAATCTGGCGCGATAGGCCCGTTACTTCATTTAATCTTAAAATTCATGTAATGGGTACTCTGTCGTTCTGGATGCCAACGCAATGCCAGACAGGTTTTACTTTATACACCCAAGTCTTTAAGAAAAATGTTTTTTGTTCTTCACATATGTTTCTCGGCGCTTAAACGCTGGTAGAGTTGGGCTACCCCAGTTTTCACTGAATAAAGAAAAATAACATATAAAATACTTATACATACTATTCCTCGGTTATAACTTACATTATAAACTGCAAGCGTAGAGCTTGTCTTATCATTTAAAATTCCCGTGAAATAAGTTATATTCATAAAATCAATCATCATGAATTAGAAATACATAAGTATTTCGTCAATACTCAATGATGAATCAGTGCAGTTATAAGTTAGTTAAAATATTCTCGACTGATTACTAGCAATTTAATAAAATTTATTAATAGCCGAATGAGTTTAAGCTAGAAATTATAATTTATTCTGCTTTCCACTGTAACGTATCGACTAGCGAATATAACAGACTTATAAATTAATTTCTTACTTACTTACTTACTTAGTCGTTCCCCTTCTACCGTGAGGTGTAGAGGTTTGGAAGAGAGAGCGCCAGACTATTCTATCAGCTGTCTTCTTCCTGTTTGGTTCCATTCTAGTCCTCGGTCCTTCAAAGATTGTCTAATGTTGTCCTCCCAGCGGACTCTCGGTCGTCCTGGGGGTCTGGATCCCTGGCTCTTTGTTTCCCATGCTTGTCGTGGTAGCCGATCTTCTCCCATTCTGCAGACATGGCCAAACCATCTTAGTTGGGACTGTTCTACTTGGGTCTGCAGCGGGTGGCATTTTAGGCCTTGACGTATCGTCTAGTTGCGGACCATGTCTCTTCTTGTTACTTCAACCACCTTCCTCGGATACCTCATTTCTGAGGTTTGGATCTGGCTTTTGTGGGTTGTAGTCATTGCCCATGACTCGCATCCATATGTCAAGACTGGGACATACGTGGAGCGGTATACAGCCATCTTCGTTTTCTTACCAACCTCTTTCTTGCTGAGGAATCCTCGATTTATGGCCTGAAAAAGTCTCCCAGCCGCTGCTTTTCGAGTGACCAACTCTTCTTTGATGCCTCCCTTTCGGTCTATAGTAGCTCCGAGATATTTAAAGTGGTCGACCTGATCCAGGACCTGTTCTCCCAACTTAATCTGATGTCTTCTTTCTTCTCGTGATATCACCATGGATTTTGTTTTAGAGCTGCTTATGACCATCCCTCTCTTCTCCAGCTCTTCCTTCCAGACTTGCAGATTGGATTGGAGATGTGTCTCTGATTTAGCAATCAGGACAACATCATCAGCAAATGCTAGCTCTGAAATACAGACCTGTCTCATCTTCCAGTACCCGTCTGAATACTTTCTTGTTCTCTCCTTACATGCCTTGATGACATCATCCATGAGGAGTATGAAAAGACAAGGTGACAGGATATCACCTTGTCTTACACCAGTGGTGGTCCTGAACTCTTCTGACTTATGGTTTGCTGTCCTCACATAATTTCTGCAAGACTTGTAGAAGCTCTGTATAGCATGAATCAGAGGTGCTGGAATGTTCTTCCTTGCCAAACAGTCCCAAAGTTTGCTCCAGGGGACCCTGTCAAACGCCTTTTCCAGATCTATGAAACAAAGATGGATCTCACTCTTGTACTCAAGGGCCTTTTCACTCAGCTGCCTGAGTGTGAAGATTAGGTCTTGAGTTCTTCGGTTTGCTCGGAATCCGCACTGGACTTCATCCAACTGTGGCTCAGCTAGGCATCGGAGTCTCTGCTCTAGGATTCTAGAGTAGATTTTACCAGGGACACTGAGAAGGGATATGCCTCTGTGGTTTCCACATTGTCGATTGTCACCCTTTTTGAAAATCGGTGTTATGATGGCAATCTCCCAATCCTTTGGTATGGCCTTGTTGCACCATGCTGCCTGTAGGACCCTTAGGAGTAATAGGTCACCTGATGCTCCCATGTACTTAACCATTTCTGGTGTTATACCATCATGCCCTGCTGCTTTACCCATCTTGATTTTCTCCAGAGCTGCCTTCAGTTCTTCCATCTTTATGTCATCTTCACCATCACTGGTTTTCTCTTCTGTGCTAGTGGTTATCATTTCTGATGCTTGACCTTGCTCACCATCAAGGAGCTTATAATTTATTCTGCTTTCCACTGTAACGTGTCGACTAGCGAATATAACAGACTTATAAATTAATTTCTTCTGCACAGAAATCTAACTAGTAAAATGAAATAAGCGGTATCACTGAATCACTCAATACTACTAGATATATATATATATATATAATATTTACCTCAACACAGAACTACTAAGAACTAAATCCACTTCGACCAACTAAATGATGCTTCTATTAGCAGAGATCTTTAGGAATCGAAAGCTAGGTGGCAATCGACCAACTAACTGATGCTTCTATCAACAGAGATCTTTAGGAATCGAACGCTAGATCGTTCTCGTCTTGACTGCGGAGTACTGAGTGAATGAAGTCTAAAACTCTGGGTAAGATATATGAAAACGGACAAAGGATCCCACGCTATTACGAAAACCCGAAATAGCGCCGGTCTCTCCCCACCCCCTCTCTCTCTCTCTCTCTCTCTCTTAACACTTCACATTCCCTTAGACGCTGGCCATAACTGCCAAAACGCGTCTTCACACCTCACGCCGACATGTCTCATTTCTGAGCGATGCAGATGGCAGTTTCCACACCTCACGCCGAGAAACTTAGCCGAAGAAAACTCGTGTCAGATGAAAATGTAGACACTTGTCTGCTCTCTATGTCTAACTAGACGAATTCTCACAGTATTTCGTTCACATCCAGGGACTGACATATTATGCAATAAAATGCGTTTCTAAATGAGAAAAGAAACAGGCGAAAGTTTGAATGGGAAAGTAATATTTTGTCGCAAACGAACGAATGCGAAAAAACAGGAAAAGGATAAAAGAGCGATAATAAAGTAGAGGACACGGGTAGAAAAGAAAAGAATATAGAACATTTATTGATCATAAATCACTATGCGACAGAACGTCCCCCCTTTGAGATATGGAAGCACTCCATGTCTACGTTATGGAAATAAATTTCCTATATCCGTAGCTTCAGGGTGTCTGTCCGGTTCCCTCTCATCTTCCCTCTCCGTCTCCCTCCAATTCCTACTCAAGTCTACTCCCAAAGTTTCCTTTCTCTGGAATGTCTTCCGTGCGCGCTTGAAAGAGCGTCGCCGCTTTTGACATTTTTGAAAGATTCCGTGTGTGTGAAGTGGAATTTCCCTGCCACTATCGTCATCTTCGTCAATTTTGGCGATCGTCAGGAGATGTTCGGAGGTCGGCACCGGTCTTTCCAAGTATCTCTTTAACAGATTTAAATGGAAAACCTTCTCCTTTCCTTCAATAGAGATCTGGTAGTTAGCCGTAGAAATCTTTTTCAGGACGGTAAACGGCCCTTGCCATCCGATCCTCAGCTTGTTGGTCCCGGTAGGGAGTAACACCAAAACTTTCTCTCCTGCTTGTAGATCTCTCTCTTTCGCGACTTTCCTGTATCGGTTAGCGTGCTTTGCGTGTGCTCGCTTAAAGTTGGTCGTTGCTAGATCCCATCCTAGTTTCAACCTTTCCTTTAAATCCGACACATATTTACTTGCTGAGACGACTGTCTCATCAGCCTTCTGGTCTGTCAGCGACCTGAGTAAGGCTTCAAGCGGGCCCTTAATGGGTCTGCCGAATAAAAGCGTGGCTGGCGGAAATCCTGTGGACGTATGTGGGGTTTCTCTGTAGCCAAATAGAGCTGAAGGGATAGAAAGATCCTAATTGTCAGGTTTCACTTGTGCCAGTTTACTTAACATCATGTTGAGGTTTCCGTTAACACGTTCGACTAACCCACTTCTGGCCAGAGTGTAAGGCTTAGTGTAGATGTGCTGGTCCCTCAAGATCTTAAAGATCTCATCCATCAACAGGTTCCGGTATGAAGATCCGTTATCCGTCAACACTTGCTGAGGGAATCCCAACCGAGTGAAAATCTGCACTAGGGATTCTGCGACATGCTTGGCATCTGTGCATGTTAGCGGGATAGCTTCTGCCCATAAAGTGCATGTGTCGACTAAGGTCAGGATATACCTGTTCCTTCTTTTAGTCCTTTCTAAGGGTCCTAAAATGTCGATCACTACCCGTTCAAATGGTGTTCCCATTATTGGCATTTCCCCCATGGAAAATGGGGGTATCTGTTGCTTGGGTGGTACACGTTGGCACTGGGCACAGGATTTGACATACCTGATAATATCAGTATTTACTCCTGGCCACCAATAATGAGTGGTTATCCGTTGGTTTGTGGCGTTCTGTCCCATATGTCCACTGAAGGGAAGAGAGTGCCCCATTTCTAGGATTTGGCTTCTGTACTGTTTCGGTACTAGGAGCTGGTTGTAACCTTGGTCAGGCTTGCCCGTTCTGCGATAAAGTACGCCATCCCTAGAAAAAATGTCCCCGTGCTGTCTGGGTTCCTTAGCCATGGGCAATTTCATAAAACAGGGTGCCGAAGTAGGGTCCATTTGTTGCGCTTCTTTAAGTTCCATAGGTACACCATCAGCAACCAAGAACTACTTATTCGGAGTAACCAGAAGGACATGCACACCATCATAGCTGGCAGACGCTGGAGTTGGGTTGGCCATGTCCTCAGAAGGGACCCTGATACCATCACAAGAACAGCTATGCTATGGACCCCCAAGGGAAAGCGAAAGAGAGGCCGACCAAAAACAACTTGGCGGAGAACTGTGGAAGCTGAGATGCAAAGAATGAACCACAGTTGGGGCACTGTACGAAGGATGGCCGCCGACCGAGCAAGGTGGAATCAATTTGTTGCTGCCCTACAAGACGCCACCAGGCGTGATGGCCGCTGACTGCTTTGACGGTAGGCGGTTATGGATCAAAGAAGAAGAAGAAGAAGGTAACAAATTAGGCGCAGGCTCCCGTTCCTTCTTGGTTTGCCTTCTTGTAGTTACTGCTGCCACAATCGGCTCTTCCGGTTTCCCAATAGACACATATTTGCCACCAAGTATGACTGGGTAGATGGGGTCATCTATAACAGCCGCTTTGATCACACCTCTGACAAAGTTAGAGTGTATCTCCACCAACGCAATGGGAAGCGCTGTAGGTGCATCACTCTTAGAGACTCCACAAAATTGGACGGTTTCTCCTGTCTCTTGACCGGGTTTGACCAGGTGCCTGGCAACAATGCAATCATAAGAAAGCCCCGTGTCAAATAAACTAAAAGTTTGAGAACCGTTCAAAATAACAGTACCTCGCGTTGAGAGTCTCTCTCCGTCAGGTTGGGAATCACTGTCAATAATTCCGCCTTGCGAGACTGTTAGCAAGCATCCGATGCGTTTAGGCTCAGTGTGCTCGGTCTGATCATATGTCCCGTGCTCAGGGGTTTTCCCTATGTCACCTTGTCCTTTCTGGCTCCGCTGCTATGTAGAACGGTTGGGTTGATCAGACTGTTTGTTGTTGGTGGGGTACTTGTTTTTGTAGAACTTAGACTTTTCAGGAGGGGGGTTTTGGGGTCCAGTTTCTCTGTGGTTATTCTGATTAGAAGCATGAGAAGATTGGTCTAGGTTATTCTTTCGAAAAGGCTCTTCTGTCGGTTTACGTTTTGTGGCCGGCAGTTCAGCCAGCGCATTATGATATCGCTCAGACTTTTCTAAAATGTCTTCAGGTTTTTCTGCACCTTGCTCAGCTAAAAATCTTCGGGTGTCAGCAGACAACGTGTTCTTTATTTGTTCTGTTATAACAAATTCTTCAAGACCTTCATAGGTAGAGGCGAGCTGTGAAAGCTCCTGACACTTTGTCAGATATCCCTTTAGACGAGAGGAGAACTGCTGAAAAGTTTCAGAATTCTCCTTCCTGCTGTTGCGAAACAGTTGCAAAAATATTCGAGCGTTCATTTCAAAGCGCTCCAGTAACGCTTTCTTCATCACGTCATAGTTATCTTGTTGGCTGCTTTCCAGTTTAGAGTAAACATCATAAGCAGTACGTTTTAAAGCCTGGGAAATTTCATACACCAACGCGACTTCTCTAAACCGTACAGAGTTGCCATTTTTTCAAATTTTTCTAGATACGTGTCAATCTTCTCATTAGGACAAGGAAAAGATTCTAGAGCGAAAGACATAGCGGTGAGATGAGGAGATTGAGTGTTGGAAGGATCCGTTACAGAAGAATGAGGAGAAGACTCTCCATTGCTGGAGGTAGAGGCAGCCCCACGACTTTGGACTTCTAGAGCTTTGAGCGCCAACTCGTGTTGTCTCTCCTCCCTCTCCTTCTCATGCTGTCTCTCCTCCCTCTCCTTCTCATGGTGCGCCCTGCGAGCTACCATTTCTGCATCAATGTTTTTCTGTTGTAATTGACGTTCTTCTGCTTCTTTCCTCTCCGCTGCTTTTTCCTTCTACTACGCATCATATCTGTCGAGTTCGTCCCTGACAAAAGCTTTCGCTTCCTCTCCTTGTAAACCTTCTTCTCTCGCTTCGTCCTTGAGGACCTGCCTAAGCTTCGCCATCTCTGCCATCGCAAATAGGTGACTGAGACTAGTCGAGAAGGAAGTAAGAAAAGGATACACTGGTTCCTACCACTTCGAGAAAATACCAAAAAAAAAGATGATATACTTTAACCTGGGATACCTCCTCCTATAATATTGTATCTAACTATCGCTGCTATTCCTGGATGTAAAAGCTCTAATTGCAAGCGACTATGCCAATTAAATGGTAGTAAAGATTTACTCACTAAAAAAAATAAGTTGCTACAGTGGAAACAAAATAATTATTGCAAAAATTTAATCCCCAGCGCCTAATTTGTTGCCTAAGAAACTTAAAGAGGCGCAACAAAAGGACCCTACCTTGGAACCCTGTTTTAGGAAACTGCCCATGGCTAAGGACCCCAGACAGCACGGGGACATTTTTTCTAAAGATGGCGTACTTTATCGCAGAACGGGCAAGCCTGAGCACGGTTACAACCAGCTCCTAGTACCGAAACAGTACAGAAGCCAAATCCTAGAAATGGGGCACTCTCTTCCCTTTAGCGGACATATGGGACAGAACGCAACAAACCAACGGATAACTACTCATTATTGGTGGCCAGGAGTAAATACTGATATTATCAGGTATGTCAAATCCTGTGCCCAGTGCCAACGTGTACCACCCAAGCATCGGACACCCCCAGTTTCCATGGGGGAAATGCCAATAATGGGAACACCATTTGAACGGGTGGTGATCGACATTTTAGGACCCTTCGAAAGGACTAAAAGAAGAAACAGGTTCGTCCTGACCTTAGTCGACACATGCACTATGTGGGAAGCAGCTATACCGCTTACATGCACAGATTCGAAGCATGTCGCAGAAGCCCTCGTGCAGATTTTTACTCGGTTGGGATTCCCTCAACAAATAATGACGGATAACGGATCCCCATACCGAAACCTGTTAATGGATGAGATCGTTAAGATCTTGAGGAATCAGCACATCTACATAAAGCCTTATAATCCGGCCGGAAGTGGGTTAGTAGAACATGTCAACGGAAACCTCAACATGATGTTAAGTAAACTGGCACAAGTGAAACCTGACGATTGAGATCTTTCTATCCCTTCAGCTCTATTTGGCTACAGAGAAACCCCACATACTTCTACAGGTTTTCCCCCAGCCACGCTTTTATTCGGCAGACCTATTAAGGAAGCCTTACTTCAGTCGCTGACAGACCAGAAGGCTGATGAGACAGTCGTCTCAGCAAGTAAATAGGTATCGGATTTAAAGGAAAGGTTGAAACTAGGATGGGAGCTAGCAACGACAAACTTTAAGCGAGCATGCGCAAAGCACGCAAACCGATACAGGAAAGTCGCGAAAGAAAGAGAATTGGAAGCAGGAGAGAAAGTTTTGTTGCTACTCCCTACCGGGAACAACAATTTACGTATTGGATGGCAAGGGCCGTTTACCATCCTTAAAAGATTTCTAAGGCTAACTACCAGATCTTTATAAACGGAAAGGAGAAGGTTTTCCGTGTAAATCTGGTAAAAAAAAATACTTGGAAAGACCAGTACCGACCTCTGAACATCTCCTGACGTTCGCAAAAATTAACGAAGATAACGATAGTGGCAGGGAAATTCCACTGCACACACACGAAATCTTTCCACGATGTCAAAAGCGGCGACGCTCTTTCAAGCGCACACGGAAGACATTCCAGAGAAGGAAGACTTTGGGAGCAGACATGAGTAGGAGGTGGACAGAGACGGAGGGGGAAGATGAGAGTGAAGATAGTAGTCGCCTGGACGCCACTGATATAGGAAATCTCTTTCCATAAAGTGGACATGGAATGGTTCCATATCTTAAGCGGGGACGTCTGTGGTGGATTATGTTAAGTGATTTCATATTTTATCTTTATATGATTTTATACATCTTTTTTTTTATCTTAAATGTCTCCTCTACTTTCTCGGGTCGACTACGCCTGGTGGAATTTAACCCTCCAATTTTCAAACCTTTGTCTACTTTTCCTTTCTTAACTTAGCAAGCAGTTAATTGCATTTTCTTTGATGTAGGTACGAGCATACTGGATTAGCATAAGTGAGCAGGTTACCTGTATCTTGAACGCTAGAGAATCACTGTAATAGATCGGACAGCGATCAGGGAAGTTGAGTACTAAGGCAGACAATTCGTCTATCACCTCTGCCTGAATTCGTTCGTTGTAAGTTAAGTTACAACATGCGAACCGTCATATCAAAGACTCTCGCTATAATTCTTTTACGACCAATTCTGCAGATGGCGAGAGGAGGCGATAATATATGGAGATTCTATTTTATCTAGATCTTAATAGAAGCCTGGGCTATTTCGTCATTCGAGATCTTTGATTTCACGTGTTTCACATAATTTGAACGTAGAACTAAACGTAGGTGCTACATCTGGTATTCGAGTCTGTTTCGGGTTGTAGACGTAATCATTTTCCTTTCATCAGAGATATATCTATACCAGAGCAGTTTAGACTCTAATTCATTCCAGAACTCCACAGTCTCTCTAGACATATCTAGCGACGTTTCTAGATTACTTTATTAAGTAAAATCTCAGTTTGCGTTGGAGAAAATAGTCTTAAGTAGTTTCTGTGTGAGGTAAATATATTGATAGTATTTGTGAGTGATTAAGTGGTAATCGCCTATTATATCTTTGCTAGATGTATGTGTAGAGCGGTTAAATGAAAGTCAGTTATATTTCTCTAGTCATTGTGTTACAGTGGATAGCAAATAGCTTATAATTTCTAGCTGAACTCATCCGGCTATTAATAAATTTAATTAAATTGCTAGTAACCAGTCAGAGAATAGTTTAACCATCTAAATTAATGCACTGGTTCATCTTGAGTGTTGACGAAATATGTACGTATTTCTAATTCATGATGATTGATTCTTTTAATGACTATGTTTTATTTCACGGGAGTTTGAAACGATGAGACAAGCTCTAAGCTTATAGTTTCTGATTTAAGTTAAATAACCGAAGTGAATATAATATATGATACTTACGCGAGGTAAAATATGTGAGCCCGTGTAAACTCTCTTACCTGAACTGATTTTCCTAGCGACATAAACAGTAATAATAATAATAATAACCAAGGGAACGCTCCCCGGAACAGTGAATTTGATTCTGTCTTTTGAGGAGCTGGGATTCTCTTGGCAAAAAATAACTGGCGTTGCTGTATGTGTGAATGTCCCAAAGGTTGTTCCAGAACGGGAAAAATCCAGTCTGTAAGTAGAAAGATTGTCAGTGGCCACTGTTGTATGGATAGAATGAGAGCAGAAATGCGTGACTCCTTCATCGTATAACTGATTCATGTACCCACTTTGAAATTCCATTTATGCAAGTTTGTTGTTAATGCTGTTTTCCTCTTAGACAAGATTCAGGTATTAACTCTGTTCTTACACTCTAGGGGGAAATTTTTTACTATAGCGTATAGATCTGTGACTCTTTGAGGTTATAACTTTTCTCCTAACAGGATTGTGGGCTAAACAAGGAGGGAAAGGATTATACATATGTGTCTATTATTCTTTTAGTAATTCTGTAACCTATGTGTATTTGTATGTATATGATATTAACATTCATGTGTTGTGGTAAATTTCTTTATGATAAATAAAAATTTACTTAAACTTATTTAAGTGTGTCGGTCAGCTTGTTCCAAACAAATATTCATATTCCATAGATATAGTTTCACGTCTGTACGTCTAAACGTTCGTCACTTGTGAGCGCGTGTCTGTGAGTGGTTAATATAGAGTATTTTTATATATGTATATATATATATATATATATATATATATATATATATATATATATACATATATATATATATATATATATATATATATATATATATATATATATATATATATATATATTACTAAGTAATATGTCTGACATACTTTCTGTTGTAGAGATAGGCTGAGCGAGAGATTTGTTTCTCGAGTCTCAGGGACAGATTCTTACGTATTTTTCCACCATCTCACTCGTGTAAAGCTATTTCTATTATTATCTCTCACTGAGTCATCTCATGTTCTAGTATATTCAGAAGGGACCAATCTGAGTCTTAATTTACCTATCATAAATCTACGACAATAGGGGAACAACAGAAGTGATTGCGTCATTAATAGGCTAAACTGTCCATGGTAAACTTCCGGTGTTATGTATTGAGGTTCGCACTAATGACCTGCCATCGAAACATCATTTTTGGTGATGCGTAGATAGCATGGAGGATAGTGTGATTCGCTTGCATAGCTAGGCGAGGTATTCGCACGGAAGGTCCAGTGTTCAAATCCTGGGTAAGCCACTCATGTCTGTTGATTTTCTGTTGTCTAGTGTTCTACTTCTTTATTTCCTACGAGTGCCTGATAACATATCTTTATGTTTGTATCATATTAATTTAAAAGTAGTAACATCTACCATAGGGGAGTGAAGTGTTAAGACCACCGTACTCGGTCCAGTTTAATTGAGGTCTTCCCTTCACCAATGCCTTTGCTTTCCCTAACTGTCAGGTACTCATTTACAGCTGGGTAGACTGAAGCATGACACTACTAGGTTTCGATCCGATAACTGTGCGGCGAGAGGAAAGCACTCTAACCAGTAAATCAATCGGACGCTCTGGTCAGCCATGCCGTAGATAAAATTACTGAGACCAATGCTCCTTGGCGAGCTGTAAGATGATTATGATGAAATTTATGTGAACTTTTTATTTTAATTTTTCATAAAGTTTTGCCTCGTTTTGGCGAGGCGCGTCCCGTTCAACCTAGTCGGTTATATTAGGGCGCATATCCAACCACAAAAGACCCTTAGGTCTGAGATTTAGTGTTATGTGAACTTCTTTATCTTTGAGTCCACAAGAAAGATGGACCTTCTTCCGGATCTTTCCACGTCCTCACCAGTCTTTGTTATTGCAACAACAGTTGTTTTGTGTGTATGTATGTGTGGCAATTTGTTTTACACGATAAAGTTGCCAATCCCATTCACAACCTCATATTAGTCATTGTGTGCGCTATGCCAGAGTTTATCTGCCTCTTCGTTGCCTGGAATGTTGCAATGGGGTGGTTTTATCCACTGCACTGTGCATTTGTTGAAGCATTTGGCCAGGCTTTCCCCCACCCCTATCCATCCGTAGATGACCGTGGTTGGGCACGTCTCTTGATGACGTCATATGTAATAACACGGAACTCTCTAGGAAATGCTTTATCTTTCGAGCGCAGAAATCGCCATGTCACTGACTTGGTAACGTAACTTTATTCCTACAGTTGAATGCAGAGTTCTTCAAAGTAATGATTGATCACCTACCATCTGCTATGCTCTTTGCCTGGCCTTGAACGGGACAGGTACAGTATATGTGCATTCAAACAGTTATGAAATCAATCTTGTTTACCCGACTTATGTAAAATGTCTTTGAGAAAAATTATTTGAAAACTGAATCCAAATCTTAGGCCTATCTATAAACCATTTGGCTGAAGTATGGCAAAGCGGCCAAGTATAGTGATCTGGCCGCGGATCTGAGACACGATGGGTTCACTGCAAGGGTCATGGCTGT
This sequence comes from Oreohelix idahoensis, assembly GCA_024509875.1. Lineage (NCBI taxonomy): Eukaryota > Metazoa > Mollusca > Gastropoda > Stylommatophora > Oreohelicidae > Oreohelix > Oreohelix idahoensis. Next base: position 579,456 of record JAMPIV010004555.1, read on the forward strand.
TGAAGTGGGCGCTAGTGCCCTGTATTTCTATATACAGGGCACTAGTGGGCGCAAGAGGGCTTGTGGCTGCATCAGTGTATGATCTATTGAAACTGTTGGGGCTGAGGGGACAGTCGAGAACAAGGGCACTGAAGAGGCTTAGTGAAATTGCCGAAAAGGCATCAGGCTGGCTGTGGAACAACCGCAATGGGCAATGGAAATCGTGACAATAAACGCTGCGGTACAGAAAACACCAGGAATTTTTGTCCACAAAACGCTGAGTTTTTTGGTGTACTAGTGAACGGGCTGTGGCTGAGGGGCAACAGGCGGTGTATATTATAGAGGTGTCAGTGTATATTATAGAGGTGTCAGTGTCAGAATTTCAGTGGCGAACTCGCAGTGGCTAGACTCTTCGGCTTCGCGATGGTGTCTCAGTGTGTGCGACGGAACGAACGGAATAATTTGTCTTCTCTTTGTTACTTTCACAATTGCCTCCACGGCTGGCGGAGGGGTGGATTTTAAAGTTGCTACATAAGTGAAATGGGTTCATTTTCGATACAAGACAACAGGAGGCTGAGACGCTTGGGAGTCATGACCCAAGTGGGCCCACCCCCCTTAGAGTGTAAAGGAGTATATCGGGCCGAAACACTTGGCGGACGGGGGGACTGCTTCTGATGATCAGATTGCTTCCTGTTGTATCGCTCTGTAAAGAGTTTCCTATCATGGCACAGTAAACAGGATGCTGACATATATACATGCATACATACATACACACATACATATTAAACACACACATTTTTTCCGGGTATTTAAGAAAAGAATGTCTCAAAACGTGCTTTATGAATGGCACTGATCGAATGTCGGAAGGAACAAAATGCCAGAAATGAAAAACAATAAATATCTGAACGTCAGAACATAATAAAAGAAGAATGGGGTCGTCCAAATGTGAGGTAACGCAATTTTTGCCATTTTAACTCATTGTCACATTTCGTCACAAAAACCCAGACCCCCTCTTATGTGACGTCACAACTCTTACCCCCACCCCACTCCTCCCTTTTTTCCAAATGTTTGGTAACACTAATGAGAGAATGAAGTCGAGTGTTAGTAAGCTACCTAGTGCAGGCAAAACAACAATCTTGACACGGCCCAACCTTTTGCTCTACCTAGCTAAAGGCATTTGCAATTCTCCCCCCCCCCCCCCCCCCCCCCCCCCCCCCCACAAATACACAAATGTAAACTTTCACATCAGCCCGAATACCATCTTTCGACTTGCGTGTCTTTGATCTCACCGGACTTTTGTCGGAATGGTGCTATTGTTTGTATTTTTCAAATCTAACTTTAACCAACAGTACTTTTTGGGGTCTGTATTTTGTTTTTAAAGGTGTTGTCACGTGTAATAATAGTCTAGTGTATGAATGATAGTATAGATCCCAAGTCCCGATGAAGCTACCTCAAAACATTCTCATAACTGGCCAACTGTGCCAACGACATCAAGGTATCCAAACTTATCGTTCCACGTTTACATATTTATACTATTCCACATGACACAACGCATTACACGATTCCAATATCCATTGATAATATAGATCCATTATTTCACACTTTATCTTCCATAAGTATACGCTTCTTAGATTACATATTCCATTATAAGTTCCATTGGGAACGCCTTCCAGAACTGCAAGACATGCATCTTACACTTCCAATATACACAGCGGAATAAACAATGTCGCTAAAACAAAGGCACGTCATCTGCGACTTACGCATAGCGACCACAAAAAGTGCTAACACTTGTGAGCACTACATTTACTTCATTATAAAACTCACATGTGGCGTGCAAAAGGCATTCGCCACAGGTGTCTATCACATTAAATTAATTTTTTTTTTTGTAAAATATGTAATTAAAAACAATTTAATCCAGTTAAATATTATACCACTTATCGGGCATTCCAGCTAAGATTATAATATTAATAAACGTTGTTCACGAAAGAGTTGTTTAATATTATGGATAAAAGTAGACTATGACTGCCACAAAACGTTTTGTGCATGTACTTTTGCGCCCTTCTCTCTCTCCCTCATCGTCCTATTATTTGGCATATTTTATGCACCTACAGTTTTTGCCTAGCCGTTCCTAAACTTGTTTTCGTTTCGCCAGGTGAATCGTAATAATACCAGGCTAATTAGACAGGTCAGCGGATAATACTTTTATCACTTAAGTCTAGCCACTTTTGATTGAGACGATCTTTGTTGACACAAAGTGGTAGTGCACGATCGATGACAAGAAAGCCAGATTGGCTGTCTAAGAAATCCGTATGAGGGATTTACGCAAACACAAGTGATAATGCGTAATCGCTTCCACTGAACCATCTCTGTAGCAATAATACGAATAACCTGTCAGAGGAGACAATATGGGCGGAAGGTATTAGCCAGGAAATAAGTTCACTGATGTGTTTGTGAGTTTGTACAAATACAATCGGAAGTATTACTGCGATATTTGAAAGAGCTCACGCGTTTAAATTTTAAAATTGATATTTAAAACACGCGGTGGATAGTAAGGATTTAACACCCCGACCCACATAGTTCTAAAGAGATTGGATTGGTTTGATTTGAGAGACGGAATAGACATTGGATTTCATTAGCAAATTCGTCAGAATTACAATATGGGACTTGCAGCGAAAATTGAGATTTATAATCTAACAATTTGAGACTTAGACACACTGCACTGCTAAACGTCAAAGTAGCAGCTCCTAAGAGGGAGAGCCAGAAGATAACAGGACTTAGATTCTATACGAAAGGACCAGGACAAGGTATTTGGGCAACTTTGAAACTTAAAAGTAAACCTGCATTTTTAAATACAAAGACTGGAGACTTAAGGAATCAGAATCAAGTCATAAGAGGGATTCTAAAATAACCCCAGACCCAGTATTCGAAGCATCTAACCTAAGTTGCTGTGTCCATTCTAACTGTGCCAGGAGATTGTAGATCCCATTTGGGTAAGTTGTGAACCTATATTTTACAAATGTGAATTTGACATGTTTTTCTTGCTAAGTGGTTATATATGAGTGTTACCTTGTGATTTGTGGTGGTTACTGGCCTGTCGGGCTTGCTGTCAGTGGCCGACATATTTATGATTAAGCGAATGTTTGTGGACCGTTAATTTGTTAAGGATGATGGAGACAATACCAACACAACAGCAACGACTGGGTCATAAGATTGACCAATTGGTAAGTCAAGCAGGCTGAACCCATTGTTTGACATCATTGACAATACGATTTATTGAAGACAAGAACATCGACATCATAGGCAGGTATAGCAGCATCAACATGGTTCATGGCAAAGTACATCATCAAATAAGCGTTGGCATAGATAACAGGCAATATGGCCGTTGACTGACTTCACTGGTCGTTATGCCTTCTCGGTTAACGGTTTGACAGAATACATGGTACTGTCGAATGGAAGAAATTCGTCTTCCTAACGTAGATATATATATTACTTTATAATATCAATCCCTTCCTGATATCAGAGGGTTGCACTAGCGGCTGGACACATTGGGTTCAGCCGAAGCTCTGCCATAACATTGCAGGAGGTCAAGCGTCTGAGGTGAGACACTTAAAGAAAACGAGCCGTTTTTTGGCTAAGTATATATTCTGGAACGATTCTTGGTAGGATGCTTCAAGAATGGCTTCTTGGTCTTTAAAATAATTATAATAATATCAACTGCATGTCTTCCCTTAGACCTAGGGCAAGTACATGAAAAATCACTTCTTTCCTAGACGGCTAATATCGGGCTCTGCCTCAATGCATCATAGCTGGATGGCAACATTTCGCCGCGACAAACATCCCGTTCAAACATCGTGCGCGGTGGCACGCAAATAATAATACATACAATGAACTTAGATACACTCAAAAGTGCGTCTATACTAGATTCTCGTGTGAGGATCGAAAACATTTAGCTCCCACGCGATATTATAACTTAACAATGAGGCTGGTAACCTCAACATATGAAAATAGTATATTCATAAACCACTACATCAAGCACTGGTGATTGCTTCAAGCTAGTTCATACAGAAAGCAAAAGTAGCAGCAACCCCAGACTCCGAATGATGATTACATCACATGTGCCTAAAGTATAGTATCATTTTGTGAGATATTTGTGGTGGATTTTGATGTTAATTGGTAAAATGTGAATTTATGCAGATGTGAGGTCAAGCTGTGAAGGCCCCTGAGTCTAATAGATAATAGGGTTTGTGTTCTCATGGAACCTTTCTGCTACCACCCTACGACCTCAACCTGTGACGTATTTTATCCTAAGTATAATAATGGTGTATGTATGTTATCTGGCTAGTGTCTAGGGTAATGTGAAATGTGCTGTAATAAAGTGACAACAAATACACCTAAGAACGCTATGAAAAGTAATTAACAACACCCAGAGTTAAGTTTAAAATGTGAAATCTTTTTTACAATTTATTGTTCCAGTATCACAATTTTGTGTATACTGGAATATTGAAACTCAAAATGATAATTCAAAGTATTTACATCAAAATGATTCAATTTATAACTGAATATATTATTATTCACAACTTTAATTAAATATGTCAATCTGGAACAGTGTCAATTTACTCTTGCTTCTATGAATGGGTAATGTTTGAAAGAACGTCTGTCTTCATCATAATCTGAATGTTCTAATACACATTTGGGAAATGAGAGTAGTTGGGTTTGATATATCAAGTGCCCGGAGACGATTTCTTAACTTAGTAGGTTCTGGTATACAGGATGAATTATGTTCACATCACCAGCTTCCACTGCCAAGTCAGGATTCTGCTCTCGAAATATATCAAGGAGGCACACAGTCGATACTGCCTCACTTCTTTAGATGCAGAAGTATATACAGGTCTAGGTTGACCTGGGCTCACTTTGAGTCATAGATGAAACCCTGGAACGATATAAATGCGTCCTACTCAACCTCTGATATACTCTCTCTTTCCCTAACTAATAAACAATTTCAATCATATTCAGACTCAGCATGGTAACCAAACAATTAGGTAACGTTCTTAATTGGTTTGTTACCCCATTCATGGTCAAATAAACTTCAAACTATAGTTTGACACTTTCCTTGACAAAGGAAACATTTTAAGTTAATAATATCAAGTCATGTACAATCACGGTGACTTGCTGAAGACGACGTTCAGTGGTTTTCCTGGTCTTATGTCATAATACTGTACAACAATTTCCCCATTAATATTTAATTTTACTTTCTCCCAAAGTGTCAGAAAGCCTGTCTGGCTTTTCTACAACCTGTTAATATATTTCCTAACAACTCTGTGAAACAACACAAAGTTTGATGTTGACTTCCCTCTAGATAAACTTCTACCCACATAATTTTCATACATATTCAATAATATATACATAATAATAATAATAATGATATAAATGTTTTCTTTCTTACCGCATCAGAGAAATATTAACACTAATAAGTTTGATTTGCGATAAATATGGTCAAATCCAGATCGCTTGCTGGTGCAGATCAGCAAAACAAGATCGTACTAATATCTTGTCTTCACACAACTTTAGTGTAATACAAATTTTTTCAAGTGGCGACTACCACTACCTTCAAACTAGTTTTATTCCTCCGTTAGTATATTAGACTCCAGCCAATCAGGGACTGTTAGGCTCCTAGCGTCCTTTTTTCAAAACTGAACTCAAATTTCAAATCTTGGACTACCCTACCCTTTCCCAATATCTGTCAAGCTGAGAAAGATGTGGTCTGTTAGTCCATCTGTCTTCTGTCAGTATCTCCTTTATTTATTGAGTGGTTCAAATTCTGATAAATAATTATTGAGCCCGTTGCTGGCTGTCACACAGTACTTATATTTTTATACGTTTATTGATTATATTTACTATTAACGTTTTGCTTCTTCAATTCTTCAAATAACATATTTTTCTATCTACGGTAAGATACATTAACACTACTCTTCTATTACCCAATTAATGTCATTGTATTCGTCACTGTCTTTTATTTTAGCATATAAGAAAATTATCTAAGTTTTTCTTCTATCTAACCTTCTATGCCCCGCTTGTAAACAACAAAATTGAGACACTACCAACTATGCTCCTTTTCTTCCCCTCTCTTACTATGTTTTCAAACAATTTCCACGTTAAATCGTAATTTTTTTCTTTAACTGTCGTTCTCATTCAGAACGAAACAGCGCTTTTGTAGTACGTCACACAATTCGACAACGCGTTTTCCGTATGTTCCATTATAGTTACTATTTAGCCCGAAATACACTGGTGTGTGTGTTTATATATTCTGGCGTGTCCAACAGCGTGGATATAGGCATAGAACTGCGTGTCGAGCGAAGAGGGGTTTTGCAAGGCGGCGTTAATATTGGCGTTAATTCTTACTGCAGTTTCGTTCTACACTTCTGGAAAATGTCCGAATTGCTACTATTAGTGGCGTTAAAGTTAAAATCTTACGTTAAGTCAGAACGGCAGTTTGGTGTCGCAGTTCTGGCACATGTTAATTGTAAGTCTCAAGGACGAAACTAGGAAAGCGTGTAGTATTTGACGGCGGGATTATTGTCTAAGCATTACTACTGTCACCCGTGTGTTACTGGGGCCCGAAAGGGGAGCAAAGAATAGTAACACTGCACCCTACCACGCATGTCGTAAAAAGCGACTAAGGAGGGTTGGGCATGGGGCTGTTTACCCCATCCCGTAAAAACGTCGCACAGTGGGCTGACCACCTGCTTGCCAACCAATCTGATTACGGAAACAATGATAGATTGTTTGGTCTGTTTTTGTTCCACAAAGACGCCACTAGGCGTGGTGGAAACAGCGATAGATTGATCAATTTGTTGTTGCCCTAAGACGCCACTAGGCGTACTGGCCACATACTGCTTTGCCGGTTGGTGGCTAAGGATGGAAGAAGAAGAAGAAGAAGAAGATTACTACTGTATAAAATTCAGCGCTCTACTGGCGTAGAGGACGACGATAGGCAAACACACACGGGCGGGTTTATTTATTTTCATGGGAGTAAAATCTTACTGAATTTAGCGATTGTTTCACAGATTTCGCTACACACCTCCCTTCCTAAAACATGCATTCATTGCAGGTTATAATCTGTGAGACAACTTAGCGCAAATGTACTCCTAAGTCTTTGGCGTTTTTCTGATTTTCCTCATAAGGATGCCTACTCAAGAAGTCTGCTCCCACATTTTGCGAACCCGGTATGTATTCGATTGTAAATGAATAAGGTTGGATAAGTAATGACCACCTTAATAGTCGAGCATTTTCATGCTTGGCCTGTGACAAGAACACGAGGAGCTGATGGTCAGTTTGGACCACAAATGTTCTACGATAGAGATAGATCTGGAACTTTTTTATAGCCCAGATTAGAACTAAACATTCTTTTTCACTTGTTGAATAGTTTTGCTCAGCCTTATTTAACTTGCGGCTAGCATAAGCAACTAGGTTTAATTCCCCATCAAGTGAAGTGGACCTTTGCAACAATGTGGCCCCTAATCCGACGTTTCTAGCATCCGTTCTCACCACAAATTCCTGACTCAAATCAGGCAATTTCAATATCGTCTTGCTGGTGAGTTTCTCTTTTAACTCTTGGTATGCCAATTCACACTGCGCTGACCAAATAATTTTATCAGGTTGTCCCTTACGAGTTAAATCTGTCAGCGGATCACATATAGAGTTAAAGTTCTTTATGTATTTCTGATAAAACCCACACAAAGATACGAAAGATCTCACATCTTTTTCTTTTTTTTTTTTGTGGCCTCGGTGCTCTTTGCAATTTCTCCAGGTTCTTGGGGTCAGGGGTCGTGCTTCCCTGATATACTGTGTGTCCCAAGAATTCCAGTTTTTTACAACCCACACAACATTTGGTTGGTCTAGCAGTCAAATTTGCTTCTCTGAGTCTATCGAATAACATATTCAGAGAGTTAATGTGTTCCTCGAATGTTTCAGTAGCAATAAGAATGTCATCCATGAAATTCGTTATACATGGATTATTCAGTGGATCCAACAATTTTCGCATCATCCTGGAAAACACACTTGGGGCATTTTTCAACCCAAACGGCAACATGTTGAACTCATAATGGCCTTCCGAGGTGCTAAAGGCTAAATAAGGTCGAACCTCAGGCTTTACTGGAATTTGATAATAGCCTTTGCTAAGATCCACCTTAGAAAAATATTTTGCCTTGTTCACGTAAAGTTGGCATAGAGGCTTTTTATAATTGACACTATGCAGCTTGGAATTCCATAAGCCCTCAGTATTTTCCATAAACTGTCCCTATGTATGCTGTCAAAAGCCTTTTCAAAATCAACGAAATTAATGTAAAGCTGTCTTTGCCATTCTGAGCACTGCTCTATAATGTTCCTGAGAGTGAATATATGATCTACACATCTTCTATTCTTTCTGTCCTTTTATTGGACTCCCAAATAAACAGGGTTTCCGTAAATCCTGCTTGTTCCTTCCTCAGTTTGTGGTCTACTGCCTTTGAAATTCTCTGTATAATTATCCTGCCTAGTATTTTGCTGGGAACTGAGAGAAGAGTGATTCCTCTCCAATTATTGCAGTCTGCAAGATCTCCCTTCTTGGGCAACTTGACAATTATTCCTTTGTTCCACTCTGATGGTGTTGTCCCCGTTTTCCAGACTTGTGCAAATAGTGGTTCTAATACTTCTGCTGCTAGCTCAGGGTCTGTCTTAAATAGCTCTGCATTTAAGTTATCATGGCCCGGAGCTTTGCCGTTCTTTAACCCTTTGATTGCTGTGATGATTTCTTCTTTTCGTGGAATGTCTGTATTCACATCTAGATCGTTTTCAGCCTCAGGAACATTCAGTTGTGTCTCTGGTGGTTCCTTGTTCAGAGTTTCTCTGAAGTGCTCTGCCCATCTTGTTTCCTGTCCCTCTGCTGTCGTGATGAGATTACCTTGCTTATCTCTTACCAATGTAATATTGTTTGCACCTCGTTTTCCGCTGATGAATTTAGTTATTTTGTATACTGTGCTTTGTTCATTTCTCAGTGCTGCCTCCTCTGCCTGTCTTGCAAGATCGTCTAGGAAATTCCTTTTGTTGGCTCGGGTTTGGCGTTTAACTTCCTTGTCCAGCTGACTGTACTGTTCGCTATATAGTTGCTTTAACCTGGGGGACTTCGCTTCTGTTTTCTTTCTTTTCATTTCCTTTCTCATCGTTATGGTGTTTAATGTTTCTGGTGTTATCCAGTCTTGCTTCTTCCTTTCCTGGAATCCCAAGCATGATTTGCTGCTTTCTTTGTATATTGTTGAAATGGTGTTGAAATTCTGGTCTATATCATCAGTCAATGTCTTTTCCTGACTTTTGGCAAATTGATATCGTTTCTTTATGTCGGCCGCAAAAGCTTTTCTGGTAAGGGAGTCCTTCAATTTGCTGATGTCAAACCTTTTCTGTGTAGTTACAGTTGGTGCAGCCCTTCTTAGTTTTACTTTCAGTTTTGCTACTACTAAATGGTGATCACTTCCCACATCTGCACCTCTTCTTACCTTCACATCTTGTAATGCATGTCTCCATCTACCGTTAACCATGATGTGGTCTATCTGGTTTCTGTCCCGACCATTTGGTGATTCCCATGTTAATTTGTGAATTTCTTTATGTGGGAAGAGTGTTCCTCCAATGACCAGGTTGTTAATGCTACAGAAACTTATTAGTTTATCCCCATTTTCATTTGCTGTTCCACTGCCGCATTTCCCCATTGTTCTTTCATTATATGTATTGTGTGTACCAACTTTCGCATTGAGGTCTCCCATTACTATAACAAGATCATGTCTAGGTGTATCTTCCATTTCTTTCTGCAGTTGTTGATAGAATTCATCCTTGACCTCCTCATCGCTATCATTCGTTGGTGCGTAGCATTGTATTATTGTAGTGTTGGTGAATCTCCTTCTCAATCTTAATCTTATCAGTCTGTTGTTGATGGGTTTCCATTCCAGTAATGTCCTTTCTATTCCTTTCTGTAGAATAATGGCTATGCCTTCATTGTGCTGTCCATCCTCTCTTCCAGAGTAAAGTACTGTTTCTCCTGTTGCTGTTTTAACTTTTCCTGCCCCTGTCCATCTGCTCTCGCTTATCCCTAGAATGTGTAACCTATAGTTTCTCATTTCTGCCGTGACCTGTCTTAGTTTACCTGTCTCGTACATTGTCCTGACATTCCAAAAACCTATTCTTGTATCCTGTTTTGCGGTCAGGACATCCGTTTTCATGTCAGTGGCTTCCTTTCGGCTTTCACCACTGACAGTCATACGAGCCACAGACTCCGAATGTCCATCCCGCAGCAAAGTTTTTCCATTTATTGTTGTTTCCGTAACGTGCGATTTTTTTTTACATAGACAGGGGTGTCAGCCCTATGCTAAAACCCCCCAACCTGGAGGACCAGGGTACCAGCTTTTGTCTGACCCCTACCCACACAGACCAGTCCAGCTTGGTTGAACCTACCAGGAGTAAAACTCCCACTGGCATAGCTCTGGGGATTGTCAGGGTACGCAAGCTGCCATACCGCTACAAGGTATAGGTACCATTGATGGCAGGCAAACAACGCAGCGGGCAAATATTGATCCCACGTATCAGGTTTTTCATGGGCCAGCTTTCGCAGGATAGAAATGAGAGTCCCATTGAACCTCTCCACCTGGCCGTTCCCTTGGGGGTGATACGGACTACAATAAAAGTGCTTGGCCTGGAAGATCCTGAAAACTTCTTCCGTTAGTCTCCCCTTGAACTGTGAGCCGTTATCAGTCAAGATTTGGTCCTGTTGCGCTGATCCCCATATGACCACTGAAGGGAATCGCATGTCCTAATTCCATCACTTTCTCCCTATACGAAGTGGGAAGTACCAGCTGTCCATGACCATTGGATGCAGTTCCAGCTTTCCTGTAGATCAATTTATTCTTCATATAGTAGTCTCCTTTGTTTGGAGGTGTATGGCATTTAGGCAATTTTTTAAATCACGGCTTGAGTGACCTATCCTTCGCCTGTGCCTTCCTCATCTCCTCTGGATGAGTATTTATAGGTTCATCCTCCTCCTTCCTTGACGGTGATCTGGTCTGCACTGTTGCCATGATCACAGGTCTCTTGGGATTCCCCAAGAAGACATATCTACACCCCAATATTAGAGGGTAGATTGGTTCATTTATCACTGCTGCTCTAATCACTCCTTCCACATAGCGAGTTTTTACACTTATTCTAGCAATGGGAAGTGTCATGGTTGCTACGTCCTTGGTTGCTCCTTGGATCTCCACTGTTTCTGTGGTGTATTGATCTGGACGCACCAGGTGAGAGCTCACGACTGAGTCATAATCTAAACCTGTATCATAAAGGCACCTAATGGTGACCCCATTACATACAACATCTTCACACACTGGGGGGTGATAAGGTTCCTGCTGTCCAGTAGGTTTCACCTTTAATCCCTGATTCCCCGTTTTCATAGCAGCGAAGGTAGAAGGCTTCTTAGTACACACTTTTGTATCATGAGTGTTCCTCTTGCACCATTTATACCATTTATTTCCCTGAGGGAAAGTTTTTCTTTCACTGAATTGCGGGTTTCTATCGCGTTGGTCAAAACTTGGCTTATCATAATAGGCTTTACCTTTATTAAACTTGTCCCTATGTTCAAATTTAGGTTGGTTTTGGTTTTGTGGGACTTTATTATGGTCTATAGGCTTCTTCTTTATGCCTGCCATCTCAGACTGGGCTGCCTGATATCTTTCAGCCACATTTAAGATCTCCCCCAGTCTCTCAGCACCCTGTTCCGTGAGAAATTTTCTCAGTTCTGGAGCCATGGACTCTCTTAACTGCTCAGTCATAATCATTTCCCTTAAATCTTGGGTTTTCCCCAGAGCAGTCCATTTCTCCAGGTATGTCTCCAGGCGTGCAGAGAACTGGTGATAAGTCTCCCCAGTCAGCAGTTTGGCATTTCTAAACTTTTTCCTATAAAATTCACTGTTCTTCTCATACCTAACTAGAAGAGCTTGCTTAAGAATGTCATAGTCGTCTTGGTCATCTTTGCTCAGCTTGGCAAATACCTCATAAGAAGTTCCCCTAAGCCCCTGGGATACCTTCAGACTCCATCTTTCTTTCTCTAGCCCATACATGGTAGCTAGTCTTTCAAAACGGCTTAAACAAGATTCGATATCATCATCTTTTTCCACAAATGGGTCTAAATGAAATCCCATGGCTGAGTTGGCGGCACCCTGGCTTGCAGCAGAGTCGGAGGTGGGTGGGCTATTTCCATTTTCAGGAGCATGGCCTTGTAATTCCAACTCCCTTAGTCGTAACTCATGTTCCCTTTGGAGTCTTTTATCTTCTTTCTCAGCCTCCATCTGTAATCTTTTCTCCTCTTTTTCAGCCTCCAACCTCTTAGCTTCTTTATTTGCCTCAGCCTCAAGTTTCTTCTCCTCCAACTGCAGCCTCTTGATCTCAACTTTCCTCTCAGCCTCTAATTTCTTAGTCTCCCTAGCATCTTCTAACAAAATTCTCTTCTACTCAGCTAACCTTTTTCTTCTCGCGCGATAAACTTATCACACTCTTCTGTTACATAGGCAATCAGGCCTTGACCTTCCATCCCCATGTCCCTTGCAGCCTGCACTGCAGCAGATCTGAATTTGGCCAAGTCTGCCATCTTATTGTTAACAATATTCAATGTTATCAAACTAACTTAAACTAATTAACCAACCTTTAACTAAACACAGGACAATGGCACTGATACCTCAAACCACTCTCCAATTATTTTTAATTTTATATTTTTAAAATCCCGGAGCGAGCGACCCAATCTATGTGGTGGATTTTGATGTTAATTGGTAAAATGTGAATTTATGCAGTTGTGAGGTCAAGCTGTGAAGGCCCCTGAGTCTAATAGATAATAGGGTTTGTGTTCTCATGGAACGTTTCTGCTACCACCCTACGATCTCAACCTTCGACGTATTTTATCCTAAGTATAATAATGGTGTATGTATGTTATCTGGCTAGTGTCTAGGGTAATGTGAATTGTGCTGTAATAAAGTGACAACAAATACACCTAAGATTGCTATGAAAAGTAATTAACAACACCCAGAGTTAAGTTTAAAATGTGAAATCTTTTTTACAATTTATTGTTCCAGTATCACAATTTTGTGTATACTGGAATATTGAAACTCAAAATGACAATTCAAAGTATTTACATCAAAATGATTCAATTTATAACTGAATATATTATTATTCACAACTGTAATTAAATATGTCAATCTGGAACAGTGTCATTTTACTCTTGCTTCTATGAAAGGGTAATGTTTGATAGAACGTCTGTCTTCATCATAATCTGAATGATCTAATACACATTTGGGAAATGAGAGTAGTTGAGTTTGATAAATCAAGTGCCCGGAGACGATTTCTTAACTTAGTAGGTTCTGGTATACAGGATGAATTATGTTCACATCACCAGCTTCCACTGCCAAGTCAGGATTCTGCTCTCGAAATATATCAAGGAGGCACACAGTCGATAATGCCTCACTTCTTTAGATGCAGAAGTATATACAGGTCTAGGTTGACCTGGGCTCACTTTGAGTCATAGATGAAACCCTGGAACGATATAAATGCGTCTTACTAAACCTCTGATATACTCTCTCTTTCCCTAACTAATAAACCATTTCAATCATATTCAGACTCAGCATGGTAACTAAACAATTAGTTAACGCTCTTAATTGGTTTGTTACCCCATTCATGGTCAAATAAACTTCAAACTATAGTTTGACACTTTCCTTGACAAAGGAAACATTTTAAGTTAATAATATCAAGTCATGTACAATCACGGTGACTTGCTGAAGACGACGGCCAGTGGTTTTCCTGGTCTTATGTCATAATACTGTACGACAATTTCCCCATTAATATTTAATTTTACTTTCTCCCAAAGTGTCAGAAAGCCTGTCTGGCTTTTCTACAACCTGTTAATATATTTCTTAACAACTCTGTGAAACAACACAAAGTTTGATGTTGACTTCCCTCTAGATAAACTTCTACCCACATAATTTTCATACATATTCAATAATATATACATAATAATAATAATAATAATAATGATATAAATGTTTTATTTCTTACCGCATCAGAGAAATATTAACACTAATAAGTTTGATTTGCGATAAATATGGTCAAATCCAGATCGCTTGCTGGTGCAGATCAGCAAAACAAGATCGTACTAATATCTTGTCTTCACACAACTTTAGTGTAATACAAATTTTCTCAAGTGGCGACTACCACTACCTTCAAACTAGTTTTATTCCTCCGTTAGTATATTAGACTCCAGCCAATCAGGGACTGTTAGGCTCCTAGCGTCCTTTTTTCAAAACTGAACTCAAATTTCAAATCTTGGACTACCCTACCCTTTCCCAATATCTGTCAAGCTGAGAAAGATGTGGTCTGTTAGTCCATCTGTCTTCTGTCAATATCTCCTTTATTTATTGAGTGGTTCAAATTCTGATAAATAATTATTGATCCCGTTGCTGGCTGTCACACAGTACTTATATTTTTATACGTTTATTGATTATATTTACTATTATCGTTTTTCTTCTTCATATCTTCAAATAACATATTTTTATATCTACGGTAAGATACATTAGCACTTTACTCTTCTATTACCCAATTAATGTCATTGTATCCGTTACTGTCTTTTATTTTAGCATATAAGAAAATTATCTTAGTTTTTCTTCTATCTAACCTTCTATGCCCCGCTTGTAAACAACAAAATTGAGACACTACCAACTATGCTCCTTTTCTTCCCCTCTCTTACTATATTTTCAAACAATTTCCACGTTAAATCGTAATTTTTTTCTTTAACTGTCGTTCTCATTCAGAACGAAACAGCGCTTTTGTAGTACGTCACGCAATTCGACAACGCGTTTTCCGTATGTTCCATTATAGTTACTTTTTAGCCCGAACTACACTGGTGTGTGTGTTTTTATATTCTGGCGTGTCCAACAGCATGGATATAGGCATAGAACTGCGTGTCGAGCGAACAGGGGTTTTGCAAGGCGGCGTTAATATTGGCGTTAATTCTTACTGCAGTTTCGTTCTACACTTCTGGAAAATGTCCGAATTGCTACTATTAGTGGCGTTAAAGTTAAAATCTTACGTTAATTCAGAACGGCAGTTTGGTGTCGCAGTTCTGGCACATGTTAATTGTAAGTCTCAAGGACGAAACTAGGAAAGCGTGTAGTATTTGACGGCGGGATTATTGTCTAAGCATTACTACTGATAAAATTCAGCGCTCTACTGGCGTAGAGGACGACGATAGGCAAACACACACGGGCGGGTTTATTTATTTTTATAGGAGTAAAATCTTACTGAATTTAGCGATTGTTTCACAGATTTCGCTACAAATGTACCTTGTTAATTGTAATTCAGGCAAGCCATTTCCCTCGCGCTGTCCAGGCACATCTTCCCCATTAAAGTAACCAGAAAAATAACAGTGATTTCTAATCACATTCCATGAGTTACGCTGTGTATACTCAAAAGGTCTAATTATTCAAAGAGGCTAACACTGGAGGGTGCACAGTGAGACAATGCGCCTGTTAATCTTCCAACCCAGTGTACTTAGCAGAGGCATTTGTTCTTTTTATTTTGTCTAAAGTTCGTGGTACGAAGCTGCAAGATTTAAGTTTTTACATCACTAGTTGTGAGTCAAGAGCAGGGATTCAACACTAACCACCTACATTGGACGGGTTGTGTGAAGAAGTGCCCTCATCACAGAAGAATTGACTAAACATCGGCTGCTGGACTGAGTTAGACCAGCTAAGTTCTTATTAAAGAAAACAGCAAAAGGACATTTTTTATAAACCCTCACCCAAGCCTCAGTGAAGACACTATTTATATACATCTAAAATTCACCATCATTCCATCGTTATTTTAACCTGTTAAAACTAATTGATGATTAAATTTGTTACATGCTATTTTAAAACAAAACAATCATTGTTGATTCAGTTATTATAGGTATGAAAGCAAACGTATGAGCAAGACTATTTAATATATACTGAAGCACATTTAAAACGCACCACCCGTATAATCCAGGAACAGAGTGTGCAATGTAAATATAAGTGTTTACAAGTTTACATATTTGGAATCTTTATTCATTTTCCAATGAATCCATGCTGGTCTTTAATTTGTACATTTGATTGTTATAAAATTCATTGCATTCTGTGCAGGCAAGGGAGAAAACCAAAAATGCAACCAATGAAAAAATTCATTCACACTATCCTCAGTATCTGGTATGTCCACCGTGTGCTTGCAAACAAGCTTGGCGGCGGCTCCGCATGGAACGCACAAGTCTCTGAAGGAAATTCCGGGGAATCAAGTCCCATTCACGTGTAAGAGCAGCTTCGAGCTGTTGCAGATTAGCTGGAGAACCTTGCCTGTAGACACTGCGTCCAAGCTCGTCCCACAGATGTTCTATATGGGACATGTCTGGTGATAGGGCAAGCCAATCAATCGTCACAATGTTCTGCTGCTGTAGATATTGCTGCGTAATGCATGCGGTGTGCGCACGTGCGTTATCCTGCTGAAGAAGCTGCAAGTCTGGATAATTTGTGAACGCAGGAGCAACCAATGCATCCAGAACTTCATCTCGATATGTCACAGCATTAACATTTCCACGGAAGACGTGAAGAGGCAAGCGATGGTGAAAATGGAATCCTCCCCACATGTGAATACTGCCACCTCCAAATCGGTTGTGCTGACGAACACAGCAATCTGCAAAGCGCTCTCCACACCGTCGCCAAATCCGCATACGTCCATCAGCAAAGGATTTGTTGAATCTGCTCTCGTCTGTGAATAGGACAGCATTCCACTGCAGTCTAGTCCATCTGACATGTTGCTCTGTCCATTGCAGGCGCTGCTGACGATGTGAGTCAAGTTTGGCCCAACATAAGGTCGTCTTGCAGTAAGGCCTGTATCTCTGAGTCGTCGTATGACTGTCATCCGAGAGACTTGCATACGTCTACCCACTATTGCTCTTGCTGTTTGACTTGCCGGGAGAGAACGATTCCTTGGGTGACTCAGCACAATATGACGATCTTGCGCAGGGGTAGTAACTCGTGGTTGGCCACTAAGAAGTCTGTCTCGGGCACTGCCAGTGGTTCCGTAACGTTCATTGAGACGTACAATAGTGCTGTGGTGGCAATTCATCCTTCTGGCAATGGCCCGCGAGCTCATTCCGGCCTCCAACATACCAATGGCTCGTTGGTGGTCGTTTTCAGATAGTCGTGGCATTTCAAGCACATGTACTTGGTGTTTTGTCTCAACGGCATTTTTATACCGAGTATACTGCCACAACGCGTACACATTTTCAGGGTCATAGCTGTTGGGAATCGTGTTGCACGTGTAACTTTCATTGTTTTCATGTAGTCTGTACACAAACCCGTGGGTTGAATCATGCACTTTCCATTCTAGCAGCCATTCGCGCTCTACCTCATGACAAACACGGGGAAAATCCATTCCCACACTTTTTTTCCAGCTTCTCGGCATTAATATATATAATAGTGGTGCGTTTTTAATGTGCTTCAGTATATATACTTCTAGACATCTATTTACATCATTAGAGCAAATACTTATAAAAGAATTTCGCTGGATTTACATCATTGTCCTTCTATCTACAACTCTGCAAGAGTAATCTTGTGCGAAGGTAGACACCTTTGAAGACCCATTTTAGATACTCTTGAGTGTTGGCCACTGGTGGATCCCTACTGCAGAGCTAAGGGGAGGCAATCCGTGACAGTAACCTATTTTGTTCCGACATTGTGTATGAAAGAAGCGATAATCAATATATATTTTTGTGACGTCACATTTCTTTATCCCCCTACCACCTTTTTCTGCTACTTCGTCACAAAAATTCTAAACCCCTCCCCCCCCCCCCCCCCCTTTTTTTTTTTCACTGCGTGACGTCACATGAGGACGCACCCAAATAAAGTGAGACTGACAGAAGCTGAAAGTGAAAACTGTGTGTTTGGCTCTTGTGTGCGTACCAATTTTCATACAACAATCCTTCATGTGGAACTCTAGAAAAAT